>OY748313.1:10433022-11033022 GCA_963556515.1 Nudaria mundana
GTCTCCTGCTTATTTCTGTTGCCTCATAGTTATTTGTACATTGCATGCCTAAATAGGTAGGACATGTGTTCCTTATACATCAAATAGCACCTAAGATGTAGTTATGTAACATGTTCAGCAATAAAATTATTGATTGATTGATTGATTTGATTGATTGATTGATAATATATATAAGATAATAGTCCGAGACGCCCAGGACTTTAATTGGCCTTTAATTGGCTGGCCATAGCGGCTGTCACTTAAGATTTTGCTGCCTCTCATCACCATTTCATGCAAGGTTTCAAATTGTTTTTCAAAATTACAACATTGCTGCCTCTTTTTAGTATTGGACATAATCCATTATATGTGTGCCCGGTGATAGCAATAAACTAAAAATATTGGCTAACTGTGGGTGTGTAATGCACCTCTGCCTACACCTACGGAGATATAGAAATGATATGTGTGTGTACATATTATAATAAAGACTTCCATTACGAATACAATAAATAATAAAACAACACATTTAACTAAATGATACATTACAAATGTTTGAATTGAATAGGATCCAATACTACTGCACCGATTTTGAAAATTCTTTAGCTAATATGTAGCTACATTATTACTGAGTGAGTAGGTCGGTAGTGCATCCGCTTTCGAACGTTCGAGTCTCGGGTTCGATTCCCGGTCGGGACAAACTTTGTGTGAAGACAGATACGTTTGTACCGAAATCTGAATGTTTCCAATAATATAATGGGGTATGACTAACCTTCACACCATTTTGTCACACCAGTGTGGAACAGAAGAATTTTTTTCTTCACCGTCACACTAGTACTAGTGTGATCTTTACATTAAGGATTTGCATTTATATATATTATTGAACCTCCTATTCTTTTATTCCTCCTATTCCCAAGCGGCTCTGGTAAGATATCCATAGTGCCCTACTAAGCGCATGATAAATTTTTTTGAGCCGATGAAAAATAAAGAAATGTGTGAACAGGGTGCATGGAGTACAGATGAAAATGATTATCCATTATAAAAGACACAAACCTTAAATGTACTGATACGGCCCCTGCTTGGAAGATACAATTAAAACGACGTAAGACAATTAACGTTACTTTATTGGCAGGGAACCTATGGTTTATATAATACTAGTAGCTAATAGTGTGTCGGTAGAATAGGATCACATATACTGTTTACGGAAGTGCCCGGTGCACTTAACTGTGGGTCCACAGGCGACGGCGGTCGGCTGGCAGGATCCGCTGGTGTCCTCCAATCAATCTAGTTCTAGCTGGCGAGATGCTCCGGGTCGAAGGCCACGGAGCGACGGCGCGGCTTCGGGTTGCTCAGCAATAGTATTCTTCACAAATATGGCTTTTCTAAGCCCCAAGGTAGTTCCCTGAATCGGGAACGGGAAACTAACTGCAAGTTGCACCTTTATTAAACAATAACAACTATCCAAATCTATTTTGTCGGAATCACTCGGACAAATATGCTATTTTTAAATGTTATAATTTAACACTGCGTTAACGGTGGTTACGTCAGCTGTGCGTTGATGAGATTTCTATTATGCTAATTCTGTCTCTCCGTTAGCTCTGCGCGGCTTATATGACCTCAGTCCAGGTAATAAAGTCGTACCGACCCCTTCTCCTGGCGTCTAGTGACGCGACAATCTATACATCGACATCCTTGCGTGCGTCGCTATTGGCCAACGTCTAAATCCTTATCTGTATGATTTCGCCCGACTTATAGAACAATGAACTAAGGAATTTCTCATTGCTTGAACCGGTCCGCTAATATTCTAGTAACTTCTAAACCAGTGTTGTTACCAAACACAAAATGTGTAATGTAGATGTATGCACATCGTAACAGTACCCGACGAACTGGGAGAAGGATTTTAACTGGGGAAACCAGTAAAATCCGCATATAAACTGCGATACATTCCTGAAACCACTGACGCAAGTCCCAATTCATACAACCTTCTATACTCCATGCGCGCACCCTTACATACTACCTAACACTCAACGTCTTCCTCCCGCGGAGGCAGGAAGACGAGTCTTACATACCCTGTCCGGCCCTATCTATCACGATGGGACGTACAACCTGCGCGTTGAGATGTTACATTAGGCCCCAGGCTACTTCGACGGCACGTCCTGTCCAACTGAAATTAAACGACTAGGCAACAGAGTCACTACCCGCTCTGACGTGCTTCGGGACCCAGGGAGCACATGAGGCTCCTCTAGATACAGGGAAAACTTCTCATAAGGAAGCTTTCCAAAACACAGTGAAGGCTTATTTTTACCCCCGGCAGTTAATACAGCGTAGACTAGACATTCTTCATGTTACCTATTGCGGTTGCCCTGGAGTGGTGTATTCAAAATGATCAGACTGAATTTCCTAACCACAATAAACTTAAATATATATTTCTAATACTTAAACTACATAGATACGATATCGGCACAAGGTGGTCCGTGCCACAGGGTGAAACCCTGTGTGCGTGTTAGTCTGGTTCATCAACCCTAACGACCGCATAGCGGCGATAGATGAAGATGGTGGTCTACAAGCCAGCTCGAGTTCTGCACAGAAACTCTACCATATGTATATATAATAAATTATGAAACTCCAAACGCATCCACATATGAAGTGTGCCTCAATCCACCCATTTGTGGGTCCACATGAAAACCAATCCAAACGTAGCTCCTACCAAAAACATAAGGCATCGGATTAAAACTACGGGGCCCTGGCCACAATAAATAGGATGAAGCTAAAACATATGGAACAACGAATACATTAGGACGCTGCTCCTCTAACAACATATAAATTACTACTACGAATTTGTCATCTTGAAGTCCTTAACGTGCCAATTTCCTATACTATTACCCGCCATGTCTTCCAGAGTAAAAACTAATGGAGATCGCTTTGCTATGATCTTGCACTTTTGATATTTCGGGGCTAGTTTCTTCATGAAGCGAGCGTCCTTGTCGCTCTGGAAGTAAGTACGTTTCCAAACTATATCCCCGACCTCAAATGTTGCCGGCTTCCTTCGAAGATTATATCTCTGAGAGCTCTTGAGGTGACTTTGGTGAAGAGCGGATTGTACTTTGTCAAATACAGCTGCCAGCACGCCCTTGTTCTCCGCGTACTCGTCTCCTGGAGGAAGAACTAGATCACTAGGGTCGCCCTCCATATCGTAGTGTGACCCACACGTGACTAATTCCCTGCCATAAACCAGAAATGCAGGCGAGTAACGCGTTACTTCATTAACCGCGCTATTGATGGCGAACTGTATCTGAGTTAAATGTACATCCCATGTCCTGTGATCATCCTCTACGAAAGTGGCAATTGCAGTTAGTAATAGTCGTTCGGTTGTAGCGTTCAACCAAATCAACTTGAGGTGTGTACTTCGGCGTAAAGTGTACCTTCGGTATCCTGTACTTCTTGTAGAGTGTGTCCAGCTCTTTATTGACGAATTGGACACCGTTATCTTGCAAGATGACCTCTGGAGCCCCATGAACCATAAACACACCCTCTTCTAGATGTTTTACTACGTTCGCTGCTGTAGCACGGCGCAATGGAAATATTAGGCAATATTTTGAGAAACAACAACACACAACCAATATATAGGCGTTTTGTTTCCTAGAAACTGGCAAAGGCCCTACCAAGTCTATTGACAGCATCTGAAACGGCCTACTACATTCCTTAGGCTTACCATGTTGACCCAAGGTGCAATGAGTGGAAGCCTTGTATGCCAAACAGGTCTCGCAGGAAGCTGTGAACTTAGCCACGTCCTTGTACATTTCTGGCCAAAAGAATCGAAGGCGAACCTTGTGATACGTCTTGAAGGTCCCCAGATGACCGGATGTAGGTTCTGCGTGATTTTCTCTGATGATACGCT
Source organism: Nudaria mundana (assembly GCA_963556515.1). Lineage (NCBI taxonomy): Eukaryota > Metazoa > Arthropoda > Insecta > Lepidoptera > Erebidae > Nudaria > Nudaria mundana. Next base: position 10,436,894 of record OY748313.1, read on the forward strand.
CTCGATCCTCTGCTGGGATGACCTCCTTCCAATCGAATTACCTGGTCAGAATATTGTGGCCCTTTACCTGTTTGTAAACTTACCCTCCGTGATCGAATAGCCCGGAAAACTCAATGGTTTCGACTTGCAACCGTCGTAACTATTTACATACCATTGATCCCCCGTTTTTACTGGCGTATCGGCCTCAGCGATGGCAGCTACCGGAAAAGACCGAGACAGAGCGTCAGGAATGACGTTGTCCTTCCCCTTTCTATGTCGTATCTCAAAATCGAAGGATGACAGACGAGTGCCCCAGCGGGCCAATCGACCCGTAGGGTATACTGGGTATAGGGTATACAGGGGATATTCTGGGTTAACATACCGCCCAGCCCGTAGTCGCTCGCATCTGTGTGCACCTCGAACGGCAGATCTAGATTAGGACACGCTAAAACAGGTGCCTTAATTAAACAATTTTTAATGTGGTGAAAGGTCCTGGGCCTCTTCCGTCCACTGAAATGGTGGGGCTCCTCTCTTTGTAGATGTCAATTTGTTCAAGGGCCCCGCTATCGTGCTGAAATCTGGAATGAACCTACGATACCACGACGCTGTACCTAGGAACCGCTTCACGTCCTTCTTACTCGTGGGCTATACTCCAGGATTGCCTCTACTTTGCGGGGGTCCGTACGCAAACCTTGAGCGTCTACCACATAACCTAAATACTTAAGGCTGTCACGAAAAAATTGACATTTCTCAAAATTGATGGACAAGCTGGCCTTCTTTAATTTTTCCAACACCGTCAGCAACAGTGACACGTGCTCGTCAAACGAGCTGCTAACGATTATTATGTCATCTAAGTAACAAAATACCTTGAGTTCGAACTCAGGGCTGAACAACGTGTCCACCAATCGCTGCTGAGTAGCTGGCCCATTGGTCAAACTAAATGCCATCACGTTGAACATAAACGTCCCCTTATTCTGCACGTAGAAGCAGGTCTTCTCTCTGTCAGCCGCATCCAGGGGAATCTGCCAGAATGCCTTTGAAAGATCTATAGACGACAAAAATCGAGCATCCCTAAGGTTATCTAAAATCTCCGATATGTACGGCGGACTGTACGAATCCTTCTTCGTCACGGAGTTGAGCTTCCTACTGTCTAGACTAAAACGAGGTTCGCCATCCTTCTTTCCTATAACCAGCACCGGTGACAGCCAAGGACTTTCTCGAGGTGAGATAACATTTAACGCCAACATTTCGTCAACTTGGTCCGAACTGATCTTTTGTTTGTCTGGCGATAGCCGGTAAGAACGCTGTCTAATGGGAGGCGAATCACCTGTGTCTATTCTATGTGTGATGACGGTAGTTCTACCTAACCCGATGGAGTCGAAAGAAACGGACTGGAAATCCTTGATAACTCTATCGGCTATGACCCTTTCCGTGGATGAGAGAGCAGCATACGGGTTGACGTGGCTGGCCTGATGTGATAGCGCATCTAAGGATGCTACCTTAAGATCGGAGTCCACATGAAAATCTACTAATGATAAAAATTTAGGACAAATATTAAAAAAATTCCAAAAGTCGATCCCTAGAATCATAAGGAAATCGATGCTAGGTATAATATGCTCTCGAACGAAACCGGCAACGATATCGAACCTATGGAATTATATGCCTGTCCTGAAGCCGTTGCGATTGATATTCGCTGCCCCTCATTAAGTCTTACGCCGTAACTTAGCAACTGTGTATGTGCGTTACGACCTATAATGGATACGGCAGAACCCGAATCCAACAATCCATAAATTTTCTCACTGTTGCACGTTGGGAGAGATACCTTTACATAAGGGCGAGGGTCGTTACGAGGCCTACTGTCGAAGATCGAGGAGACATGATAAGTTTTAAAAAAAATTCTAATGGTTGTGAGCCACTGCTTCCAGGACTCACTAACAAATTTATTAGTTCCCCTTCGATCTTCTGACATTAGTTTTTTGGTGGATGCTCCACCCTTGCAGGTGTCGCAGTTCTTATATGCGTCTCCTCTCCTACCGCATTTTACGCAAGATGGGACAAAAACTTTCCCTGCTGCAGACACGTAACCCGGTGCGCAATCTGGGCAATTGCGCTTGGTGACCCTGCCTTTCCCGCAACCGAAGCAATGGACCCGTCGCCCAGCTGGCCGCTCTGCCATTGCTGACACTCCCGCGTGAACCAGTGGTTTCCCCTTGTTGTCCTTTTTGGTGGACTGATAATTGAACTCCGGGGCCATTGTTGACAGCGTGACAGGCTCCTTAAAGGCGCTGCGGCGCGCCTGGGAGAACTCGTAACTCTTGCATTTTTGCTTCAATTCCCGTAGGGATGCAATAGAAGGACCACCGGCAATGAAGACGTCGTAGCACGGCCTAATATTCTGGAATATTATATGTAACTGCTGAGCCTCCGACAGTGGCGTGGAGAGTCTAGCGAACATACCTTGCATGATGGCGAGATAAACTACTATACCCTCCTGCTCTCCCTGGGTCCTCCCACGAATTTCCTTAAGGAACCTAACATCATAATTTGGAGGATCGAAGTCCTCCAACAAAGCTTCTCTCAGTTGCTGCCATGTTGAAATTGATGACCTAATGCTACGAAACCAATGGAGCGCATCGCCTGTGAAGAATTCAGTCGCTAACCCTAACAATTTCCTGTCGCTTATCTCCCTCGCCGAACGCACCTCCTCCAAACGTTCCAAGAACGCACGGCCACAACCCTTTCCATCGAATTTGATTTTAACTATGTCAAGGGCCGCGGAGCGGTCGCATGTTACCTTGATCCGCTCGACGGGTGTAATATCTGAGTTGGAGGCTGGCTCGTCCACCACTATCATGGGTGCTACCTGGGGCGTTTTGTCGAACGAGAACGGGTTTTGTTCTAATACATACGGTGACCTAAGTGCGGGGCTCCTGAGTGCGGGGGGCTTTGGCAGAGCCACGAAACGCAACGAATAACTATCAAAATTTTGCCGCACTCTCGCGAGCTCGGCACTTTCCTCTTTCGAGGCGGGCTTCGTTGCTCTACCTTTTTTTTTTTTTTTTTTAGTCCCGCGACCAAGGCTGCGGCCGCTCTAACGTCCGTTGCCGGGCGTCTCTGGTTACAAGCAGAACGTATTTCCAGTGGCGCCCGGCGGACTTTGACCACCTCTGTGGTCTCTGCGGTCGTTGCTCTACCTAAGCTAAAATAAATGTGATTCAAGGCACGGCCCGTCCGCTCGTACAGTGATCTATGGTCCGCGTCCGGCTCCGCCGCCAGCACGTCCAGCCCCTCCTTAATTCGCGACAGTGTGGCTTCCACTCCTAACAAATCCTCAGCCAGAGGGTAGTTTGATTGCGTAATCGAATACGCCTGATATTCGTCCTTTGATTTTTGCATTTCAATTTTTAGATCATTTATTCTACCCTTGGCTTCCACACCCCTAATAGTCAATTCATAGACTATCTCCGCCTTATTTAACTGTAGGTACTTTATTTTTCGTTCCGACATGCTTCGATAATGGGCTAACTGAGAGATTTAAACTAAATATGTATATATAATATCAGACTTACGTTCAACAAGATTAATATTAATAATGCGAATGCTGAAAATCTTTACCACAAATTACAATCACCTAATTATTTAAATAGCAACCGTTTCGGTATGCTAATATCAAGTCGAAGCAATTCTTTAAAATTAAAATTATAACAGTTGTCGAAAATAAAAATTTACCAATACCAATGTGGGTAGATAAAATTCAAAAACAGCGACTGTTGAGCCTGCTGGAATTTACATACACAAAATCAACATGAGAAATAAAATCGAGAACAAAATGGAGGACACACACAAAATTGTGCGTCTACCCTTGTGCCTTATAAAAATTTTGAAAAATCTAATAAGAAAGAAAAGAAGAAAAAAAAAGAATGTGGGTCCTTAAATAAGGCCCAAGGTATTTGGTGGGCTCTTACCACCTGCCTAACCTTAAAGAAATTGAGAGGCAACTGGATGGCTTCGACGTTTTTCTTTTGCTCCTGACCCAGTTCAGGAGGAAGGCACAAAAGTAGACACACTTACACACATACAATAGCGCATCTGCTTACAGTTATATATTTGCGATCCTACCTACGACACACTTTATTTTTAGTTCGGGCGCCAGTGATACGGCCCCTGCTTGGAAGATACAATTAAAACTACGTAAGACAATTAACGTTACTTTATTGGCAGGGAACCTATGGTTTATAATTATAATACTAGTAGCTAATAGTGTGTCGGTAGAATAGGATCACATATACTGTTTACGGAAGTGCCCCGTGCACTTAACTGTGGGTCCACAGGCGACGGCGGTCGGCCGGCAGGATCCACTGGTGTCCTCCAATCAATCTAGTTCTAGCTGGCGAGATGCTCCGGGTCGAAGGCCACGGAGCGACGGCACAGCTTTGGGTTGCTCAGCAATAGTATTCTTCACAAATATGGCTTTTCTAAGCCCCAAGGTAGTTTCCTGAATCGGGAACGGGAAACTAACTGCAAGTTGCACCTTTATTAAACAATAACAACTATCGAAATCTATTTTGTCGGAATCACTCGGACAAATATGCTATTTTTAAATGTTATAATTTAACACTGCGTTAACGGTGGTTACGTCAGCTGTGCGTTGATGAGATTTCTATTATGCTAATTCTGTCTCTCCGTTAACTCTGCGCGGCTTATATGACCTCGGTCCCCTTCTCCTGGCGTCTAGTGACGCGACAATCTATACATCGACATCCTTGCGTGCGTCGCTATTGGCCAACGTCTAAATCCTTATCTGTATGATTTCGCCCGACTCATAGAACAATGAACTAAGGAATTTCTCATTGCTTGAACCGGTCCGCTAATATTCTAGTAACTTCTAAACCAGTGTTGTTACCAAACGCAAAATGTGTAATGTAGATGTATGCACATCGTAACAGTACCAGGAATACATAACAACATAAGAGCCTTCAAGATTAAAGAGACTGACCATAATTTAAAGTCATAAAGTTTTTTCGGCATTAATTGGTTTTTTCTCGTTTAATTTGTTCTTTCGTATTCATTTTTCAATATTACTTTTAGGTGGACCACCGGCAAGAAAAAGTACCCGTAGTCCACCCGGATCCTTATGTATATCTTGTCATCTACCTTAACAGAAGAACTCAGGAGGGGAATGACGGGTCATACATATTTTCTCCACTGTACCACTGGAGGGGAACCACGGAGCATACCAATTTTACCCGTTCTACCACCGGTACAGCGGAGCATAACCCATCGCCTGGTTTTTTTCAGAATAATAAGTTCAAACATTCAATTGGTTTTTACTGAATTTAAAAGAATTTAAAATCTTGAAGGCTCTTATGTTGTTATGTATTCCTGGTACATTCGAGGTTTGTGTCTTTTATAATGGACAATCATTTTCATCTGTACTCGGTGCACCTGTTGACACATTTGACGAAAATGGTGTGACGGTTAGTCATACCCCGTCCAAGGATTCACTTATTTCTCGCCAGTCACACTAGATAGTGTGACGGTGAAGAAAAAAATTCTTCTGTTCCACACTGGTGTGACGGTTAGTCATACCCCAATATAATGTATGTATTAACAAAAAAAAGTATATAAGTATTTATATCAGTTTATCAAGTACTCATATCAAAATGTAGCATTAGTTCGGTACGTTGTGCGTACCGGACTACTGCGACTAAAAAGTAGCATTAGTTCGGTATACCGGACTAACCACCGAACTACTGCGAATAGGCCATACACACTTCAACTTCACACCGAGCAAAAATATCACGAGCTCTGCTTAGTTTGAGACTAGATGGCGTTGTGTGAATTGTCCTACCATATTTATTATATTATTTATAAGTGGCAGTTGCTTAGCGGAAAATTCAGTTCAGCTGCATAGCTTAGTTAGGATGAAACCCCAACTAAGCTAAGTAAATGCTCAGTGAGCGGATGAGTGATTAAGATTATAATAATGCCAAAAATAATGGCGAAATGTGGGGACATTCAACGCTTCCGTATTTTTTTTTTCATTCCGCTGTACGAGGCCGCGGCCTCTCTAACGTCCGTTGCTGGGCGTCTCTGGTTCACACGCAGAAGGTATTTCCAGTGGCGCCCGGCGGACTTTGACCACCTGTGTGGTCACTGCGGGGGTTGGGTCGGGATGAGAATCGCAGAAGGACACGGCCGCGTTCCACCTACTCCCGCTGGAGACCATGGCTTGAAGCATGGTCTCCAGCGAGAGGGTATCCACGCCCAGACCCACTACGAGGTCCCGGCGCTGACTCGCCCACGCTGAGCACTCCACCAAAGTGTGGAGTGCGGTGTCGTCGTCCGAAACCTCGCAGTGTTGACACCGGGGTGACCTCACGATGGATGCGAAACAGATACCGAAGCATCCATGCCCGGTAACGACCTACGTCGCACGATACGTGAGGTCACCATGCTGCCTCTGCAGCCACTCGTCCATGGAGATTCATATGGAGATCGGTACCCCCATATGGTTTTGACGGCCAAGGTTCGAAGTGGTCTGTTTAACAGAGTCACGTTCACTTTGACCGCCAACCTATCCGCCCATACGGGCTCCGAAAAACTTTATTCCGAATTTCGATGTTCCGATTTTCAAAAGTCCGAATTTCATAATACCTAAGAATTGTAATGTCTATTATTAAAAATCACCAATCTTATTTTACCGAAAGTCATTAATGCGATTTGTTAGTTTTCCGATTTTCATACGTTCGAAGAGTCAAATGCTCGAAGGGTTCTCGGTCCGAAACACGACATTCCGATCTTCAATACTTGGAATAAACTAAAAGTCAACATGTTTGTTCTACAGAATTCAGTGACAGAAAGAAATTGCTGCAGAACCAACTGTAACCACAACAGAGCGCGAGCCGAGCGAGCGAAGCGAGCGTGCCGCCGTAGCGGCCGGCGAACCGCCGGAATTGATCTGTGTTGTATAAAAAGTTTGGGAAACATTCTTTGGCATGTGACCAGATGTTTCGAAATATTATTAAGTTATTCGGTCTATTGAAGCTCGGTATTTTGAGAGTAGTAATTATAAACGTTAGGAATATTGAAATTTAGGAATTATAAAAATAAGAATAATGATCAATTTATTTTATTTATTTATTTAAACTTTTTGCACAGTTATTGTACAATGGCGGACTTAATGCCACAGGCATTATCTTCCAGTCAACCTTTGGGTGATGCAGATAGATCTAGTAGTAGGTGCATAGCAGTAGTAATGAAAAAGAAAAGAAAAAATTAAATTGGTGTAAGTAAAACTAATGCAAAAAAAATAGTTCATATGAAGGTCATAGACTTAAATTCTAATAACTACTTAAATAATTAATAATTTAAATACACATAAACGTATATAAACCTACATATAATGCCATAATATATTTATATATACTATCCGTTACCTGATATATATATACACAATAATAATTATGAGCTACGACTATACTCTGAAGAAAAATAAATAAATCAATGTCTATCCTGCCTATGAATCACTATTATATAGTTCATATACCTTCTTCTTGAAAACGGAGCGGCTGGTTGACATCTTGACCTCCAAGGGGAATTCTTCTTCCTCCATTCCAGAAGAAAATAGATTGAACAAAGAAAGAAGAGTGAACAAGGCTTGAAGTGTGAAAAGGACAGTCCAAAAGAAGATTGTTTGAAGAGCGTAAGTTTTTATTGTGATTGGAGCCTAGAAATTGGAAGTATTGATTCAGATAAGTGGGGACATTAGGAGAATTTTGTTTCATATATATATATATATATATATATATATATATATATATATATATATATGAAACAATACAATTGAAACTAACTAAATATGTACATACATTACCTATTCTAAAATTATACCTTCTAATTATATCTAAATTCTAATATACGTCAAAGAATTCCTCCGCCTCGTCGCCGACTGGCGATGTTCCGAGAAGGCTGGCAGCATTTCCACGTTGTATGTTTAAATCAATGTGTATGGTAACTTTTTATACTTTTACTACTACTGTCACAATTCATTTTTTATCTTTTTATTTATACTTTTTGTACATCGAAGAAAACAAACATCACATTAATATATTTACAACATGCACAAAGGCGTACTTAAATCAAAAATGACTTCTCTTCCAGCAGACCTTGTAGTTTTACAGGATAAATATCATACATAGGAGAGAAGAGAAGTTACATAAATCAAAGCATAGGGTAGAAAGGGTAGAGAATACAAGTAAATACTTATTATACCTACAATAAAAGACAAATACATAAGATGTATCTACACACTTAAATCTAAAAGAGAAACAGTTCATGTTCTACAACATTAGCACTTTCATGATATTCTTGAGAAATAGAAAGTTCGATCTTAGAGATACCATTGAAAACACTGAATGTAATTCAAACATCTTAACATAAATCAATAAATTACCCACGAACAAGTTAGACCCTCCCACGAAGCAGGGAAATATATTTGGAATTAGTGGTAACACAAATAAATCAGGCACTCTCTAACCGACAATATAATCGCGAACTTAGAAACACGTACTTATGAACACCCCCCAACCCCGCGTTCTGTTTTGAATTTCGAATGGTTAGGGTTGCTAGTTGAAGAAAAAATCATACATATTATTATGGGTTATCTTTCACCGAGCCTTTTCCCAAGTTCACGTTTCGGTCAGTCTCAGTTGGGGTCGGCTTTCCAGTCTAACTGCGATTCGGCTGAACTTCGACGTTTTCCGTGAAGCAATTGCCATCTGACCTCCACAACCCATGGGCGATATCGAAGTTCTATAGTTAGACCGGTCGAATTTTTGATTTAGAGCTCCAACTACCCCTAACGACTGCTACAGATGTTCGTATGACAACCGGGACCGACAGCTTAACATGCTCTCCGAGGCATGGAGGGGTCTCAATGTCTTAAGAAATGGTCACCCATCCTAAGACCGGCCTGACTAGATGTTGCTTAACCTTTGCAAGTATTAACATTGTCGTTTGCCACTAGACCACGAGCCCTTCCACGAACACATTGTAATGGGTAAGAGGTGCATTCTTTGAGGATCCTTTGTTCTCATTTGCAAGAAGTTTAATTCATCCCTCCAAAATGACGATCACTCTGGTCCTCATTTTAGATCTTCTTTATTTTAACCATTGCAGTCCTCGATGGCTGGTCCTAACTTTTATCTGTATCGTGGTATTTGAAAGTAAACAACTTTTAAAATCTTAAATGAACTTAAAATTTAAAGTTTTATATGGTAACCCCCACCTAGAGTTTAAAACCAGCATAGCCAACCACCAGCCAATCAACGGACAAATCTTTTGTACATTTTCGAGTATAGTAGTTTGGCTCCCTATCACATGCAACCAATCAATCTTTGAAACCAGTAAACGACTACAGAAAATTTCACTAAAATTTATATGTAGCTGAATAATCCTTCACGATAGGATACTTTTTATCTTTAATGACGTGTCTCCATGCCCCATGGAAATCAGAAACGAGAAAACTATAGATACAGCGTGGGTGCAGCCGCAGACTTCGGCTGTTATTATATAAGTTAATCAGTTGTGAACAGTGTTTATACAAATACATTTTTTTAAAGACATGAGTAGTTTTACATATATTGTTGACAACCCTAGACAGGCAGCAGAACAAACTTAGATTGAGAACGAACGAACCACTGGCGACGTTCTTAAGATTTGCAAGACGCTAAGCTTTAGTTCCAACTGCTACAACTACTATTCATCATGATAGTTCTGTTATAATATATGCAACGTACAGCTCTCCAAGTATAACTTCAAAAAAAAAAACTTCAAAAATGAGATTTCAGAACAATAACTCGATACAATTATAAAGTTCTATTTTTGCCACGCGCCAACTAGCATTTATATTAATACTCGTATCATGTAGAGTCGTGATTGGAGTTACCAACAACACTTCCTACTAGATTAATTCATCATCATTATCTCAGGCCATTTGACGCACACTGCTGGGCAAAGGCCTCCCCCAAAGAGGGGGGAATTTAGCCTACATATACCACGCTGCCGTGCTGGTCAGACGGGTGGGTATACGGTTTTTCTATCGAGGTTTCCTTCTCTAAACATACTTATATATTTTCTAAATATAAAAAAAATACCCAAATTCTAAAACAAATATTTATCGGCGAAGCTGTTAAAAATCACCCAAGCGAGATTAATTACGGTCTGGTTAACGTACCTACTATAATCTTAGCACTACGAGCGTTTTCTTTTTTCAGAGTAATTTATTATATTATGGACCAAAACAGTATTATTTTACTCTGTAGATACAACTTTAAACCTATTCCCATTTCATTCAAAAACAACTCTAATCTTCCCAAAGACTTTATGCAAATACTCCATGTAAAACTTACCTCGCTAAAACTAATTAATTCCATAGAACATTCATGTTATATAAGCGAAATTTTGAGTGCCTCCGTCTTCGCTGCGTCTCAGGTGGCATACCTCCCATCGGCCCCCGAAATGGGGCGGTGAAGGGGGAATACGCGAGCGTCTATTTTCGCGAGTAAATGCGAAGAAGTAACGGTACAGTTATGCTGTAATGTGAATATTGATTTTCTTAGTAAATGTGTTTTGTTGTTTGTTTATTATGTTCTGAATATTATATGAAAGTAATTTGTGAACATATCCTTTGTTAATATATTATTAGAATCGCTTAAAGTGATTGTTTATTTTCTAGATTATTTTAAAAGATGGTTTTTGCTATTTCTGATATACATACATACTTAATATTGCGCCTATGCTACGGGTATCCGCAATAAATAAAATTAAATTGTCTCTTTGTTGTTCCAAATTAACAGTTTTTAACTAACTACGTATGAAAGAAGGTATCTACGTACTTTATTTTAATTATTATAAATATAAATATTTAATGTATGTTTATCTGTTGTCTAGATCCCATAGCATAAGCTTATACGTAGGTCACACTATAAGTTTTGCGTAACTTAAAAAAACAACATGTTAAAACCAAAATATTATGTTTATTGCTTTTCAAAATACTCTCCTTTACATTTTTAACATTTTTTCATGCGATCAAACCATTTTTTAAAACACCACAGATCTGAAGGCTTGTTTTCTACGTGCTGATTGAACGCGACTACTGCCTCTTCGGAGTTGGTAAAAGTGAAACCTCTCATCAAATCTTTGATTTTGGGGAAAATATCGAAATCACAGGGTGCTAGGTCGGGGCTATGCGCATATTCACAAGATTGCTGTTTTTTTTCGGGTTCAAAACAATAAACCCACGTTTCGTCTCCTGTGACAATGTTATAAAAAGCATTAGAATGTCCGTGGTCGTACTTCAGTAGCATCTGTGAGCACCATTCCACGCGACCCCGTTTCTGCTCCGTTGTTTGTATTGTCTCGTAGGTAATCCGCGGGTTTTCGTGTCCCTTCGTCCAGCATACTCACCATGGAATCCTGATATTTCATGAATGCCAAAAAATTGTGCTGAAATTGTGCTAATTAGTGCCCAAAGGAAAAAAATAGTGCTCTTATACTTAAGAAATTACGGCCATAGTTTGGTGAGTCTGCTGGACGTAGGTTTCGCCCAGCATACTCACCTCCGTTTGTGGAAACTGTGTACGCTTCAACCATAATTCAGACTTAAAAAAATTGTGCCCAAATAGTGCCAAATAGTGCCCAAAAAGAAAAAACGGTGCTCTAATAACTCCGGAGTTATAACTCTTCGTTAAGTGAGTATGCTGGGCGTAGGTTCTACGCCCAGCATACTCACTTCACTCCGCGAATACCGAACGAGCTATAGGTACAATTTACGGCTTAAAAAATTGTGCTTGAAATAGTGCCCAATATCAGTCCAATTTTCGCTTGACTATTGACCTAGAAAACCATTAAATTTAATTGTAAACTTCTACATACTAACGTTAAATGAGGTACAGTCGTTCACACATGTTTTAAGATAAACATATTAAAAATTCTTATTGTGGGCGGTTATGTGATTGGGAATAATTGTGGTATTTTCTCACATATCAAAAACTGTCGATTAAATGCTAATTTAATTTATTTTAATTTTTATTAATTATTTTTTTGTTTTTTTTTTTATAAATAAATGAAATTGTAAGCGTAAATGAAATCTACTCGTATTAATTCATTGCTTGTAGGGTGAAATATTTCTCAAAAAAAATGTTTGGGCACTAATAGTCTATTGCAGTCAATAAAATTAATAAAATAGGTACCTACCTATTTCTTTAGATCTATTTGAGATCTTAAAAATTTGTTAAAAGGAAATACGTAGGTCACACTATAAGTTTTGCGTAACTTAAAAAACATACATAGCATCATGCCTTTTTCCCCGAAGGGGTAGGCAGAGGTGTACAAACACACCCACATCTCGCCAGCTATGTTAGGTCCCATGTAATAGGGGGCGAGCCTATTGCCATTTACCGGGCACAAGTTCCAGACTCTGGGATAATTATCTGGGTAAAATTGTACAGAGAATTATACATTATCCACCAGAACCGGGAATCGAACCCGAGACCTCGGGCGTGGCAGTCCGTACATAGTACCATTGTGCCACCGAGGTAGTCCTTAAAAGAACTTAAAAAAACAACATGTTAAAACCATACCCCATATTCCGTCTAATTCACCTTACAAAAAAAACAAAATCCAAATCGTGAGCTACGATGCCACAGACACACACATGTTCCAATGTGCAGACGATACTTGCATAGTGTCTGCCGGGATTAGTGTTATCGAGGCCCAAAATCTTCTTCAAGGGGACTTTGAGAGACTCTTAACATGGTCACATGATGTTGGGCTGGTTTTGAATGCACAAAAGACTAAGGTTATGTATATTAGCTCCAGCCAAAACAGAAAACCTTTTACTCCTAATCTTATAGCACACTGCCACGAATGTTTACATAAGAATAATCTAAAAAATTCAAATACGCCCTGTAACTGTGACCTTATTGAACACGTCAAAAATCAAATGTACCTCGGTTTAACGATGGATTACCGCCTTAACTGGAAAGATCATATTAACCTAGTGTGTAATAAACTAAGAGCAATTCTAGCAAAATTTTCTATATTTAAATATAAAGTTCCTTATAAAACACTCCTCATTCTCTATAAATCGCTAGCAGAATTCATAATTTCCGCTGTTTGCCCGTGGTCCACCTACATAGTTCATTATCAAGCTACGGAAGGACTCGGACTTGAGGGGCTCGTGGTCTAGTAGTAACCGACAATATTAACACATTGCCAAGGTTAAGCAACATCGACTCAGGCCGGTCTTAGGATGGGTGACCATTTCTTAAGACACTGAGACCCCTCCGTGCCTCGGAGAGCACGTTAAGCCGTCGGTCCCGGTTGTCATACAAACATCTATATGGCAGTCGTTAAGGGGGGTAGTTGGAACCCTAAATCGAAAATCCGACCGGTCTAACTACAGAACTTCGATATCGCCCATGGGTTGTGAAGGTCAGATGGCAGTCGCTTCACAGAAAATATCAGTTCAGCCGAATCCTAGTTAGACTGGAAAGCCGACCCCAACTGAGTTGGGAAAAGCGTCGGTGAATGATATCAAACTACGGAAGGACATTTAAAAGCCACCTTGACCAAATATACGTACTTTAATTAAGAATCCTAAAATAAATTGATCCTGAAAAAATAAAAAGGAATTACACAAATGACTATCATCAACTCTTCCAGTTCTGCAACATAATACCGATACATGAGAAAGTGAAATTGAACATACTTAACGAAGAGTATTTCAATGAGAATTTTAAAAACCCTAAATCATCGGGGGACACTAATCGTGTAACCCGTAGTGTCACTAATAAGAAACTTTCACTACTTCGCTATACGAACCTGTACGGGTAAAGAACACTTAAATATATAGTATGTACCCCATTTAATAAACCAACTTCCTATCCCTCAAAGATAGAATCACCAACAAAAATTTAAAACGAAATCTCAAAAAATATTTTCTTGCAAATTAAAATAAATAATTTTTAAAGTGACTTTTTAGTGATGGAGCACCCTGTATAGTCACAGCTATGTGCTGTACTATGGTATGGTACCTACATCTATGTGTGGCTGTTGCTCGAAGTGGCGGCGGCGGCGGTTGCGTCCAGTGTGGTGTCGACTCACTCGTCACCGATATAGGCCAACTTTATATTTTTCTACCTCCCATGATAATATTCATTAGGTGCTTAACGTAAAAATTTGTGCTTAGAATACCTACATTAGAATTAATAAGATTGACGACCCGAATGCACGATAAAACTCGAAGGAGTTTTTCTTGCATCGTATTATTGCAATTCATATGTATGTGTTTTTCTTGTAAGATTAATATAAATAAATAAATAAACATAAACACAGACACGTCAAATTTCCGTCGTTTTTTCGGGGGTTAAAAAATTGTTATACAAAATCTAAGTTATTAGAAAGTTTTGAACTCGACTGTACTAAATCTAATGTTATGTAAAAGTTTACAATTAAATTTGACTGATATTGGGCACTATTTCAAGCACAATTTTTTAAGCCGTAAATTGTACCTATAGCTCTTTCGGTATTCGCGTAGTGAAGTGAGTATGCTGGGCGTAGAACCTACGCCCAGCATACTCACTTAACGAAGCCTATAACTCCGGAGTTATTAGAGCACCGTTTTTTCTTTTTGGGCACCATTTGGCACTATTTGGGCACAATTTTTTTAAGTATGAATTATGATTGAAGCGTACACAGATTCCACAAACGGAGGTGAGTATGCTGGGCGAAACCTTCGTCCAGCATACTCATCGAACTATGGCTGTATTTTCTTAAGTATAAGAGCACAATTTTTTTCCTTTGGGCACTAATTAGCACTATTTCAGCACAATTTTTTGGCATTCATGAAATATCAGGATTCCATGGTGAGTATGCTGGACGAAGGGACACGGGTTTTCTACATTTAACCGCTTAACAGTAGCCACATTATTTTCGTTGACGGCAGTTGAAGACCGCCCTTAACGAAATTCGTCATGTAAAGAAACTCGACCTGACTCAAATTCAGCAAACCATCGCCTCACGGTGCTCAAACAAGGTGCTTCTCTCCCATAAGCATTTTGAAGACGAGCGTTACAGTCTTGCGGAGAGAGAGAACTTTTAAAACCATAAAAAATCATAGCTCTAAAATCTTTTCGACTTAATTCCATTTTCGTTGCATACGTAGAACTTTGATGTGTGATAAAAAATAATTGACAAATGATTTCCCGACAATTGTTTTTTGTTATTACTAAGAAGGTTGCAACGTTTAAAAAAATATAACATTCGAAATTCAAATAGTTCCGATTAGCTAGAAGTGCAAAACTTTTAGTGTGCCCCATGTAGCTTAGTTTGGGCTAGATGACGTAGTGTGAGAATATCCAAACATATTTATTAAAATATATTTATTAGGTAGGTATATATACCATGTATTAACAGTTTTTTTTTTATTTGTCGATCTATTTATTCCGACTAATCTCTGAAACAGCTTCTTTTTAACGGAACTTTCAAAGTATAACTATTCAATGCGGAACTGAATGCTTTTACTAGTCTCAAATCGCCATACCAAAGAAGCCTGTGTAATATAAAGCAACATTATAATAATTTTAATGGAATCTTGTTAATCCTGGGATGGGAAACGCGATCCTCCCCCCTTCCTTCTCCTCCCCTAAGGGGGTGTGAGTATAAAATTACGTAAACACAACCATAGCATTATGCTCAAGACGTTTCAATTTAATTAAATTTAACGTCTTCGCGACTTCGAAGGAGAATTTGGGCTTATTAGTTTCTACTCGACTGTGTAAAGGTGGGTTATTGTTTTCGCGTAGTAATTTGAGTCTTTGACAAGTACGTAATATACAAAGTGCCCGGAGACGAAAATAGGTTCGTTCCGTATTGCGTGGGACTAGCAACTGGCGAAATTGGCGAACTACCGACGTAGTGCATCGGCTTTCGATTCCGGAGTCTCGGGTTCGATTCCCGTGTCGAATGAAATATTTGTGTGATCCACAAATTTTTGTTTCGGAGTTTGGGTGTTTTCTATGTTTATGTATGTATTTAGAAATTTATAAGTAAGTTTATCAGTTGTCTGGATCCCATAGCACATGCTTATAGCTTAGCTTGGGCTAGGTGACGTTGTGTGAGAATGTCCAATAAAACGCTTCTGTTTCTTCAGATTGTGTGTGGTGTTTCACCAAGAACTTGAAATGAGAGATTGAAATGAGAACTAAAAAATAGGAACTCACTCGGGAGAATTGCCTCACGGTACTGCTCCGATTGAATACTTTTCATTTGAGATATCATATAAAGGGTGAATTTTTGAAAAGGGCTTGGATGGCCAAATCCGAAACTATAAGGAATAGCGAAAAATGCTCAAAGGAGTCACAAGCCCGATTTTGATGAAACTTAAAACCTCATCATTAGATTTTTGAAAAACCAATAATCCGAGCTGGGAATCGAACATACCATTTATTTAAAAAAAAACATCCTATATTATTACACCATACGAGAGTGTTGCTATTAAGGATCTTATTCTGGGAGGTAATGACATACGGCAAACTAAAGGAAAGATCATCTTTAACAAAATACATTTTATTTTTCTTACGTTAACTGATTAATTTGTTCAAAATGTTTCAATACATAGCTGGATTCGAGAACTCAAGGATCGTACTGCATTCAATATTACAATGTTATTGATTCCGTCTAGAATATTCGCCAAAGAACGTTTCAAGTCATCAACTGTATCATACGTGTCTTTGTAAATTTCGTTTTTAACATACCCCCAGAGAAACGGGTAATCTAAGTGGGTAAGATCCGGGGATCTCGCTGGCCAAGGCACAGGACCATGCGTTGCAATAAAATTGACGCCGAACTGCTGAATCAAAATCTCTTTTACTACACGGCTATTATGGGCTGGAGCTCCATTCTGTTGAAAAAATAACTGGTTGATCTGGGCCAATGGCAAATTCTCCAGCTCTTCAAACAGTTCATTCAAAATTTCAACATATTTAAAAAAAAAAAATTAGAACCAACGAAATTAAAAGCAAGATTATGTTCTACTTTAAAATTTTACCAGCCTGCCAGAATGATTCAGAACATAATTTAAAACACGGAATAATTACGATCTTTTCTGGGATTTCGAACGAAACAAATTATGATACAAAGTTTCGGTACATTTAATATGAATTTTATTAAAATTCCAAATTTTCCTTTAATTTGCCGTATATCGTTACTTCGCAGAATTTGATCCTTAACAGCGACACTATCGTATGGTGTAATAATAAAGTGTGTTTTTTTTTCAAAATCAACGAGTTCGATTCACAGCTAGGATTATTGGTTTTCCAAAAATCTAATGATGAGGTTTTAAGTTTCATCAAAATCGGTCTCATCATCAAAATCATTTTTCGCTATCCTACTAATATTATAAACGCGAAAGTTTGTGAGTATGTATGTATGTATGTATGTATGTATGTATGTATGTATGTATGTATGGATGGATGGATGTTTGTTACTTTTTCACGTAAAAACTACTGAACGGATTTGAATGAAACTTTACAATAATATAGCTTATACATCAAAATAACACATAGGCTACAATTTATAAAGATATAGTGTGAATTGTTCAAAATATGACGCGGCGCGACGGGAACGGGAAAAAATCCAAATTACCTTATAGTTTCGGATTTGGCCATCCAAGCCCTCTTCAAAAATTCACCTGTATATCACAATCCGACAAACCGTTAACCCTGCAGAGCGAACCAAATAAAAATATATACCTACATAATAATAATAATACTAGGTATTCGCCGGAACGCGGGCGGTTACGTCGAAATAAATAAGACGGAGGAATATATATAGATGCTTCTTACTTTGCGACACTAAAAATTTAAACACATTATAGTCACACTAGCGTCTAAACGATTTTTTTTGTGTAGCAGCGTAAAGCATAGCTCCTCGCTCACGCAGCCGGCTAAAGAACAATCTGTACAAATAAAAAATAATAGCTGTTCGTTTGTCTCGCTAAAACTATAGGCTAATTTTTAGTTTTAAACTATCCGTAAAAAGCAATGGCAAGTAAAATATTAAAAAAAAAAAACACTTTAAACTTATTTTAAATTTCTTAATAGCACTATTTTTCGCAGGATTAAAAAGACAACAAAACGTCGACAATTGTTTCGCCTCTAAACAAAGCATTATCAAGACTGTCTCAGAGAGAACAGCAAAATTTGTGGTTAGAACATATTTGCTTATAAGTAAACGTGTGCAAATTTCATTATCGCGATGTAGGATTTTTTCACAATAACTAACGTGGGTAGAAACCTCAGATCTTGCTAACTAAGTACCCAAAAATAGGCATTCACCAATACAAGACTTCATCTTATTAATTTTCAACAAATTGTGTAGAAATGCCAAACGACACATACAAACCAACAACCAACTAATGTGTCTGTCTGTTTACAACCAGATTAAGTAAGGGAGACGTGTGAAAATCTATTTGTTCATTGAGTAAGGTGTCCGCATCTCTTCTAACTATTTCTAGCCTTTCCCAAACACTCAGCTTGAACCCTTTCTCACATAAACGTAAAACTTTAAAGGTGTTACTATTGTTCAAGGGGTGACCAGTGTCAAGGAGGTGCTTCGCGAAGAGGGACTTCTCAGGACAACCGTTGCGGAACGCCGCCGTATGCTCCTTATATCTGATCTCAAAGGACCTGCCCGTCTGCCCCACATACTTCATATCACATCCATCACAACTCAGCAAATAAACACCCGATCTGCGTGAAACCGACACCGAGTCCTTGCCATTACACAGCTCCCTCAAGGTGTTCTGTGCTCTAAAAGCCACGAATATCCTATTCTCCCTCATGATCTTAGCTATACTCAACGAAACGGGACCCACGAACGGCAAACAGGCAGTGTACTTCTTAGGTGGATCTTGAGTTGGATACAATAAATGAAAACTAGCATCTCGAATAGTGCTATTAAGAAATTTAAAATAAGTTTAAAGTGTTTTTTTTTTTTTTTTGCCATTGCTTTGTCATGGATTTTCGCCGAGTAACGCCTGGTTCCATCCAATATCCGTAAAAGTTCAGGGAAGGTTCAAAAGGCCAGATTAAGGAAGTACAAAGTTCGCCGGGACAACTAGTAAGTAATAAAGGTATTTTCACTCCCCTTCTACAGTGTTAATACTAGAAAATAGCTAGATTATTACAAAGGCAATACCATGCGACACTAATACGGGCATACGAGACATTATTACCCATAAAATTTGAGCACCGGGCTTCGAACCCACACCCAATAGCTAATAAGACAGAGAAGTACGTCGTAACGAACGTCTTCTCATCTCGTCGCGTAAGGAATTTCATAAAGCTACTTACTATTGTGGACAATGGTTCTCAAAGTTTTTAGTTTTATAAACTGACTAGTTCGTCATGGTTTCGCACGACTGACATTTTTTTTCAATCTAGCTCTTTATATTCCATCGGTCAGGTTATATCACCTGGGGATCAAATTCATTTTTTGATTCAATTTAATTTATACTGTTTTTTTCAAATCAACTCAGTGACCAACATCAGACAGACAGACAGACACCATAAATCACGCCTATATCCCGAAGGGGTAGGAGGTTACACACCCACATCAACATCAATTGCCTCTTATTTATACTTAAAACTGACAATAAAATATGGTCGCGGTACATTTATTTGTTCCGGCTAATCTCTGAATTGGCTGGATTTATTTTATTTTATTTTTTTTACTCCTCTGGCATAATTAAAAAAAAAATAAGAATTGCACAAATTAAATGTATATTTAAACTAAAGATCTTGAACGCCATCTCTACATGAATAATAACGGGGATATAGGCACAGAATAGGGAATAAAACTTACATAGGTACCTACCTACCTAACTACAGAACTTGCACTACGACGTTAATTAAAGCACATTCTTTAGTTTACAGAGAACATAATTCGAACGTTAGGATTGTCCAGTAAAATAAAATATATACCAGCATAATTTGACCAATAATTATGACGTTAATGCCTCAATATCAACTCTATGGTAAATGCCGTATCACAAACAAGAGACAAGCCTTACTGACTTACAACTTCAAGTTGTCGCTGATGCGATTGTTAGGCTAGTGACATATATTTCGAAAGCCAAGAGAAACTTTGAGCACCGCATTTAGTAAGAAGACGCGAGAAACCCCAGCGTGCTTAATTAACATCCCCCCGGCGCTAAGCACACGTACCGTATGTTTTGTTAAACCCGGTTAATATTTATAAGACGCTGATGAAGGAATACATGGAAGGAGATAGTGGGTTTTGTGGCACAAATATACATTATAAAAGTTACTAGAGGACGCCCGTGGCTTCGCCCGCTTGACAAATTATATACTACAAACCTTTCTCTTGAATCACTCTATCTATGTCTAGAAATGGGGAATGTCTCCCTTAGCTCTCGAGAACTGCTTATGCTCCAATGATGGTTGACCCCTCTATGGATAGCCCTCGATCTGGAGGCAAGCCAAAAAATCTAAGACCTAAGACACCGTACTAGTCTATAAAAAAACTGCATCAAAATCCGTTGCGTAGTTTTAAAGATCTAAGCACACCTAAGGACGGATGTTACGATATGTAAGTACTTTTTTTTTTAATTCCGTGGCCCAATGCTGCGGCCGCTCACACGTACGTTACCGGGCGTCTCTGGTACACACGCAGAAGGTGTTTCCAGTGGCGCCCGGCGGATATGTAAATACTTACATACTAGTTCCTATTTTGTGGTTATGATAAGAAATATGGACATAAATATAATTAAATTGTCTTTTTGCAATTCCAAATAGACAGTTTTTCACAAAATGTGGTAGGTACTTACGTATGTAGGTCCAGTACTGACAGAAAACATACAATTTACAAAACAATTCACTGTCTTTTTGGTTGGACCCATTTTAACAGGGCTTTCGCCATCAGATAGCTAAGATGTAATAAGGACGCCTTCTTTAAACCAATTTTTAGAATTCTTCTCGTTCTCCTAAATGGTCAAACAGTCTACTGTTTGACAATTTAGGAGAACGAGAAGAATTAGAATAGAAGAAAAGGGCAAAAATAATGTTTTTAATGTTCGCGAGGTCTACCTCGCGAACATTAAAAACATTATTTTTGCCCTTTTTCGCCCGATTTCCACCCCCCAATCAAAAAAAATTAACCGTCTTGAGATGATAGTACTTTCTCTTAGAAAATTACTAACTTAAAACTACCTCACGACCCATCGTGTAAAAGACACTTTATTTAATAAAAAACAATGGTAAGTAAAATGTTTTAAGAAAAAACTTTTTTGGCTGTTCTCTCTGAGACAGTCTTGATAATGCCTCGTTTAGAGGCGAAACAATTGTCGACGTTTTGTTGTCTTTTTGATTCTGCGAAAAATTAATGCTATTATATAATTTTAAAAAGTTTCAAGAAGAAGTCATGGATTTTCGCCAAGTAACGCCTGTTTCTATCCAATACTTTATTTAATATTCAAATTGTAAAAAAGTGATCTATAAGATGTTTAATACTTAAGTTAATATAAAAAAAAACCTGTTTACTTATATTGTACTCGTAACTTACCACCCCAATTTTGTAGGATGTGAAAATTTGAAGATATCAAAAGTAATTCTTGTTGTGATTCAACCTGTTTTGATCAAGTTTCGTGACCGACAGGTCGTGGGTACGATGCTCGACCAAGTAATACGTAAAAACCAGTAACTGGAGCACTAAAGGGTGTTTTTACATTTTCAAAAACATTCCTTTTTCAACCGAATTTCAAAAAACGAGGAGGTTCTTGGATGATTTGACTGTATGTTTTTTACCTCATATCTTTGTACTGGGTGAACAGATTTTGTTTTTTTTTTAATTGAAAGTTACTGGTCCTATGTCAATTTGGTCCCATTTCGACAATTTTTTTTCCCATTTCAATAATTTGAAGTCGATTTTATTTAAATATATAATTATGATACACTGTACACATTTTTATCTATTTTTTTATATCCAAAAATGAGTTAATGTATGTTTTATGTACAAAAGTTTGGGACAATAGAATACTCGTCTTTCAACAAATGACAGAAAAAAGTAACCATAATTGATCTGGAATGTTCGATAATCCAACATTGCCGCGAGCAAAGCCACGTGCAACAACTATATCCTATTTTATTAAAAAAACACACTGTACAGAAAGCTATGTTCAGCAAAAACAGTAATTTCAAAAATATATCCGCAACATACCTGTTTACCTTCACATAGACAATTAACCCTTTTATTAGGTACCGTCCTAAAAATCAATAGAATATATAAATCCCTCTTTTATATTATATCTATTTTGCCCACCACCCAACCCTAAGTCACCTATGTGATTAATTCATTTTAAGACGGCGCGTCGGCGTCGCATCCCCTTAGATTCTACATTTGCATATTACAAAGTATGGAAGTTCGCTAACGAACTACGCGGGCCCCGGAGCGCCAGGGGGGTGGGGCGGCATGTGGTCGGGGGGAAGGGGAGAGTCTAAGGTTGCTGGTGTAAGACGGGGAATTGGATGCAGGGACGAATTCGGATACATTACAAAATATCGTTCAAATATGCTAACCTAGCAGATGATTACATATTTGAGCCGTTTGGGGTTGAAACACTGGGGTCATGGGGTCCGAGTGCTCGCCGCCTTTGTAAAGACATTGCTAAACGCTTCTCAGGACTAAAGAATAAGTATCACCATCCAACGTGGCAACACATCCAACATTCTGGGAACCTTCCCAGTCGGCAATGACGCGGAAGATTTTTTGAACGATATTTTATAATGTAAATTTTTTTAGAACTTAACTGACTTTTCGTGAAATAATTTTACAATATAAATCGAAAAGCGACGCCGTATGTAAGTCATACATTAATAAAATAGTGATAAGTATAGGTATATATAAGTATATAGTATAGATAAGTATATATAACGACGCTTGAAAGGCAAAATTGACCAAGCGACATTTTGGGCGATATTGAGTTATATATATCACTGAAATCAGAAAAAGATTCTGCGTCGATTGATCCTACTCTCGTACCGCTAAGATGGCTTTTGTTGTCGCTTGGTAATTTTATAAAAGTCACATTTTCACTGATTTCGGCGACTAAGCGACAAAAATTTTTCCAATTTATGAATAACTTTCACTTGGTATGGTATTCGAATTTAACTTCTTACACTTAGTAATTTCTACTTTGACTCAAATTAACGTGTTTATACATTTAGTAATTTTTACCTTCTACTGTCTCCGGTATGAATATTGCTTAAGAAATTTTACTTGGTTAAATTTTTTTTTATTCACCATTAAAGCCTTTTTACCTTACCGTAATTATGTGCTTATTTTCATTTAGTATTTTTTTCCTAAGCGCAACGCACTAAAAAACCTTATATAGTAGTATTTGTCCTGCCTAAAATGAATATAATTTTGTCGTTTGGTACTATTTTACCTGCCGATTTTTTAATACTTTTGTCATTTGGTTAACTATTTCTGATATGAATTTTGTATAAAAACGTGTTTATTCCTGTTGCATTTATCTTATATTATATAATATATAATAATATAATAATTTATTTGCTCATAATTCATATTGTCGCTTATACGCGTTGTAACCAGTGTTTTTATGGCTGTTAGTCAATAAAATATCGATTAGTGTTCATCAAACTGTCGCATGGTGACTCGTGTGCTCTCGCGTACTGCACATAGTAGGTACCTACTTCATCGCGTAGTGACTTATAGCTTGAGATAAGTAATCGAGGGTGCAAAGGGGCCCTTCTTACATCTATCGGGCCCCAGCGACCTCACCTGCTAGTGGCGCACCTGCTGATTAACGGACGAGGTGCGTAGATTACGGTACCCATGTGGTAGCTTCGGCCCCTACGTTGATACCAGGTGGTACAACAGTGTTGGTCCAGGGGGGTTGCGTTAGGGGTCCAGAAGCTGCACTGCCGGGCCCGGGGAGGTGTATGGTGTGGCAGGCATGGGTCCAGTGGGGGCGAAACGGAGTCTAGTGTGGGTGGTGTGGGTCGATTCGCCGGCCAGAGAGACTCTTAGCAACGGCGTTGCCGCGACCACCCTCAACGTAGTCATGGGGCCCCCCTGGGACCAACCACCCCAGGAGGCTGCCCCACATGTTGCTGATAATCCTGATGTGAGATCGCCGCTCCGGGTGGTAACCGGTGTGGAGTAGCGGCGGCCTTGCATCAAGTGGTTTGGGAGCACTTTCGTTCGGCGGGTCGGCTCCGACCTAACCACACGGTTCTAGACGAAGCTAGCCTCTTCACTTTGTCACTTAATGCCGAACCAAATATCGTCCTATCTTCACGCTTCTCCATATCTCACGATGACAGTGCAACAAATTAATAGACGGTACACAGCGGCCCCTAGAAACCCCACAAAGTTGACTTCGTTTGAGGTGGAGTTAGGGAATATCCGCGGACTTCATGTGAACCTTGATATCGTCCACCATCACCTAGAGACGGCACGGCCTTCTGTTATGTTCCTAACGGAGACACAGATACGCCGCCCTGACGACACGTTATACCTCTGTTACCAGGGTTTTGTTATTGAGGAACAATTTCGCGACAAAGCCGGAGTGTGCGTGTTCGTTAGTGCGGACGTTTGCTGCCACCAGTTGTGCTGTCTAGAGAACCCCTCCTACACTGTCCTTTGGCTGCACGTGGATGATGGTTCTATGAGCGAAATCTCCGTGTGCGTCTACCGCTCCCACACAGGGGACACTGGGACAACAAGGCTTTTCGAATACCGACCAAATGACTCAACGACTATGGCACTACTCGTCGGCACACTGGGACGGTCTCCGTGATTACTTTGCGTCCGTCCCGTGGAGCAAGCGCTGCTTTGTAGGGAAGGCGCCTTCGGATAGCGCTGCTGCCGTTTCTGGCGAGATCAGTCTAGGGATAGAATATTATAACCCTTTCACTGATGTCGCCAGCATCCGCAAAGCTAGCGCCTGGTTTGGGCGGGCGTGAATGTGGCGAGGCTGTCCAGAAAAAACTGTCGGCATATCGCGCCAGGGTCAGGGCTCAGGCGGCACGTGACCTGAACGTGGACCACCTCTAAACAGCTTACAATAGGGCCACTAGGTTCAGCAAGAGGGCCTTCAAGAGAGCGGATGCCCAACGCGTCGCGCAGCTTGGTCAGGAGCTCACATCCCATCCCACGGGCAGCCGTGGATACTGCCAACTTGCAAAAGCCATCTAGATCGCCAGTCCAATTTGTCCAGGTCGTAGTCTAATTTTTGCCAACCCTCGCTGCCACCACTGTGTCATCCTGATGGATCACTGGCTCACAAAGCCCAAGAGAAGGCGGACATGCTCGCAGACCTCTTTGCGGCTAATTCCCGGGTCGATGACCGTGGCCTGCGGGCCCCCGCCATCGCCAACTGTGGCCACACTATCCCTGATATTGGTATCAGGCAATGTGAGTTCCGGGCAGTGCTACAGTCACTCGACACGCGGAAAGCCAGTGGCCCTTTTTTTTTGAATTCCCAAGGCCCAAGGCCGCGGCCGCTCCAACGTCCGTTGCCGGGCATCTCTGGCAAGAGGTATTTCCAGTGGCGCCCGGCGGACTTTGACCACCTCTGTGGTCTCTGCGGGGGTTTGGTCAGGATGAGAAAACCCGCGTCGTTGGGGTAGAGTTTTATCCCGCGTCAGTGAGTGAAGCTGGTTGCGTGCTATGGGGAAAAGGCTCCGCAGCACGCAACCCTTCTAGCCTGCTTCTGTAAGGACGGCGGGTGGCGATCCAACCATCCTCAGACCCCGATCATGGAGGTCGATGGTCTTGAGCGTAGATGAGTCTGCGGCGCCCTCGCCGCTGACTACGGAACTCGGCGGGGAGGGGTACGCTCCCTCTCAGCCGCCTCCTTCGCGAGCATGACTTGCTCGCAGAAGGACACGGCTGCATTCCACCTACTCGCGCTGGAGACCATGGCTTGGAGCATGGTTTCCAGCGAGAGGATATCCACGCCCAGACCCACTACTAAGTCCCGGCGCTGACTCGCCCACGCTGAGCACTCCACCAACGTGTGGAGTGCGTCGTTGTCGTCGGAAACCTCGCAGTGTTGACACTGGGGTGTGACCTCACGATGGATGCGAAACAGATAGCTACCGAAGCATCCATGCCCGGTAACGATCTGCGTCGCACGATACGTGAGGTCACCATGCCGCCTCTGCAGCCACTCATAAATGATCGGTCTCACTGCCGCGATGACGGTAGTTCCCCACTTTGGTTGCTCAAGTCGCAACCTCCAAGTCTCCATGAGATCCTGGCGGAGTTGGGACCGCTGTTCCTCGATTTCACGTCCGTCTCCAGCGCCTCCTTGTGCCATTGAAACAATGACGCAAGGGCTTTCGCTTCCAGGTCCCATGGAGGGGTCCCGGCTAGGAGACATGCAGCCTCTCCTGAGATCGTGCGGTACCCCCGTATGGTTTTGACGGCCAAGGTTCGCAGTGGTCTGTTTAACAAAGTCGCGTTCACCGTGACCGCCAATCTATACGGGAGCCCCGTATAAGGCCATACTCCGCACGATCCCTAGGTACCACACGATCCCTAGGTAAGCCAGTGGCCCTGACGGCATTCCGGCGGTGGTGCTACGAAAATGTGCAGCTGAGTTGTCTCCAGTATTAACGCGTCTGTACCGCCTGTCATACTCTACAGGGCTCGTGCCGGAGGTCTGGAAAGAGGCGAACGTACAACCGATCCCCAAGAAAGGGGATCGATCCGATCCAGGGAATTTTCGACCCAACAAAATCAAAGATCAGTCTTTGATTTTGTGTACTGAAACCTAAATTCATTGTTACTTGGTCAAAAAAATCCTAAACTAACTGTATTTAATTTGTAATATAACTAAAATTGCCTGGCGGAAAAGTGTTTCTGTTTTCTATTTAAATAATGTTACCTAAATGACAAACGTGCATTACTTCTGTTTCCGTCATTTTACTTTAAACACAATCATAAAGTTATGGGATTTAGCTAACATTACTTGTTTGATTACGAAATTTCGTTGTCGGTAAGTAACTTTTACCCGTTAGTGATTTTGATAAAATTATTACTAACCGACACTATTTCTTTAACTATTGAAAAAAAACCTTTTCTTTAAATGCCAGTTCATGAAGCCTTTAAAGTACATTTAAAATTCGTTGGAATAATGTCGTTGTGATTTATAGACGATTTTAAACGAATTTTTTTTCAAAAAAAAAAAACTTTAAACTGCTCTGGTGTAAAGTTGCCAATATGTCGCTTGGTCAATTTTGCCTTTCAAGCGTCGATAAGTATAGGTCTTGGTCTGACGATCTGAAGTTGGTAGAACGTTCCTCCTGGAATGGTAACAGTCGATGGTTCAAGCCAAGTTTAAATTGTAATATTTGCAATTTTTTTTTTAAATAGAATTTTAAAATAGGTATCTAAAGTATGTAATTAAGTACTTTAAGTAAGCGCGGAAATTAAATTGGAAGTATATTTAAAATCCAAATTCAGAAATGTAATCATTATTAGAAATACCACATTCACAGAACTTAATACAATTAAATCTTGATTTCATTTCTGGAATTGGATTCTAAAGAGACTTCCAATTTCAGACCTTATTTTTTTAAAACTTTCGCGTTCTGGTATAGTATAATCAGACCTTATTGCTGGGTAAAAAAGTATTCTCCATATAAGTATCCTTTCGATGCCGTGGTCGTTAGTGCATCGGCTCTCGACTCCGGAGTCCCGGGTTCGAGTCCCGGGTCAAATCAAGTATTTGTGTGATCCACAATGGTTTGTTTCGGAATCTGGGTGTTTTCTATGTATATTATGTATGTATTTAGAAATATATAAGTATGTTTATCAGTTGTCTAGATCCCATAGCACAAGCTTATAGCTTAGTTTGGGCTGGATGACGTTGTGTGAGAATATCCAAAATTATTTATTATTTACTAAATAAATGTGGTAAAACTTCGCACCCATTTGTTAACTCGTATGAATGAAGATATTTATGTGTAATTTTTTGGACCATTTTAATTATTTGTATCTAAAGTTGTATTTGTGATGATTTTTAAATTTTCTTAGTATATTTTCTTTGTATATTTCTTATTCTGGTTACAAGCGAAACTTATTTCCTGTGGCGCCCGGCGGACTTTGACCACCTCTGTGGTCTCTGCGGGGGTTTGGTCGGGATGAGAATCCCGCGTCGTTGGGGTAGGGTTTTATCCCGCGTCAGTGAGTGAATCTGGTTGCGTACTTTGGGGCAAAGGCCCCGCAGCACGCAACCCTTCTAGCCTGCTTCTGTAAGGACGGCGGTTGGCGATCCCGCCATCCTCAGGCCCCGATCATGGAGGTCGATGGTCTTGGGCGTAGAGTAGAACTTGGCGGGGAGGGTACGCTCCCTCTCCCTCTCGGCCGCCTACTTCGCGAGCATGACTTGCTCGCAGAAGGACAAGGCCATGTTCCACCTACTCCCGCTGGAGACTATGGCTTGAAGCATGGTCTCCAGCGAGAGGGTATCCACGCTCAGACCCACTACGAGGTCCCGGCGCAGACTCGCCCACGCTGAGCACTCCACGAACGTGTGGAGTGCGGTGTCATCGTCGGAACCTCGCAGTGTTGACACCGGGGTGTGACCTCACGATGGATGCGAAACAGATAGCTACCGAAGCATCCATACCCGGTAGCGATCTGCGTCGCACGATAAGTGAGGTCACCATGCTGCCTCTGCAGCCAATCGTCCATGATCAGTCTCACCGCCGCGATGAAGGTGGTACCCCACTTGGGTTTCTCAAGTCGCACCCTCCAGGACTCCATGAGATCCTGGCAGAGTTAGGACCGCTGGTCCTCAATTTCTCGAGACTCAGGCCTGTGGTCCCGCTCCAGCGCCATTGGAACAATGACGCAAGGGCTCTCGCTTCCAGGTCCCATGGAGGGGTCCCGGCTAGGAGACATGCAGCCTCGTCGGAGATCGTGCGGTAACTCCGTATGGTTTTGACGGCCAAGGTTCGAAGTTGTCTGTTTAACAGAGTCACGTTCACCTTGACCGCCAACCTATCCGCCCATACGGGAGCCCCGTATAGGGCCATACTCCGCACGATCCCCAGGTACAGTCTCCTGCAGGAAGCGTTGGGTCCCTTTAGGTTGGGGATCAGTCGCGAAAGCGCGACCGATGCCTGCGTCACTTTGGGGACCAAACTTCGGAAATGTGGTCTGAAGTTCCATCGGCTATCAAGTACGATCTCTAGGTACTTCATCGAGGGCTTGATGCCGATGCTAACGCCTCCCCTTTTGTACTTAGGTGACTAAAAATATATTTTTGTTGCATTATACACGCTTATTGATTTTGACACGAGACCAATGTACATTCGTCCGTTTAGTCTTAAGAAAATGTGTAAATGTGTCAATTATTGAAAAAGAGTCACCGAGAGTTTTATTGCCAGGTTCTTTCTCTCGGTTCTACTTATTGCTTTGTGAAACTGGCAGTACATGGAAATATAGAAGCAATGATATTTTTTATTTTAAGTACATACTGACGTTTGTAAAAGCCATTTAGTGACCTATACAAATAAATAAATCATTTCATTTCATTAAATCATTTCATTTCAGGCTTAATTCGCACAGTCAATTATAATTTAATACGTTACATAAATTACATCCATGTTTTAAAATTCCAAATTTGATTTTACTTTTAGTATTGGTTATGATACCAATGTGGCGTGATCTTATTTATGTAAAAAATTAAAATTAAACCCCAAATTCCTCCCTGGGAAACTCGAAAGCGGAGAAAGATGAAGGAAATGAAAATGTACGTCGCAAAAAGGGGGGCTCCCCGCTCGCCCCTCTGAAAGCCCGAAAATTCTATAAAGAGGGGCGTCGGGACCCGATACCTTTTGTACGATAAGCCCTTCTCCCTTCAAGGATGAGGGAACAGGAAACATTACTCTAGCAGACGTCTACTTCTTATCAGTTAGGATAATTTCCTTCGGTTGGCGTGATGCGGGACGTTTTGTTTTACTTGACGTTGGGTAAATATTTTGTGACGCAGGTAGAACCTCTTGTATGAGTCTTAGAAGGCGGTTTGTTAAATGGTCTTTAAAATAGATTTACCGAAACGGCAAAAGAATCACGTTTGTAGTACGGGAGCCCCTTAAATATTTATTACATTCTGTTTTTTAGTATTAGTTGTTATAGCGGCAACATAAATACATCATCTGTGAAAATTTCAATTTCCTAATTAGCACGGTTCACGAGATACAGCCTGGTGACAGAAGGACAGCAGAGTCTTAGTAATAGGGTTCCCGTTTTACCCTTTGGGTACGGAACCCTAAAAATTTAGAGTCCCGTCGAGTTCTTCTCGGATGTGTGGTAATCGAATGGCCGGATATCACCAGATCAACCTTCATTAAGTAATTGAATAAAACTAGGTATGCAATGCATGCTGCTGTTGCAAAAAACTGAGCGAAGTGTTAAATTTTCGAACGACAACTATTTATTTTTTTATGTTAAAAAAATCTAAAAGGGCTTCGCCGGACTTTCAATACTTGAATTTCAAAAATTCTATTCTGCACGTGAAAATTTTACATTGTTTTCAATGGGACCATTGTTTTTTTCGGTGATTATTCCTCAATGGTATGTCCGATTTTCAATTTTTTTTATTCTAAACCACCCTCACGCCACACGTTATCACTGTGCCTGCAATTTTCTGCATTTTTCATTGCTGCTTCGTCGTAGCGTTATGTTATAATAGCCTCAGCCTTCCTAAATGAAAAGATTGTACATAATTGAAAATGAATTTTCTAAATTAACGCATAACGCGTGGAATATTAGTTGCAGCATCTTACTGGATACGTTGTGTGTTTTATACTAGAAATGTAGTTACTGATGATTGAGAAAGAGCCTGGAGATCTCTGATGATGCCGTGACGTGAAACCGGTCAGTAGAAATAAAATTACGAGTATAACAGTGGAAAAGTATATGTGTTTTTGTGCAATTTTTCTGCTCCATGGTTTCATCATTGCTTAAATTAAATTTCACAACTACATTTAACGTCTGATAATTATTTATGGTTTAATGGTTTCAAGAACAATGCACAGAACTAGTTTAAGATAATAATATTTACGATACCTATAGTAGTTTAGTACAAGTAGTTTAAAATAAGTTTGGAAGGAAATGTTCGTTCCGTTTTCTCCGTCACGTTTGACGTTTCGCCCCCGTCGGCAAAATTTACAACGTACCTACAATTTCCCAACGCTTACTAGTTCATAGGTTAGTATTGCTTCCTAGAAGTGTGTTAAGAGGATTTTTCAACATGTCCGTGTCCCAAGTCGCGGTACACTTGCGGGCGATACTCAAAAGTGCAGAGAAATGACAAATCTGAAGATCTTACTATTGAAATGATCTTATGTCTCTAATAATGACCTGCATGTTTCCGTATCATACCTGATGAAATGCAATCTTTACGCCCAGCAGTGGGACTTACAGACCACGTGGCACCTATCACCACCAAAAAAACCACTACAGTGTTGGTACATTTAAATAAGGCCCTATACACACCTATTCTAAAATGTTTCACACCTATGAATTCCTTAATACAATGCTCAAGTACCTACTACATGTCTAAGCAAACCAAACAGCTGTATACCAGATGTATAACAGACCTTCAGAGTCAAGGCCATTGTCACAAGTTCCAGTGTTGGGCAAATCACTACAAAAGCAGACACGATACCCGTCACCCACTACAATTAAATGGCCCCGACAATATGTAATGGGTTACCGCTGAAACTTGAAGTCACGTGGAACTCGAATTGAAAATTGAGAAATATCACGAAGAGTCTATGAGACATATGTGACCAATATAAGGATCGAAATAAGAAAAAAAAAATTATAACCTATATTAATAAATTTATTTGAGTTTTTAATCGCCACAAAATACAATGTCTTAAGGATTATTAAGTTAAGCAATGCAGGTAGTCTACCTATTATATTTCAAATTATGAGCTCCAAAATAATCCTTAGCGATATGTACAATTGATGATTAAAAACTAGTAAAAGCAAGGTAACGAGATTAGCCATAAAAAATTATGTTTTTAGAATGCGCTTTTTTTTATTCCGCGGCCCAAGATCCGCCCGCTCTCACGTTGCTGGGCGTTTCTGGTACGCACGCAGAATGGCTTTAGAATGTGTTAAGATCATTTTAACAATTTATTTAAGCTGTAGGTTTCTACTTAACATCGAGATTATTGATCAATTTTTCAGTGAAAATACTTTATGATCCGTAGTCGGTTGTACAAAATCTCGTGATTCTTCAAAATGAACTATTGGCCGAAAACACCAAATACCTATGTTAAAAGATATTACAAATAATAGGTCACTAAATTAACATTCTTGTAATAAGTAGCATTTATTTAAAATATGATATCATTTGCCGACTGTAAAGGTTTCAAGAGTTCCCAGAAGTGTGTAAGCGAGCGTAATAAACCAATGGTAGGGGTCACAAAACTGACCGAAGCTATTTCTGTCCGACACCGAGATTTGATTGACATACCAAGTAGGTACCTACTTCTCACAGTAGGTACCCCTGAACATGTGCTTTGTTTGTATACATTGCTTCTGTTGGCTGTTTTAATTATTATAATGATGTTTATTGTATGCTGCTGGCCAACTGATGTCAAGATTTATTTTTATTGTACACAACACAAAATCACGTCTTGTTACCTGAAGAGGTAGACAGATAACGCCTCCACCTACCCCATCTTACGTGCACATTTCACTAAGCACTGTTACAGACGAATACTGGATAGGAGTACTGGATAGGTGGGGCTCGTAGTCTAGTGGTAACCGACAATGTTAACACATTGGAAAGGTTAAGCAACATCGAGTCAGGCCGGTCTTAGGATGCGTGACCATTTCTTAAGACACTGAGACCCCTCCGTGTCTCTGAGAGCACGTTAAGCCGTCAGTCCCGGTTGTCATACAAACATCTATGGCAGTCGTTAGGGGTAGTTGGAGCCCTAAATCAAAAATCCGACCAGTCTAACTACAGAACTTCGATATCGCCCATGGGTTGTGGAGGTCAGATGGCAGTCGCTTCACGGAAAATATCGAAGTTCAGCCGAATCGCAGTTAGACTGGAAAGCCGACCCCAACTTTAGTTGGGAAAAGCCTCGGTGAATGATGTTACAGACGAATACTGAAACGTCACCCAAATTTTGAGATACTCAAAAGTGACGTTTGTTGTTTCAATGATATCCCTCTCATCTCAAATTCGATTTTTACACAATCAAATACTTCGAAATAGAATATATATACTATAATAATACATCTATAACTTTAGTGAAAGTAAAAAGCGTTCTCCGCCGAGCGACACTGGAAATTCTCTGGGTCCAGAGGTCCTCCAATCAACTGAACAAACACTGAACATATTCCGTGGCAATTTCCTTAATACTTTGGGAAACTTATAATAATAGTCTGATTGCCACTACAATTATTCTGGTGAAGGGTGCTGTTAGACTTTCCTCAGCGATGGAAGTAGTAGCGGCCGCGGTCTGAGGCTGCGGAATTAAAAAAAAACACTTGTTAAAAAGCGTATTTATTTCAAGATTTTTTGGAAAGTACACACATTGGGGCTTATAGGATGTTACTAAGTATTTGTCAGTCACAATAATTTAACGTTCGTGAAATCATATTGCACAAAAACACATTTACTTTTCCACTGTTATAATTTAATTTTCACTGACCGGTTTCACCTCACGGCATCATCAGATATTTATACAAAATATAGGTTTAATTCACATAAAAATATCGTACTACATATTCATACGGACATCAAAACACTAGTATCCAAGTAGAATCATGAAAATAAAATTATAACAGTGGAAAAGTATATGTGTTTTTCTGCAATACCTATGTGTAGCAGATTCCACCAAGTGCCGTCAATCGACAGTATAAATAGACTTATGGAATCCTAGTGTCTCAAGTATTATGTAAAACAGCTAACTATTTAGTTATACATCTACAAGTAAAACAATTGTTTCTACCTTTCAACAAACTAGTTCGTTAGTACCACCTTGTTTACAAGTTCACAGTGTGGAATGTCCGATAATAGACCGCCCTTGACCTCGGCTTGTCCGGCCAAATATGTACTTACAGTAATAGACGGAGTTATACCTACTTTGTATATAAGACATAGGGCTTTGTAGACGGGTATAGTTTCGAGTTTGAAGCAAGATTGTATTTTGTATGATTCTTGTCTGATGAATGGTAACTTTGCAGACTTTTTTCATAATTTTGCACTAAGTCATCATCATTGTCTCTGACCATTTTGAAGCCCACTTATGGGCATAGGCCCCTCCCATAGAGGGGGAATTCAACCTACTAGGGCTAGCGAAGTGTTGGTCAATTGACAGAACCTATTCCTTCTGGAAAGGGAATCTCGTTTTGCAATTCATATTGTAAAACGAGATTCTGCTTGAGAATTTTTTTTTTATCGTCATACCATGTACAAAACAAGTCGCTTCCGACCCTATGTATGCTTACCTAGATCTTTAGAACTACGCCACGGATTTTGATGCGGTTTTCACTAATAAATAGAGTGGTTTTCTAGGAAGGTTTTAGTGTAATAATTAGTTAAGCGGGTGAAGCCGCGGGTGTCCGCTAGTAATTTATAATTTTTCTTTACTTTTATATTTCTATTCTAGTAGCAAACTCTTGCTTTCAAATACAGGAATATTTTATACTAGTGGTCGCCCGCGACTTCGTCCGCGTGGTAATTTGGATGTTTTCCCGTTCCCGTCGCGCCGCGTCATATTTTGAACAATTCACACAATATCTTTATAAATTGTAGCCTATGTGTTATTCTGATGTATAAGCTATATTATTGTAAAGTTTCATTAAAATCCATTCGGTAGTTTTTACGTGAAAGAGTAACAAACATCCATCCATCCATCCATACTTACATACTTTCATACTTACATACTCACAAACTTTCGCGTTTATAATATTAGTAGGATGGTAAGAAATAGTTGTCCGATGCTGGAATTATTCAGGATTGCTCTGGTATGTGTTATCCAGCTAGCTACACAGTGTTAACTAGTAATATCCCATGGAAGAAGTTCCCAGTAGAAGTAACAATAAACGAACATTTCAGATATTGCCATAGCTCAAAACCTTCTTCGAGAACCACTCTATTCATTCATGATACAGCAAGACAATCGGTGCAGATTTTGAGTTTATCGCGAATAGACAGACGCGGCGGCGGCGGAAGGCTTCGTTCTATAATATGTAGTGATATACTTATAAATTATTGACCGAGCGAAGCGTCTACATTTCGAGATTGGACAATTTTGCTTTCGTCAGTCTGTGTGTATGTGTGTTCTGGGCTAGCAGCCACAGTTTTTATCCGATCTTCACGAAACTTGGCACAAGTGTTCCTTGATTATATACAATTTTTGCATCGTGAGCTTTTTTGGATTGGGGGAAAAAAGCTCAAATAATGTTTTTAATGTTCGCGAGGTCTACTTTTCGACCATAGGGCGAACACTAGTTATTAACTTCCTACGATGTTGTCATAGGACTCCTAAGGTCGTTTGTCCACCGCCACACGGCCTAACTCTTCCCTAACTTTAATTACGTACTTTAGTCACAGATTACAAACTCCTTTCCTTTCTAATACATTTTAAATAAACTCACTTTTACATTCTACAATTTTTTTTATTATTATTTAATCTCCTGACCGGTTTCGCCCAATATACATTGTACTTACAATACATTAATACATTGGACAATGTCAGCTATGGGTAGCTATGTTATTATAATTTTTCATTTAAATTGTACCTATATAGAATATTATTTATGGCTAAGTATTATTTTTGAAATTAGTTGTATCGTATTGTTTTATGGGTTTATGACCTGAAAATAAAGAATTTGAATTTGAATATAAGTTCCACCAAGTGCCGACAATCGAAAACATAAATAATATCCTATCCTTCCCTTTCTAAAATCCTGTAAACCGAAAAAGTGACAAAAAGGTCAAAAACATTTCTATAGAATTGGTACTAAAAAAAATATAAAAACTTGTCTGACTTGCCTTTCTAATAAAGATTCATAAATTCCCATGACATTTTGACATACAGCTAATAAAACTACTTGAATTGAACGAATCCAACCAGTTTTCTCCATATTGAACTAAATTTAAACGATGTCTGTGAGAATTGTGACATGAAACAGGTTACTGTTAGAACGAATGTGAACAGGTTAGAGACAGGTTAAGATTTGTAAATCTTTATAAGAATAACGTAGGGTGGATTACATTTGAAACCAGTTTTTTGAAGATGGCATATAAAATGTATTGTTTAATACTTAAGACATTTTATTGAACTGACTTAAGTTTTTTGCTAACAATTGTGAAATTATCACGATTAGTTGGTAAGTTTCAGTTGTTAGTTATTTGTGAATATAGTGAAAGTTAAACATGTGTCTCCTGTTGTTCTATTTGGTGAAATGATGTTAGATTTGGAATCCAGGGTTAATCCACACAGGAAATGAACGTAAGTTCGGTCGCGGCCTAATAGGACCGCGGATTAAAAAAAAGGGTTGATTCATGATACTTTATATAAACTTTTGAAATGTGTTCTTTACAATACACGTGGAGTTCTTTAAAATAAATAAACAATATTTTTCTTTTTACAAGATCATAGTTACATGTTTTTTTTAATTTTTGTTTTAAGTTTTTAATAATGCAGACAAACAGTTTTTATGACGATTCATTGACCGTCTCTGAACTCCAAGGTTTTACGAGTTTAACGTCTTATGGCACTCCACTAATTTAAAAAGTTCGAATTAAAAAGAAAGTTAAAGTAATTCTTTTTTTTGTCGAGGCTTTGAGCCAAAGTCATTCTAAAAATACAATTTTAAGAAGTCGACCCTATTTCAATATAAACCTGTCCAGTAACATGCACCTAAGTTACGTAGGTACAATTTCATTCTTATCTTTGGTAAGTACTTAACCTGTTTTATTTTGATTCGAAAAATTCTCAAAAGAACTGGATTCAACCGCTTAAATATAGGTACTCCTTTCTTGATAAAACTGGTTTTGGCTAACTCTATTTCTTGGATCCGTTTAAATGTCACGGGGATTTTTACATTTTTAGGGGAAAGTTATTTTTATTGTGACCTAAAAAAATCAAACTCTCTGTTTAGTGTTTGAAAGGTGACTACTTACCTAGCGATAAATACCTAACCATTATAACATATTAATATTCATGATATTCTTATTCTCAATAATAATTAACTACAATACTCAATGAACGACAACAAAATACGAAATATTCGTATATACATACCATAATCTACCATAAATTTAACCTAATTTCGAAAGCGAAAGCTCCAAGCCGACATATTTCATCGAAACTAGCGCCACGACGGCATTTCAAAGAACTACAAACTTCAACCCTATTCCTCCGAGAAATTGTACTAGCTACCGCCGCCATCTTGCATAAGACGCTCGTATAGAATAACTATAAACACTTTTTTCTACTGAAACGTCTTAAGTTACACATTTTTATGCTACTATAGCTCTTATGACATCACCTTACGTCGGCAAATCGCTCGCGGAAAAATCGCTCTTCTCTTCGCGGGTTCGTAACATTAAAATCCAATCTCAATTTATGTACCGGCCAAACTGTACCTTACCATAACCGTATAAGGTTCTAATTAGTTTATATAAAATGTGAGTTTATGCTATTATGGTATGTGAAATTAAAACTATAATTACAATGCATGCAGTCAGACTAGTTGCGGTCTCTTTTAGCAGCTGTAGTTTTACGTGGGATAAATAGAGACAGATATAAGTTTGTTGAGTAAGACTAAGGGGCGTGACGAATAGTTGGGATAGTGGAAGTTTGTAAGAAGTTTGAAGAGGGTTCGTTTTGGCCGATTTTATTGGATTTTACTGTAGTGCAGTATTAGTTAGAGGGTCGCGAAAAAGCTCTTAACATTTTGGCTATCAATGACATTAAGTTTAAGTTAAAGCAATACCTATTTTTTTTAATTCACTTCTGTAATATAATTATATGAGTGGGATATGACTGTACGATAGGAATTTGTATCTTTATGTTAAGTGGGTATTTTAATATAAGTAAGTACCTAGTTGAGACCTACATAACTGTATATTGTAACTTTCATCAGCATTTCAGGGTTTCAAATTTATTTTTCAAAACTACAATATATTATATGCTACGTTTTATTAAATTCATTCGGCCATTTTGGACATAGCCCATTATAAATGTGCCCGGTGACGGCAATAGGCTTGCCCCCTATTACGTGCGACTAAAAATACTGGCAAATTGTGGGTGTGTAATGCATCTCTGCCTACCCCTTCGGGGATATAGGCGTGATATGTGTCTGTCTGTCTGTGTCAGTTTTTATGATAAATTTATTAAATAAACACCATTAGTAATCCAGCTTCGCACGGGCGGTAAAACTCTAAATTATTCTAAAATAATATTGTTTTTCAGCAGGATAGCCCTTGAGCGCCGGTAGACTTAATGGTCACTGATGCGGAATCTGCAAAAAAGGGGTTTGAAGTACTGACCCTGGGGCCTGCACTGTAGATACCTACTTACCGAAGCACTCGTGTCTGGAAAAGCAGGGAGGGAGGTACTCTCCCTCTCCCTCTCCCTCTCCCTCTCCCTCTCCGCCGCCACCTTCGGAAGTGTGACTTGCTTACAGAAGGACACTGTCTCACACGGTCATGTTCCACTTCCTCCCATTGCTTGTAACACCGTCTGCAGCGAGAGAATATCTACGTCCAGGCCCACCACAAGTTTTGGCGTTGAGTCGGCCACACTGGGTAGGTACCTACTCTACAAAATGTGTGGATTGCCGTGTCCTGGCTGAGATCCTCTAAGTACTGACCCTGGGGTGTGTCCTCACGATAATCATTGCGATACAAGGTCGCGAATCCGTCAGTCTCTTCGCCCATATGGCAGCCTCATATAGGACAATACCCTGCACGATTTCCAGGTCAGTACAGTCTCCTACAGGGAGCGTTGGGTCCCCTTATGTAGGCATCAGTCGCAGAAACGACAGCCACCCCTTTAATTTGGGGACCGAGCTTCGGCAATTGGGTCCGAAGTTCCATCAGCTATCGAGTACGAGCTCCAGCGCAAAACACTTACCTAATCGAGGGAACGATCCTGCAGACGGCCGACGGCAGATCCGCGGAGATTTGTGACAGCACAGAACGTCGGACTTGTGCTGGGCCATATCCAGTCTCTATACCATGCCATAGCCCTATCCGGCCCATGACTTGAGCAACACCCGCTTAGGACTGCTGGGTATCGTCGACTGGTGCTATACTGGGGGCACGTTACGCCAGCTGGAAGATTCTGAAAAACATAAAACTACCCAATTATCGACAACCAGTTTTCCTCCTATACCGTTGGACCGACCTATCTTAAGTTACTGGTGAAGTCAGAGCGTAGATATAACTATACATAGACCCAGAATCCGGTTCAGAGGTACTTACGTTACATTTCTATGTGTAGGTATGTAACGCCATGATTAATGGATGGGTTAGGGATTTGGATGGTTCCCTAAGACGGCAAAAGGCTCGCCACTTAAAACGTGCAACAAAAAATAGCGGTATCGTAACCTACAGAGGTTTTTTCAACCCATTGTTGTCATTTGGCTTAGATTCTAAAGCAACCAGCAAATGTACTAGCTTGCTAGTAAGTACCAGTTAGGCCCTGGACATTAATACAAACAATCACGCCTCTTTCCACTTTGGGTTAACAGAGACTATGGAATTCCACTTGCTACGATCTATCTACCTATCTACATTTATCGCTTCTTCCACTTTCATGCATACTCTCTTAAATATATATAGATAATACCGACCAAGAAGTCCGAGACGCCCAGGACTTTAATTGGCTGTGCGATAGCGGCTGGCATGTAAGATTTGTGTTGCCTTTCATCAACATTTCATAACAAGGCAACGGGTTTCAAATTATTTCTAAATTACAATATAGCTGCTTCTTTTTTATTAAATTCATTCGGCCATTTTGGACGTAATAACCCATTAGGTATATGTGTGCCCGGTGATGGCAATACGCTTTAGGCATACGTGGGACTTAAAATAGTGGCTAATTGTGGGTGTAAAAATACCGACCAATGTCACGTCGAAAAAAAAACATTCTTCTTAGTCCGTGCAATTTTCGTAAAAAGAGGTAAGTACAGTTACTTACCATGTACATTTTTACGAAAATTTACTCAGACGGAGGAGAGGTATTTAAGCAATGGTCGAATTTTGATTACTGTCAGACCACTATCAAGTATTTAGGTACTTAAAACATTTAAAAATTTGATCCCCTTCTCACTCAATTTCAACTTTCAACGCGAACGTTAGTTGTCTATAGATGACTGACCGGCCGATGACCCTCGCACAGAACCTGTGGAGTCGACATTGAAACCAGAAATTATAAAAAAAAAAAAAAATCCTGTGTAACATACGATGAAAAATTTCTGTTTAAGTTAAACCTCTGTATCTGTGAATATAGCTCGTATAGTATGTAATGGAATTTTAGACTATTACAAAACAGTGGCCGTGAGTTTTATTGCCAGGTTTTTTTCGCAGGTTCTACCTATTGCCTTGCAAATCTGGCAGTAAATATAAATTTGAAAGCAATCTTGACTTTATTATAACCTTGACATTGATAAGTGTTACTTTCTAACTTAAGTGTCTCTATAACTGTCGGTCTATTTGCTACGTCATCGTCATCATAACAGCCAAAAGGATGATAAATTTTGATGCAATTTTTGTTTTACAGCCCATCTGACGTTCTTTAGTCTTGTAAAGACATAATCATATTGTAATAAAATGTTCTGTTTCTGTAACTAAAAATGTAATCAACAAAGAAGTTCTTTAGTTATAAAGTATACATATTATTATCAGGTTAATTTCTTAGTCGATGAAGGGTCTTTTCCTCACCCACATGCATAACGTGTTTTATTTTAATTTTTTTTTGTTCTGTCAACAGGTGCTGCAGACCCTGGCAAATAGATCTAAAGTGTCCGAGAATGGCAATAGTCTCGTAAAAATACGTAGAACCAGCAAAGTGGCTGGGGCAATGTGGATGTATTAGACGCTCTATCTTCGGTAGACGTGATGTTGTGTTTTACTCGACATGGGGTCAAATTTTGTAATATTTGTAATAATAATAATATGTGGAATTAGTTTTAAGGTTTAAGTAGAATAAGTTAATAACACCTTGTAACTGTTTTATTATTATGTAGCCTGAAATAAATGAATCGCCCGGACTTCAGTTCGCTTGGACTGCGAGATTTTATGAAGTGGTATGTAACAATCTGTCCTGACTATTAGAAATTTGGTTTAAAGCACTCAGTTGTTAGTTTTTATATAGCATCCTATTACGTGGGACCAAAAGTACTGGCAAAGTGTGGTGTTATGCATTACATCTCTGCCTACCCCTTCAGGATATAGGCGTGATATGTGTGTGTGAGAAATAAATGTAAAATAATATTATTATTACAACACACAGGGTCTTCAGTGAGCGAGGATCCACGCCCAGACCCACGACGAGGTACCAGATTTGACTTGCTTACGCTCGTCAAGCGTGTGGAGCACCGTCTCTTCGCCGGAGTACTCGTGGTGATGATACTAGGGTGTGTGTGACAGATGACAGATGTGTGACAGATACGCGACAGATACTTACCGAGACCCCCGTGCCCGGTAAGCACCTGCGAATGTCCGGGGTGTAAGTCAGGTCACCGTGTCACCTCTGCAGCCACTCCTCCATGTTCAGTCTCACCGCGGTGATGGCGTTTCCCCATTTTCGATGCTCAAGTGGGACCTACAAACGAAATGTGGAGGTTTTAAACTCCCCTGACTACCACTTCAGGGATAAAGCCATTATTTTGTGCCACTGTGTAAAAAAAATATTGAAATCTTCAATTTTTTTATTAATATAAATATTTTTGTGTGAATATTTTATTATATTAAAAAAATAAAAATAAAATGAAAAATTTCTAAATCAAAGCTGTTTTAAAAATAACTAAATATTTTCTTCATCACAATGGCTACTCAACAGTTGTCTATGTGCGGTCATCGTTGACTCGACACGTCTAAGGTCACACTTGATTTGTAGAAAACGAGCAATATCTGCAAATGTGCAAATAGTTAAACCAATAGTAGTGTAATCTAGTCCATAGTAAATCTCAGCTGCCAGTCGAAGCACCTGCTGAATTCCATCTTGATAATGTATTTTTATTCTACTGGGAAGAACTTGTCCGAGACGCCCAGAACTTTAATTGACTGTACCACAGCGGCTGGCACGTAAGATTTTGTTGCCTTTCATCAACATTTCATCGCAAGGCAACGGATTTCAAATTGGTTTCAAAATAACAATATAGCTGCTACTTTTTATTAAATTCATTCGGCCATTTTGAATATAACCCATTATAAATATGTCCGGTGACGGCACTAGGCTTGCACCCTATTACGTGGGACAAAAAAGTCTGGCAAATTGTGGGTGTGTAAGCCTGTAATGCACCTCTGTCTACCCCTTCGGGGTTATAGGCGTGATATGTGTGTGTGTAGGAAGAACTTGATAGTAGTAATTTTAAATTATCTTACTATTTACGATTTCGGGACTTAAACGCGTAATTTACCTTCTGTTTGGCCTGATGACGTTTCGACCGAGTTACAACGGGCCGTGGTCACAGGTTGACTGGAGCTGGCGGCCTCGATAGCGTGAGGCGCGGGCTGATTCTCCATCTACCCTCATGGGTCTTGATATTTCTGCGGTGCGTTGTTAAAGTCCCTGCACACTTCACTCACGACGTTCGCCGACTCCGGTTGCATTTTCCGGTTTTTTGTTTCATCAATTATAGGGTCCTACGATGAAGGCAATCGGTATCCGTCTTCTTTCTTCATCTCTGTTTTTAATCGCAACAGCTTCACGTAACAACCTTGGGTATACTTACATACTATAATTAATGAAGTGTATATACTGTCGGTACAAGAGTGTCAGGTTTTGAAGACAGACGACTTGAAGAGCTGGACGTAAAGCGCCAAGAACAGAAGACACGCCTAAAGCGCTATACCTACACCTAGAACCGTGTCTTCAAAACGAAGTTCGGTTTTGCGAGGCACATAATAACCCGGTCTAAACATTCTGGAGTCGCCGTCGCCGGATACGGTGGGCCGTGGGGAGAGTATATATATATCCTACTAATATTATAAACGCGAAAGTTTGTGAGTATGTATGGATCGATGGATGGATGTTTGTTACTCTTTCACGTAAAAACTACTGAATGGATTTTAATTAAACTTTACAATAATATAGCTTATGCATCAGAATAACACATAGGCTACAATTTATAAAGATATTGTATGAATTGTTCCAAATATGACGCGGCGCGACGGGGACGGGAAAATATCCAAATCACCACGCGGGCGACCACTAGTAAACTATAATTTATGCTTTCGATTGTCGGCACTTGGTTTCACTTATAGTAACACATTTTTTTAAAATACTTACATACTATTAGCTATTCTGTGATGTAGATATAATAAGTATTTGAAAACAATGAGATTCATTTAACTACATATTCTTTTTTTTAAATCATTTATTTACAATAAGAATTACAATATAGTAGTTCTGTTTGGGAAGACAGCCGAGGACAGACGGACAGAC
This sequence comes from Nudaria mundana, assembly GCA_963556515.1. NCBI lineage: Eukaryota > Metazoa > Arthropoda > Insecta > Lepidoptera > Erebidae > Nudaria > Nudaria mundana. The sequence continues at coordinate 10,480,657 of OY748313.1, forward strand.
GGACGGACGGACGGACAGACGGACCAAACTAATAGAAAGAATGAATTTTTTTGGTAATCAGTTACGAAAAGCGAAAAATAATCCCATTTCGGTTGTTGGTTACAAAACCAGTTGCAAAAACGGAAATTTTATTCTGTTTTCGTAGCTACTCATAGTTTATGAAACGAGAAAAACCTCCATATTCGTAGCTGGTTAGAAAAAGTTCAGTTTTACGAATATGGACAGAACCACGAAAAGGCCTATTTAGTGTTGAAAAGGAACGTTTTAGTACCTAATTAAACAACAAGAATTTAATTAATCAGAACACAGAAAAAATAATAAACATAATTTAAAAAAGCAACAATGAAGCTTAATTTGTTTTTAATTATATTATGTGCATCAGTGTGAACTTAAAATGGATACTTGTCTTTACCCCAATTAGAAAAGTAAGTTTACATCTATTTAACACTAGATGGAACTACTAACATTAACATTCAAGTGCGTATTAAACGAACGGCCGCTTTCCAACGACAGATGGCGATACTTAAGTTTCATCTACTGTAATATAGATGGCGTTGTAAGTGTCGTTTATTTCTTATTAGAATCTTTTAAGACTAATGACTGCCTCGTAGGCTCAGTGGTATGAGTATGCGACTGCCGCCCCTGAGGTTCCAGGTTCGATTCCGGGTCGATTCGAATTATTTGTGTGATCCACAAATGTTTGTTTCGGAGTTTGGGTGTTTTCTATGTATAATATGTATGTATTTAAAATATATAAGTATGTTTATCAGTCGTCTAGATCCCATAACACAAGCTTATATTAGCTTAATTTGGGCTAGATGACGTTGTGTGAGAATGTCCAAAAATATTTATTTATTTATTTTCCTTGACGTAGAACTTTTATTTTCTTAACAAACAAACGAGGCTCTGGGAAGTATAACAAGTTCCCGCAAACGGCAAAATGCTCGCCAGCTATTACTTTCGCGTAATAAGGGCCTCTGTCTACCCCAACATGTGATTTGTGTCTGTCTGTCTTAGTTTTTCTTATTAGAATATTTTAACTCCGCCGGGATCTCATGGAGTCTTGCCGGGTGCGACTTGAGCAACCCAAGTGGGGTACCACCATCATCGCGGCGGTGAGACCGATCATGGACGATTGGCTGCAGAGGCAGCATGGTGACCTCACGTATCGTGCGATGCAGGTCGTTACCGGGCATGGATGCTTCGGTAGCTATCTCTTTCGCATCCATCGTGAGGTCACACCCCGGTGTCAACACTGCGAGGTTTCCGACGACGACACCGCACTCCACACGTTGGTGGAGTGCTCAGCGTGGGCGAATCAGCGCCGGGACCTCGTAGTGGGTCTGGGCGTGGATACCCTCTCGCTGGAGACCATGCTTCAAGCAATGGTCTCCAGCGGGAGTAGGTAGAACATGGCCGTGTCCTTCTGCGAGCATGACTTGCTCGCAGAAGGACACGGCCGTGTTCCACCGAGGCGGCCGAGAGGGATGGGGAGCGTACCCTCCCCGCCGAGTTCCGTAGTCAGCGGCGAGGGCGCCGCAGACTGACGCCCAAGACCATCGACCTCCATGATCGGGGCCTGAGGACGGCGGGATCGCCACCCGTCGTCCTTACAGAAGCAGGTTGCGTGCTGCGGGGCCTTTGCCCCATAGCACGCAACCAGATTCACTCACTGACGCGGGATAAAACCCTACCCCAACGACGCGGGATTCTCATCCCGACCTAACCCCCGCAGAGACCACAGAGGTGGTCAAAGTCCGCCGGGCGCCACTGGAAATACGTTCTGCTTGTAACCAGAGACGCCCGGCAACGGACGTTAGAGCGGCCGAGACCTTGGGCTGCGGAATAAAAAAAAAATTACAAGAGCGTACCTAGGAGAAATGCAATGGACGATAGGGTAGGTGGCTCTATTTCTGTCGGCGACGGTAGCCGAAATTAAAAAAACCGTACAATCTTGTACGTATGACATTCTAATTGGACAAAATGAATAAGTATTATATTTTTGTATTTCAAAGCAATGAGTTTGCTTAATCTTTGTTTGGTCATCGTAGCTCAGTGATCAGAGCATTCCCCCTGTTAGGGAAAAGCTGTGGGTTCGAGTCCTGCCGATGTCATCAGTTTTTGTGATCTATTTATAATTTCTTTCTTAATCTTAAGATTAACGAGTCTTTTACGCGATTATTGAGATACATACCTCTTTATTACCCGACGCTTCACGGCGTAAAAGACCCGTTAGTTTATAAGTAATGTGTGTACAAAACGCGAAAGTTAAAAAAAGTATTCTTTCGTAATATTTTAAAAATGAATAAGGTACTTCATTGTTTTAAGTCCTACTAGCGGTTCCGGTGAACTTCGTATTACCTACTATACCAGGCCTATGTCACACGTCCAACAACCGCAAAAAATACGTGACGTTACCGACAACTTGAAGTTATGATCAGAAAGGGTTGTCTCTTGTTTGTGACACGGCATTGACCATAGAGTTGATATTGAGGCATTAACGTTATAATTATTGGTCAAATTATGCTGGTATATATTTTACTTTACTGACGACCCTAACGTTCGAATGATGTTCTCTGTAAACCAAAGAATGTGCTTTAATTAACGTCGGAGTGCATGTTCAGTATGTAAGTACTATTCCCTATTCTGTGACTATATTTACTTAAAATCTATGGTATCGCCTCAAATAAAAAAAAACCTTCCCTGAACTTCAAACGGTATTTTTAAGACCAAAATTACCCAAATCGAACCTTAATAAATATTGCACAAAAACACATTATACTTTTCCACTGGTATAATTTTTATTTTTACTGACCGGTTTCACCTCAAGGCATCATCAGAGATTTATACAATATAGTTTCAATAAATCACACCCTAATAATTCACATAAAAATATCGTACTACATCAATCGACAGTATAAGTACCACAGTCGTGTGGTCTTAAACAAAATCTCATCGATATTTAAAAACCAATACGTTATCCAATAATTAAATAGATAGTGGAATGTTGCGGTGAATAATATACCCCTGCCTACTCCCTAAGGCATGATTCTATGTAGGTATGTGTGTATGAGTTCTATGCGAACGATGTCGTGAGCGTTTGGTAATTGTAACCAATGGGAAAAAGTAGTGGGTTGATGAATGAACGGCAATAATTATTTCTAGTAATAAACAAGTCTGCGATTACCGAGCATTTGTTGGAATCGGGTCCACTGGATTGAACTCCACAAGCCACAACTCCTATCCACTGACGGACACTATTACTCCAGAATAGTGCGGGAAGCCGTCGAAATAAAAAAGTATCCCAACTTTAATCGGGAAGATGGATATCGACTATCTACGTTGTGGAATTCGGTGATCAGCAAATGTACTCACCGAACGCCCGCTTGCTGATACTATCAGTGTGGTGTTTTTTTTTTTTTTTTAGTTCCGCGACCAAGGCCGCGGCCGCTCTAACGTCCGTTGCCGGGCGTCTCTGGTTACAAGCAGAACGTATTTCCAGTGGTGCCCGGATCAGTGTGGTGTGCCGTAGTGGCTCTCCGAACACAATAGTTAGTGACGACGAAGTGAGGGTAGTTGAACAAACCCGCACTTCAGGAAGACGACGATGAGCTGAAGCCAGTCCACCCGTGACCACGGCTCTTGTAACAGGGCCGAAACGTCGGGTAATAAAGAGGTATGTATATATCTCAATAATCGCGTAAAAGACCCGTTAGTCTTAAGTTTATAATTATTTCTAGGACAAAAGCCACGACAAAAATAAAGAAAAAATTTGTGATAAAATAATATGTATGTATTTGTTTTATTATGTAGTTAAAGTGTATGTCAGTTTATTGACCTGAACAACAGTATTAACCTGTACACACACCAGCACCTGATTGAACTCTCATTTTCTCTCTCAGGTCAATTGGAAGAGAACTCTTTAGAGATAAATGGTACCTTTGTATGAATGTACATAATGTTTCCATTCACAATATTGTATAATACTCTGTGTACATAAGTAACACACACACATATCACGCCTATATCCCGAAGGGGTAGGCAGAGGTCCATTACACACCCACAATTTGCCAGTATTTTTAGTCCCACGTAATAAGGGGCAAGCTTATTGCTGTCACCGGGCACATTATAACGGGTTATGTCCAAATGGCCGAGTGAATTTAATAAAAACTAGCAGCTAAATTGTAATTTTGAAAAAAAAACTGAAACCCGTTGCCTTGCGATGAAATGTCGATGAAAGGCAACAAAATCTTACGTGCCAGCCGCTGTGGCACAGCCAATTAAAGTCCTGGGCGGCTCGGACTATAAATAAATAAATAACAAAAAAAATACTCACACACGTTAATTCCACCAACATTTTAATTGTTCGTCGCGAGAGTGTGATTTTATTATTTTGTTTATTCTCATTAAAATGTAGGTAGATATAGAGAAAATCGTCTGTTTGGTAGCAATAGGTCCATAGTTATGATACCTATAAATTCCTACCATCGTTTTTTTAGAGTTCTATACCCAAAGGGTAAAACTTGAACCCTATTACTTAGACTTCACTGTCCGTCTTTTTTTTTTTTTTTAGTTCCACGGCCCACGGTTGCTGCCGCTCCAACGACCGTTGCCGGGCGTCTCTGGTTACAAGCAGAATTTCGGTTATTTTCAGTGGCGCCCAGCGGACTTTGACCACCTCTGTGGTCTCTGCGGGGGTTGGGTCGGGATGAGAATCCCGCGTCACTGTAGTTGGGTTTTATCCCGCGTCTGTGAGTGAATCATGGAGGTCGATGGTCTTGGGCGTAGTAGTGTCTGCGGCGCCCTCGCCGCTGACTACGGAACTCGGCGGGGAGGGTACGCTCCCTCTCCCTCTCGGCCGCCTCCTTCGCGGTGTTGACACCGGGGTGTGACCTCACGACGGATGCGAAACAGATAGCTACCGAAGCATCCATGCCCGGTAACGATCTGCGTCGCACGATACGTGAGGTCACAATGCTGCCTCTGCAGCCAATCGTCCAAGATCGGTCTCACCGCCGCGATGATGGTGGTACCCCACTTGAGTTGCTCAAGTCGCACCCTCCATGACTCCATGAGATCCTGGCGGAGTTGGGACCGCTGGTCATCGATTTCTCGAGACGCAGGCCTGTGGTCCTGCTCCAGCGCCTTCAGGTCCCATGGAGGGGTCCCGGCTAGGAGACATGCAGCCTCTCCGGAGATTGTGCGGTAGCCCCTTATTGTTTTGACGGCCAAGGTCCTCAACGGTCTGTTAAGGAGCGTTGAGTTGTTGGCCATCAAACGCGCCGCCCATACGGGAGCCCCGTATAGGGCCATATTCCGCACGATCCCCAGGTACAGTCTCCTGCAGGAAGCGTTGGGTCCCTTTAGGTTGGGCATCACTCGCGAAAGTGCGACCGATGCCTGTGTCACCTTGGGTACCAAACTTCGGAAATGTGGTCCGAAGTTCCATAGGCTATCAAGTACGATGCCTAGATACTTCATCGAGGGCTTGATGCCCATGCTAACGCCTCCCACATTTATGCTGGAACCTTCAGGTGGACCGTTCCGAGGTCTGTGAAAACACAGAACCTCGGACTTGTGCAAGGCCACCTCCAGTCCCAGCCGCCGTATCCGACCCACGACTTGAGCAACACCTGTCGTGAACTTGAGTGCTGCCTCCTGGTACGTTGCACCCCACGCCGTGACGAGGGTATCGTCGGCGTAGCAGGTTACGCCGACGCCCTCAGGCAACGCACCCCGCAGCACCCAGTCGTAGCCGATGTTCCACAGAAGCGGCCCAAGGAACTACCCCTGCGGAACACCGCACGACACATCTCGCCGAGCTGGCCCGAGCCAGCTGGGGAAAGCTATGGCCCTCTCCGAGAGATAGGCCCCGACAATACGACGGAGGTAGAGAGGCGTTTCGTGATACACGAGCGCCTCCCTAACGCAGCTCCATGGCAAGGTGTTGAACGCGTTGGCGATGTCAAGAGACACCGCCACCACCACCTTGCCCTGCGAGACAGCTTCCTCCGTCAGGCTCTTCACGCGCATGATTGCGCTCACGGTGGAGCGTCCCCGACGGAAACCGTACTGGTTGTCCGCCAGGTCTGGCCCCACCGTCGACAGATGCTCGACGAGGCGTTCCGCGATAATTCGCTCAAAGAGCTTACACACCTCGTCGAGCAACACGATCGGCCGGTATCCGGACGGTGAGTCCACCGGCCGCCCCGCCTTACGGATCAGGACCAGTTTCCCCGTCCTCCACACCTTTGGAAACTGGCCCCTTTCGAGGCATGCGCTAAAGAGCCCCATCAGTCGAGGCAGCAGGACCCATGCACGGCCAGGATTGCCGTCGGGTCCGGGGGCAGTGATTTTCCGGCGTTTAAGCCAGAGTACTGCCGTACCTAGCTGCCCCACCCTGACTTCGGGTACGTCGTCTTCGCTGGTGCTATCCGCGTCGGGCAGAGACAGAGCCATGCGCGGAAGGACGTGCTCCTCCGCGCTCGTCGGAAAGAGGGAGCCCATGACACGCTCCAGCTGCTGCGGCTGGAGACTCTGGGTCAGTGAGGGCGCCCTAGGTCGGAGTTTCTCCCTGACCTGTAGGTACGGGCGCCCCCATGGGTTCTGCGTCGCGGGCGGCCCGCTTTATTGTCTCCTGGAGATTGCATTTAGCCTCCCTGTAAGCCTGATAAAGCTCCACCTCTCGGGTTGCCGCGTCGTCTGGGCGGCGATGCCTCCGGCGAAACCTGGTGTACTGGCGGCGGGCGGAGATGCATGCTGCGCGCAGCTGTGCAATCTCCGGTGACCACCAGTACACCTGCTTCCTTGCCGGTCTGGGTGTAACCCTAGACATCGCCGCATCACATATTTGCGACATGGCTCTCCTGAACCACTCCGCCTCGGCATCCACATCGGCAGGCCGGTCCGGTGCCGGAATCCAGGCCTGCACGATGGATGCCTCCAGGAGAGCATCCCGATCCAGATGGTGAAGTGCCCAACGCGGATCCGGGGGATTTTCTACCGGCTGTGGGAGGTTAGGTGGGGGGACGACATCGAACCGGATGTACCGATGGTCCGAGTGCGTCTCCTCACCCTCCTCCACGCGCCAGCCAGTAATACGGGTGGCGAGGGCCGAAGTCGCGAACGATACGTCCACGACCGAGCTGGTCCCCCGCCGCCAGAAGGTGGCGACATTCCCCCGATTGAGGACCTCCAGACCACGTGTTCTGGTCCAGTCCTCAAGAAGCCTCCCCTTGTCCCTGGTTTCCCGGGAGCCCCACGCAACACTCCAGGCGTTGAAGTCTCCCAGGAGCAGGACAGGGCGAGGACGGCACGCAGCGAAGACGACGTCGAGCTCAGTGAGCCATAGCTCGAACTGAGTCTCGTCCGGTGTCGGCGAGATGTAGGTGGCCACGACTGCCAACCCATCATAGTCCACCGCAACACACCTGCGGCCCCTTGCAATGATTGCAAGGCGCGAGCTGTCTGCGGCGGACCCCCCGAAGATAAAACAGGCTGAGCCGTCCTCGTCCACTGGGCTTCCCGGGTGGACGTAGTACGGCTCGGCGACCACGGCCAAGTTTATGGACCACTGCCGGATGCTCTGGTACAGAAGATCCTGAGCAGCGTGGCAGCGGTTCAAATTCACTTGCAGGATGCGGATAAGGGCGTCAGACATTAATGGACGTCCATATCAGCATCCCGCCGCGAAACAACTGGCCGTGCAGAAACGGCACCCCCACCGCTTTCAGCGGACGGACGAGGCTTTGGCGCAGGTTGTGCTGCCGACTCGGTGGTGCGCAGTCTTGCCCTCCGCCTCTCATCTCGAGGTGAGGCGTCGCAGGCACTTGCCTTGTGACCGGGCCGGCTGCAGCGGAAGTACCGCTCGCCTACAGTGACTTCCGCTGTGCACTGCACTCCAACGTGCCCCACCACCATGCACCGGAAACATCTGGTTTCCCGGGCACGAAGGAGGTGCACCTGCGCCTTTAGGAAGCCCCCTATGAGGAGGCCACGTCCGTCCGCCACTTTTAGTGCCGCCGCGACGGGGCACTGGACGACTGTCGTGCCATGACCAGTGAGGCTGAAGGAGATCTCTCCAGCCTTCACTTGGTCACGGGGACAGCCGCCCGCCTCCACGACGGCGGAAATAACCTCCTCCGTCATTGTCCGTCTGTCTTGGGCTGTATCTCAAGAACTGTGATAGTTAGAACGTTGAAAATTTTTACATAGATGTATTTCTGTTTCCGCTATAACCACAAATACTAATAAACACAATAGGTACGTAATATGATGTATATTTCATATTTAAGGGGCTCCCATACAACAAACGTCTCGCACTTGACAGTATTCTTTGTAAATCTGGATTTTACTTTTATAAATATTCGAAAATTCTAACGTAAGGTACCTACATTTTAAAAATGGAATTGGCTAACCCTTCACTGACCGTTGTCCGTTCTATTGTACTCTGACCGTCTTCGATCAAAAGTGTCCCATAAAGAATTTTACCAACCAGTTTTAAATTAAAAAGTAAACTAAAACTGGTTATGATTCTCATGGGAGTTTTGAAAGTTTATAAATTTTTAAGCAGAGTTTTCAAATATTTATTTTTAAATCACATTTTAGCTTTCATCCTCTCACGTAAGTAGGTCTAGCTGACCACAAAGAAATTATACGAAATCATCTCTGTATCCAAAGGGGAAGACAGAGGCGTATAGTAAATAATAATAAATAAATATTTTTGGACATTCTCACACAACGTCATCTAGCTAAAATTGAGCTAATAGGTATAAGCTTTTGCTATGTAATCTAAACAACCGATAAACATATGTACTTACATATCATATTTCTAAACATTTCTAAACATAGGTACATAATTATTAAATACTTTTTTACCAAATTTAGCCAAATTGGTCCAGCCATTCCAGAGTTTTAGTGAGAAAAACGAACGGCGATTCATTTTTATTCATATAGAAGATAGTGGGTAGGTACACCCAAAGGGCAATATAAAATTAAAATAACACAGGACACAATAAACACCTCTGTCTACCCTTTTGAGATTCAAAATGATTCAACATATGTACCTACTAGGAGACAATACTATCATTTTCGGTTATATTTTTTTATTATTACGAGTATTATACAATGTAACATAAGTTGGTCCGTAAAAATCATGTTACAATACTATCAAAAAATAATTATTATCATGTTTTGTTATTCAAAACATCTTAAACACCTTTTACTCTTCTATCACCGAGCTATTCACCCTATCTTCCCCAATTTCCCACACTGACCGCCGTCCGACCGGTCATTTAGCTTAACCCTTTATAGATAAAAACTTGCTTCTTAAGTCAAGTCGATAACCGGTTTTGTTTCTCACAGTGGACAACGTAAAACGTCTTCAGTGACCTCAGTAGTGATAGCAGGGTTAAAGTGTTAAGACTGGCATACCTATTCTTAAAAAATAAATGTTCTAAATTTAAAGTGTCAGTTTTATCATGAAATATAAAATGTGTTTTTTTTAAGAACAGTGATATAAAATTCTTGCCGATTTAAAATAACTAAAAAAGACTTAGAGACTTTTTTTTAATATAACTTTCTTGTATAAGTAGAAACTCTTTTGACGGCAGTGGTTTTTTACACAACACACTTTCTACGTGTTTTTATGAAGCACGACTCGACACCCGGTCAATGCACTTCACGGTTTAAGCTAAAGGCTTAAGGGGAACGCTAGGAACTTAGATTTAAGATTTAAGATTGCTAGTACATCATAGAATCTTGAGGATTATCGAGGTTTTTGACCAAGTTTCTCGGATGTGTGGTAATCGAATGGGTGGATTTTTCCAATGAGTGTAACATGAACTTTGACTTTGAAGTTAGTTCAAAAGTGCATTCACGATCTTCAAGACTGAAACAGAACGAGACGGAGGATGATTCATCTTGTACACAATAGTGTCCAGAGATATAAATTGTAAAAGGAGTTTACAGTTGATTTTTATTACTGGAAGACATAAAATGTGAGTAACTAAATAAAAAGCACGAATTTACACTGTTCTTCTATTTTTTTATGTAGTTTGGGAATCATCGTATTTTAGAATGTAACCGAATATTCATTTTCATGTCTAATACTTATTATTAGATTTATGATGTAGATATTATTTTGAATTTGGAATTTGGATTAATAAATAATTTGAATTTGGAACTATGTAAGTACTACAATTTGTTATTTTACCTATACCTATTCGTAGGTATTTTGTTTTGTTTTCCATTTCATTAAGAAAATAGAAGCAATGGATTTTACGTCCAGCCTCAAATTAACGTTTCAAACCTTCCTTGGGTATGTACGAATATTTTAAGACTGAAATTAGCCAAATCGATCCAGTCGTTTTTGAGTTTTAGCGACACAAACTATTAACTATAGATAGAAGATAGAAAAGATATAGGTAAGAGAGGTAGAATAGGTAAATTCATGTAATTGTTTTACACATCATCTAGCTCAATAACGCTGGGTTATAGACGTGATTATAAATTAATGTAGGTATATGTATTAGGTACCTCAAAATGCGCCTTTAAGTTGGCGTCTATAAACAGTGCTATTTTTCACATGGCAATGTTACTGTAATGCTGGCAACATATAAATTCGCATTTCGCAGAAGTTTCTTGTCAGCTCGACTAATGAAACGCCTCCGGTTTTCTGTTGCTGCAATCACTCACGGTTTCGCGCTTAATTCGAAATTCAAAGATGTTCTGTTCTAAATTTAAAAATTTACTGCCAATTGCAATCAAATCAAATGTCCTTTGAAATACTATGATCGGCGGATTTCCGCTAGTTTATAACCATATCTGTGCGTTTCCACAGGCAATAACTGTTTTTGGACCTTTTTTAAGGTTCCGTACCTAAAGGGTAAAACGGGATCCATATTTAATTTATGCTTTCGATTGTCGGCACTTGGTGGAACTTATATTAATACATCATCACGTGAGTGATTGAGTATGAGTAAACACCTCTGATGATGCCATAAGGCGAAACCGGTCAGGGTTTACCGAAAATAAAAATCTTTGTGGAATGGTGTACAAGTAAGTTTTTTTTTTAAATGGGAACCATATAACTGTGACTTCGCTTCGCTGTCCGTCCGTCCGTCTGTCTGCAGACTGTATCTCGTGAACCATGATAGCTGAAAATTTGAAATTTTCATAGATAATGTATTTCTGTTGTTGCTATTTCAACAAATTAATACTAAAAAAACAATATAAAATATAAGAAGTAGTAGGAACCGAAATAATGTATTTTAGATTAAATAAAAACGAATAGCAGTTCTACCAACACCATATTCTTCCCACCCACAGATTACTAAGCCACGAGCTACAAGAACAAATTACGAATCATCTGCCCTCCCCAAGACGGCGGCGGCGCCCCCTCTCGGCAAATGAGTCAGTTAGAGCTAAATTGCGAAGCCTCCCGCAAACTGCAAAATATCCGTTCTACTTATTTGTTGTTCATTTACTTCACCAACTATTAGAAAATCGATTCTAATGGCCGGTTTCTGAATTGAGAATTTGAAGTTCTTACAACTGCTCAACGGATATTTAACTTCAAATTCTCAATTTAAAAACGAGCCGTCAGTATTCTAAATTTCGAAGTGGTATTATACCTATAAACCGAAAAATATTTGTTGATCGATGAAGTCTGCATTTTAAATAGTGGTTTAGTTAGATCGGCAAGCCCATAAGGTATGACATTGACTAAAGTATGGTACTGACTGTACTATTAAGACATTCAGAACTTCATAGGCGTGATTTTACTAACAACTGATCGATCATGAGATAGTTGTTTTCAGTATTCGAGATTCGAAATTTAAAAATTTAAGAATTTATTTATGAATTTTTGAATTAAATACCTACGCTATTCTAAATTTAAACTAGTGACGTGCCATGTTTATGATACAGGATGTTTCTCTAAATATAAAATACTTACTAGCGGAAGTTCGTGACTTCATCCGCGGAGTAACATTGTTTATGCAAGTTTTTGCTTCTCCACACTTATCAATCGTAGCGAGTTTAATAGTAGCCTATGTTACTCGCGAACAATGTAGTTTTATATAGGTGAAAGAATTTTCCAAATCCGTACCTTATTTCAGAGCCAATTCAATTCAAACATACAATCAAATGTTTCTTCTTTATAATATTTAATATAAACCAGAATATAGTGGCTAGTCAGTTGGGTGAACGTACGAGGTAGCCCAGAGGTTTCGGGTTCGATTCCCGGGCACAAGTACAAGTTCTGCTTAGTTTGAGACTAGTTGGTCTTGTGTTCAATAGTCCTCACATATATAATTTATTTATACTTACAAAAAATAGTAAGAATGTTAAGTAAATACACGTTAGAGAGGCCGGTTTACGTAAACAAAACTTAAACCAGGTCTTAACTCACTGTCAGGCCAAACGTCTTACTATTTCTTAGGGGTCATTAGCACAAACGACACCCATTCCGAGGCCCATTTAGATAAAATGTCACAGATTTGAACGAAGATTCAACTTCCCCCACTCTCCCCCTTAGATGCTTTTCACCCCGCGCGTAATGAGTCGCGAAAATTTTCACTGGGGTGCAAAATGTTTATATAGGGTGTGAATTTATGTTTGTGAGTGATATAACGTAAAAATAGTTGTGGTTTGTGGTTGTATTCATGAACTAAAATCGGTTTATTAGACGTTTTAGTTACTATTATTCAATTTCAAATTACGTCTTTTTGTTTTTTGGACTTGGACTAGACCTTATCTCCTTGCCACCTGTATTCTATAGACTATTTGGTATCTTTGATTCCACTTTAGGCTATTCATTTCCTACATTATTGGTCATGTTGAGAATACATGTTTCGAAACTCAATTTGGAACTGAACCTTGTTAAGTTATGTATTTTATGGATGTTTTTATTGTTTTCTGTTTTGTGTACCTAAATAAATAAATAAAAAGCTGCACATAAAAAAATGCGGGAAATGGGTAAATAAAAAAAAACTAAACAGCCTGTATAACAAATTCGGTACAACTCGTTTACTTATCTTTGCTCTTTGAGAAACAACCCGAGGGCTCACCCTCACTTTTAGAATGCATTATTTAACAAGGGTGGTTTCTTTTACTTATGTATATTATGTTTATAGAAAGGGGACGGTGGGGTTATGTTGGTATGTAGTATTTCTTACCTTTATATTTTTTGATATATTCTGATCTGAACCAGTAGTTAAGATAAGTAGGTTCGACTGCTTCGGTGGCGTGGTCGGTAGTGCATCCGCTTTCGACCCTGGAGTCTCGGGTTCGATTCCCGGTCGGGACAAACTTTGTGTGATTACAAATACGTTTGTATCGAAGTCTGGATGTTACCTATATGTATGTATTTACAAAAAAAAATGTACTTAAGTAATTATATCAGTTTATCTAGTACTCATATCACAAGCTCTGCTTAGTTTGAGACTAGATGGCGTTGTGTGAATTATAACATAATTATATTTAAGGACTGCCTTAAGATTAATACTGATGGATTTGGAGGTTGTAGGTTTCAGAAAAAATCTTTGTGTGATGAGTACAAGGGTTTGGGTCAGGGTGTAATTTATCTATAACCAGCGGACGCCTACGGTTTCGCTTGGACAAACTATACTGAAAGTAATGGTAAGTAAGATGTTCAATTTTCAAAATAATTGCACCTCTAAACGAGGCATTCTCAAGACTGTCTCAGAGAGAACAGCCCGGCTGTTCTCCCTGAGAATTCTGAGAGTTCTGTCTTGAGAATGCCTCGTTTAGAGGTGAAACATTTGTCGACGTTTTAATGTCTTATATTTTTGCGAGAATGATGCAATTATTTTGAAAAGTTTGAACATCTTACTTACCATTACTTTGTCGTGGATTTTTGCCAGGTAACGCCTGATTCTATCCAATATTGGAAACTATACTTATACTAAAAGTAAAACCTTCCTCGAGAACCACTCTATCCATTAGTGAAAGCAGAATGAAAATCAATCATTCAAAAGTGCTATGTATGTATATTTAGAAGTATGTTTCTTAGATCCCAGAACCCAAGCCTATATTATAAAGTTACTTTAGATTAGACAGGTGGTGGCGCTGTGATAAAAATGTATTATATTTATTTATAAAGTCACACCTATTTCCCCGGAAGGGTAGACAGACATAGTTATGTACTTAAATTAAAGGTGTTTTGTGAGCCGTGGCACTATGTTCTTATTTATGGCAGAGGCAGAGGTGCATTACACACCCACAATTTGCCAGTATTTTTAGTTCCACGTAATAGTGGGCATATTGCCGTCACCGGGTTCAGTTATAATGGGTTATATCCAAAATGGCTGAATGAATTTAATAAAAAGTAGCAGCTAAATTGTAATTTTGTTAAAAAATAATAATCTTGTTGCCTTGCGATGAAATATTGATGAAAGGCAACAAAATCTTACGTGCCAGCCGCTGTGGCACAGCCAATTAAAGTCCTGGGCATCTCGGACTAGGTATGTATATACCTTTAATTATACTTATTAATATTATTATAATGATTTGTATTAATATTCTACATAATCTAAATAATTAGATTTAAACCACAAACTATAGTTACATGAAACCATAGATAAAACCGAATAGAGATAAACACAATGAAAGAAGTAATTAAAAACATAACACTCGTTCCAAATTCAACCGCGCGTATCGACCGCTTCGTTCAAAAACTATGTCCCTTTCTAAATTCGTTTAATAATACTACACACACATTCGCGTTGGCCCGCCCCGCTCGCGCAAAAACCTCCCCGCGCCTTGGGGCAATTCTTCAAAGGGTGAAAAAACTACCCCCGCCCCACCCCAAAGCCCGCCTTAACCAATTCTTGGGTTAAAAAAGGGGTGGATACTAAGCAACCAACTATGCAGAGGGATTGATTTTTGTTAGCAGTTTTAGAACGACGATACTTTGAATTTAGAACGTGAAATAGTATTGTATCAGTATTTATGGTCTGTTTATATTTGTTACTTTTGAGTTTTATTGTGTTTTATAACCTGTCAAAACTCAAGAGTTTTTGGTGAGATGTTTTTCTTTTCATTTTCTTTTAGTTGCTTTTCTAAGTGCCAACCGAAACCTTTGGGTACCGAAGTATTATGTTTCTTATTTACCTGCCTAGTCCAACTGTTATTTGAGGAAGATTATTTTGTTTCGTGTTCGGTTTAATATATCCTTGTAGTGTTGAATATACCATTTCTCCAGAAAAAATATAGACTATGTAAAATCACGTTGCACATTTTGCTTGTAAATTATGAACCTGTTTTGAAGGGTCATTAAAGAACAATGGCAAAAATTGTCTCATTATTTAAAAACGCCCATAAATATTATAACAATAAATTACTTTGGCATACCTATGCCAAAGTAATTTATTGTTTATTTTGCGATTTTACAAGTATCTAAATGTTCCAATAAAAGCCGGCGTTAAATCTAGATTTTAAAAGATTATCAACGATTATTTATAACTGTGAGGCCGTACGCCAGCCCATCACAGCCAATGATGTCGTGCGATACTACCTTGTCACTTTGACGGATCACAGAATACGCTTTGCTTTTTTGTCGATGGTGTTGTTTTGTGTGCTTTTTCTGTTTTTATGCATTAATTTGTACTCTGGACTCCTATTTATTTCCTCGTGTGGCTACCATGATGGTTGAACATATAGTTTATGGCGAGACTAATTACGACAACATAACCTAAAATATCAAAATACAATAAGTATCTTTATTTTCCGGCTTTCCCGATGGAAAATGACTTCACTTATGGAGTCTACAGGTGACGCTGAATCGTTCGACATATTTTTCGTTTATATATGCGGTCATCTTTTGTGTTTGACAATTGCTAGTATATGAGCAACTGCCATTGTACTTTATAACTTATTGATAGATGTTAGATTTTATTTGTGATTCCATGAAATTTCTCTTAAAATAATAAAAGAGTTCTTGATTAGCAGGTAGATCGGTACAAGATAGGCTTTCGACTATCTTACTTTTTCAGAGAACTTATGCCCGCCATATTGTACTTAATACTGCCAAGTTGCTTTAATTTTCAAATTTGGAAACTTGGAACACGCCATGCCGTTCCACGTTTAAATTCAAGTTTGAATTGAGCGCGTTCCGTATTCGAGGCACGAGTTTTCATATCACTCCCCCTTGCACCCCCCTCTCCCCTAAGATCGCTTGCGAACGTAAAATTGACTTGTGAGGTTAGTTTTAAAATTAAATCGAAGTCGTAAAAGTTACTCTTAAAGCATAGGAATAACTACATACACTACCTAGTCTAGACCTAATCTTTAAAGAATGCAACGACGAGAAGTTTAAAAATAAATTATAATTAGGTACGTACTTAGTTTCATCTCAAGTCGTACCTAGGTAACTTGGTAGACACCCATCCTAATAAATAAATACTTAGTTAAATTCTTATTTCAAATCTTTTTATTTTTCCTTTTTTTTCCCTCCATTATTCTAATCATCTATCTCTTTACGGTATTCAACAGGACACCATCTCTAAAAAAGTACATACCTATTTTTCAATATCTGATCTAATTCACTATTTTAGTTTTTCCAAATTCAGTGGCTTCTTAATCTTTTTGGCGCGTAAATAAATTTTATAAATCCAACTATAGGTACGAGTATGTATATTCATCGAAAAAAAAACCCAATTCTATAAAAATTTAAAATAAGGACGCTGCACCAATAGTGTTCCAATTTTAAACGCAGACGTTTCCCGGAACGCCGGTTCCTTCCTAAGAGGGAGAAGTAAACAAAATTCCTGCAAGGATATGAGGAGGTGGCGAAGGGGGGTGAGGTACACCCATGCGGGCCGCGGGGTGGTAGCAGCGACGCGAGAACGAATAGTTACTCTTTTTCAGATACGTGTACAGTACAATATCACTAACATATTTTTTATCTATGTGTGTGTTCCTTTTTTGAATGTGTGCAACGGTTTTTGGGATAAGCTTTTTACCGGTACAAGGGTAAAATTTAATAGTCGGTTTTACTAAAAACTGTTATTTCGGAGTTGAAAAACGTTAGCGAAATAGAGTTTTACGGTTCGCAAGTTGGAAAATGTTATGGACCGAAACCGTTTTTGGATCGAGGTTGTACGGATAATGAAATTTATTTGACTTAGTGAATGTTTTGATGTAAAACTGGAAATATTATTTTGTACGTTTAAACCTAGGTACAGTCAGGAGCATAAATATGTTACTATGGACAGATATTTATACACACACGTACAACGTAGAATTATAAATAGTAGGTAGTAAAATTATTATAAATATAAAATGTTACACACACACATATCACGCCAAATTTCCCGGAAGGGGTAGTCAGAGGTGCATTACACACCCACAATTTGCCAGTAGTTTTAGTCCCACGTAATAGGGGGCAAGCCTATTTCCGTCACCGGGCACATTTATAATGGGTTATGTCCAAAATGAATTTAAAAAAAAGTAGCAGGTATATTGTAATTTTGAAAACAAAAAACCCCGTTGCCTTGCGATGAAATGTTGATGAAAGGCAACAAAATCTAGGTACGTGCCAGCCGCTATGGCACAGCCAATTACAGTCCTGGGCATCTCGGACTATTTAAGACTGTAAGTTAAGATCATCATAATTTTGTTTTTTAATGTTATTTAATTTATGCTTTCGATTGTCGGCACTTGGTGGAACATATAGTAATACATTATGGAATGTTATTGCTATGAACATATGCATATGAACATATGAACGATCAGATGTTAAGTTAGTGTTGCCTTCGTGCAGACAGATATTAGTGTACTGGTTCCTGGGTCAGATATAACTGGGTAACATATTTATGCTCGTGACCTTAGATCAAAAATACTGTAGATATTGGATTCAGTACATATACAAATATTATAAATATAATCTGTAAAAAAACAAGATTCTACATTGATGGTCGACATAGAAATAATTCGTAATAATTAATACAAAACCATCAATGTACAGCGCCGTTGTCGCATCCCTCGAGAGTCAGCAAGCAGGATAGGAACTTAGTACGGCGCGCGGTTGAAGCGCGCAGGTGTGCAATGACCGAGGTGAAGTGGTACATACAATCACACCTTGCACTCTGTTGGTCTCACCTAAAAGGTGGTGAGCCAAGTAACGTTTCCGTGCCCTTTGGGTAAGTATTTATATTTATCAGGGTGTAGTCGATCTGTCAACAAATTCAAAACTGAGTTTAGAAGTTGCAACAAAGCAACACCTTCAATGATTACAATAAAAGTAACTCTTATGTTATAGTGCAAGAGCCAGTCTTATAATTCGATGGAGCCGGCTGCACGCATGAAAAACATGACGTCATGAGGCGTTCCATTTAAGGCTTGAAGTGCAAGCGAGAGCGCGGAACGAGCGACAAAGAGGCACAATCGGCCTCCGCGTTCAGCAGTTATGACGTTGTCACGTTCAACTATCGTCAGTAAACCGACTTTACAGACAACCGATTTTTTTTATGCTGTAATAAAGACACAGAACTATTGATCATAGTTTGTATGAAATGCGTTTACTGGAAATAATAATACCTAAATAAAAAACCGGCCAAATACGTGTCGTGCCACATTTTATAAGTCATTGTATAAGTGTATCTAAAACTAACCATTTTGACTTTTTTCAGACTTTTGACCTTGTTTTTAGGTACACAACTTGACTGGTTTTATCCAGATTATCCAAGGCACACTATTCGTTACATAATTATCTTTACGCTAATGTTTTAAAATGACAAAAGTGAAATGATCGCTAGCTCTTGGCCTATAACAATATTTCTTATAGACATCACACCTGGCACAAAATTTTCATGTACAAAGTTGCTTGTAATCAACAAAATACATTCACAACTTGTAACTAGATTTAAATAATAACGCTACTGGAATTTAGTGATGGGAATCCGATATCGATAAAACATAATTTATTCGATATTATTTTAGATGGATTAAAATTATTAAAATTAGATGAAAAAAAAAAAAAAAATTATGAAGGGGTAGGCAGAGGTGCATTACACACCCACTCTTTGCCAGTTTTTTTTTGGACCCACGTAATAGGGGGTGCCCTAAAAAGTGCCCAGTCAAGGCTATTTATAAAGTTTTTTTAGGGGTTTTATATAATGTTTTATGTCCAAAACGGCCGAATGAGTTTAATAATAAAGAGAAGCAGCTATGTTATAATTTTTGATAAAAATAAAACCCGGTTGCCTTGCGATGGAATGATGATTCAAGGCAACTACATCTTACGTGCTAGTCGCTATGCCACAGCCAATTAAAGTCCTGGGTGTCTCGGACTAAATTCATACATAAAATATAATCATGCCTTTATCCAGGGGGTAGGTTAGAAGTGTATTGCACACCCACATTTTGCTATTAATTTTGTAATAGTATACCTAGTAGGTATAGCGTGCTGAAAAAAAAAAGTAATAACAAAATAAATAAAAAAACCTACTTTATAAGATTTGCAGCCTTTTCAAGAGTTTTCTTACATTACTATTAAACAGCTGATTGAATAAACTTCAAAAAAGTATATATCGATAAAAAGTATAGAACGTACCCAACACTAGTTCCTTTCTTACCCCTATACAAAGAGACACTACGAAATTATGTATTCCCCTTAGCGTAGTTCGACTTTATTGAATTTATTTCGAGTCGTGCGCAGTCGGGACTCGAATGCAGTACTTTTGTCAGGTGCTCCTGATTTGAATGCTGTCTCTAATTCACAAATTTATACGATTTGTAAATGGAAAACTTTCTTGAGTCGTATTGTAGGCGAAATAGGCGGAGGGGAGCAAAATTAGATTTAAAATTATATAGGTACTGACATACATAATCACACTAATGCATAACCATTTGAGACAAATGGCGTGATGGTACGTAGTTTTTCCTTACTAATATTACCTGACAATCATCGCAACTTTATGCTACTTAAATATTTGTGGATACTTACACTAATCTACTAATCAAGATGTAATTTTTTAGACCTTTGCCAAATAAAAAAAATGATCATTGGAATTTGATAATTGCGTTCTCTTGTGAGAAGTTTTTTTAAAATTAGAATGGGTGTTCTGACAATGTCCATTCTAATTTTAAAAAACTTCTCTCACATTTCAATTTCAATTTTTAGTTTAATTTGGCTTACGGTATTTTTTTTTTATCACTGAAGTATATTCAAAATGGAATGTCGAATGAACGAATATAGTTTCTATTTATTCACACAGCATAACCAAAGACAATTTGATACATTCATAGAGCCTATCGTATAGTCTATAGTTAAGTTTAATGATAAGAGTGCTTTCTTGGAGGGAGGCTATAAATTCTACGATGCGATGTAATTGCTCCCGCCTTTGAATTTTCTATTTACCGTTGTATTGTTTAATTATGTTACAATTAATTGGTTGGGGGTGAGTTTTCAAGTGAAATTGCGTAACATTGTTAATCATAAATAGGTTATAAATAAAATATTTTATTTACAGTACCTACTTTTAGTGGTAATAATGACATTATAAAGAGGAAGTATTTGATTGTTTAAATTTAATAGACTTCGATTTTGAAAATTCTTTCACTGGTATTTAGCTAGATTATCCCTGAGTAAGAAAAAAGGTAGCCTATATATAGCCGGTAGGTAGCAGGTAGCAAGTATGCCTTTTGTCCTCGTAATGTGTTTCCACGGGAATCATCATCCACCGAGCCTTTTCCCAACTCAGTTAGGGTCGGCTTTCCAGTCTAACTGCGATTCGGCTGAACTTCGGTGTTCCCACAGTAATCGGTAACGAGAAAACTATAATTATGTCTTTTTTAACTGCATGGTCGGTAGTGCGTCGAATTTCGACTCCGGAGTCTCGAGTTCGATTCCCGGGTCGAATCAAATATTACTGTTATCCACTAATGTTTGTTTCGGAGTTTGGGTGATTTCTATGTATTTAGAAATATATAAGTATGTTTATCATTTGTCTAGATCCAATAACACGAGCTTAGTTTACAAGCTTAGTTTGGGCTAGATGACGTTGTGTGGAGAATGTCAAAAAAGAAATACGCGGGCGAAGCTGCAGTAATCAGTTAGTGTTTTATAAAATATATAAGATCGCAGTTAGTGGCAAAGGCATCGCCTGAAAAAGTAGATTTTTAATCTCGTAAAGGTGCCTAGATGCCTTTATTTTTTCGCCAAATCACCGTAGTTTTTAAAATATTAAGAAATAAATTATAAATAGATCACAAAAACTGATGTCATCGGCGGGAATCGAACCCACGGCCTTTCCCTAACATACCGTAGTTTTCTATAAAAGAACAAAGGTCCAGTGGTTATTGATGTCTGAACAAACTGGAACCAGAATTTTCTATTTAGTCGCCATTGCTCATGCAGTATTATTGATTTTTAAATTGCTCAATTTTTTTTAATAAAGTTACAGAGATAGTAAAACAACACTAGAATAGATACCACGACCGTCAACGTTTCAACTCAATCCTCTCTGTTTCAACCCCGCACTTTATGAATTAGGACACCCCCAAAATATAAATTGGCCTTCATATATTTCAGAGGGAACAAAAGTGTTTTGAAAAGTAGTTCGCATTTGCCTTAATTCCTTTAGTTTTACAACCTTTTTGGGCGTTTTTGGGGCCCTCGGTGTTCCTATGAAAATACGTTAAAATATATAGATACCTACAATCCTACAATGTTACTTTACAGTTCATTGCGGTTTTTAAATTTTGTTTTCCGAATTGTCTTTCGAATGCACGCTTACAGTTTGGTGGCTTATCGGTGGCATTAGCTTTTAAAAAATAGCGTTCTATCGTTCGATAAACGTATCGTTCATATTTTTTTGAGACGATTACTTTTAAACAATGGCTTTACAAAGTTTCTTTTTAAATTATGTTACCAAATTATACTTACTAATGATTTTAAATAACTGTAGATTAAGAACTTAAGTTCCTTTTTTGAATATTTTTTTTTAATTATTGTCAATTTATAGAATAAACTCAAGAAGGTTGTACCTAGATGAAAATTTCAAAATTCCGCGAACGTAGAAAGCAATGTATTGAAAAATAATTGGGTCAGCTCAGCTAGTGGCCGCTAGGGGATGTTTTATAAGGGTTGTTTGGATAGGCCGACCTTTTTTAGCATTTCGGACCCCTAGATAGTTTTAGTTTGGTCCGCTGTAAAATTGTACGAATAACGTTTGAAAAGTTGCGAGAGGGTCGAGGCGTTTTTAGATCCTTTATTAGTTTTGAAAATGGATTGTGAAGTTGGGTTCTTGGTGTTTTGTATTATTTTAACATCATCATCATCTACGCACTGCTGGATTCTCTTTACTATAGCTGACGCATGCGAGTTCTCCACGTTTAAAAATATTCTCGTTGACTTCAGAATTAAAAATAAGTAAAAAAATTTTTAAATACAAAAAACCTAGCTCAATTTTATCAATTCAGCATTTTTTTATTGATTCAGTATTCAAATGGCGTAAAAATGTTATATCCCCATTTAAAAAAAAATACTTTTTTTTATTTTGGCTATTCATATAATATGTCTAAACTTTTCTTTAAGTACATTATATGTTTATTATATAGGTACTTAAATATAATTTTATTATAAAAAAAATTATTACATATGTATAATTTTAAATTTAAATCATTAACACGTAAAACTAAGAAAGAAGTTCGTATAATAATTATATTCGAAACTTAACTTGTCCGATCCGTCTTGGTGGTGGTACGTACATTTTTGCCCCCTTTTAACACCCCGTTCGCCCCCTGAAACTTTGACGTTTCCGTGGAGGTACAACTATGCCCCCCCTGAAGCCGTCGTGTGGTTGGCGCCGGTTTAATCAATTTTTCAACTTCATTAAAATTAAGTTGAAAAATTGTTAGATTATGGTTTGCTTAATTAATTTTCCAAAATTTTTTGTTAGTTCATAGTTTTTTAACTCGTATTTCGGGTTTTATGAGTGCTTATTTCACTGCCCAAGCGATACACTGGCATGTGATATACTTTGGATAAGGTACCTTATGAGAAGGACCAGCCAATATAGCGTGACACCAACAAAATTAATTGAACTGACAAAATATGAGCCTTTTTTTTTTAATTCCGCGTGACCGCGGCCGCTCCCATATCCATTGCTGGGGGCGTCTCTGGTGACACTGAAGGCATTTCCAGTGGCGCCCTGCGGACTGGCCACTGGCGTGGCCTCTTCGGGGGTTTGGTCGGAATGAAAATCCCGCGTCGGTGAGGAAATATGAGCCAAAAATTACTGCTAAACGTGTTTTTCTCCGAAGCGGTAATCCATCTTATGCCTTTTAAACATCTGAATACATTTTAATACTCTTTGCAGCAACAGATAGAGCTATTCAAGAGGAAGGGTATTTAGGTACTAGTGACCGGCCTTGGCTTTGCACGTGTAGGTAGCCGCGAATCAGCTACCTACTAGACTAATCCAAAATAATAAAATTGAAATTATCAATTGAATAACTAATTTTGCCAGACAATTTGACACAAAATAACAATATAAAGAAGCTAATTTGACTTGACAGTCTGCCGCCATTATTGTTGAAACTAAAAATATTCAATGACGCAAACTTCGTCTAAATTCAAATTAATCGTAGACATATTGAATAATTCACCGACATGTTGCCGCCATTCCAAATTCAAATGAAGATTGATATTATGTCTAATATCTATATCTATCTTATCTATATACAAATGGGGAATGTAATTTTTGTCCCCCCTTAGCTTTCGAGAACGCTTATGCTCCGATGATGGTTGACCCCTCTATGGATAGCCCTCGATCTGGAGGCAAGCCAAAAAATCGAAAATGTGACCTAGCCCTAAGGAGTCAAAAGTTATAGACCAAAACCTATGGCGTGGTGCGGCGCGAAGCACCGCGCAAGACACCGTACCAGTTGTACCTAGATAAAAAGTGGTACCTATACATAATTCACCTTTTTACGTCTCTTGTGTGGAGCGGGTAGGGAGAGAATAGATTCTATTTTTACTGTCAAACAGCTGATGTTTTAAGGAGTTGTTGTTTGTTGCGATCTGGAATCGAGGGCTATCCATAGAGGGGTCAACCATCATTGGAGCCTAAGCAGTTCTCGAGAGCTAAGGGGGGACAAAAATTACATTCACCATTTCTATATATAGATAGATGTAGTTCCTTGTACGTACCAAAGACAAATATGGAGAGTGAGGTAGCGACTTCAGAGAGGCGCTCAGGAAACTCTTGAAACAAAGGAAGGTAATTGAAAATTCTATCAAAACTTGCCACGAACGAAGCCAACGAAGCTAGTTGAAGTTGGACTAGTGATGGGACATGACACTCAATTACTATTACTGTCGATAAAAAAATATTGTTTTTTTTTGTAACTTGCTTCGATAAAAGTGAGTCCTGTTGTTGAAACGAGATCGACGAATGGTCTCAAGTTATTCCCTAGAAAGTATATCTTATCTTATTAGGGTTCCGTAGTAAAAGTCTCGGAACCTTTATCCATCCATCTTCGGCTTTCCTCCCACAGACAAATTGCTACACAAATACACACCCACAGTTTACCAGTATTTTCAGTCCCACGTTATAGAGGGCAAGCCTATTACTGTCACCGGGCACACATAAAATGGGTTACGTCCAAAATGACCGAATGAATTTTAAAAAAAGTAGCAGCAATATTATCGATATATAATAATATCGATAAAAATAAATCAATGTACTTATTAAGTAGCAGAGTATCGCACATCTCTATTTCTGAACGAACGGTTCGTTCTAAATTAAGTTCCGTCTTGCCTTTAGTTTGACGATCAAAAGTCGACATCATTATTTCTTGAACGTCTTAATGCTGTTACAAATTACACATACATACATCATGCCTATATCCCAGGAGGGGTAGACAGAGGTCCATTACACACCTACACTTTGCCAGTACTTTTGTTGGTCCCACGTAAAAGGGGGCAAACCTATTGCGGAGAAAAAAGTTCATGACCACTTTGTAATTCAAACCAAAATTCCAGTACTAGCCAGGACAGATCCTAGATACCACTAAACAAAATCTCTGCAATCCAAGCTATAAATAATTTAAATTTTATTATTATTATAGAAGTTCCATAGGTATTCTATAATGACGAACCGATTCTAATAGTTTTTAAAAAGAATATTTTTTAAAACTGACTAAAAATTACCGCCTAAATCAAAATTTATTAAGTTCAACTTCTGTTCAAAATTATTATGTAATGATATTATACATATTAAATTAACATTAGATGAAAAAACTATTTACACTTACTAAAAACTATACTATACACCCTACAATCTACACTATATACGTCGAAGAACTCCTCCGCCTCGTCGCCGACTGGCAATGTTCCCAGAAGACTGGCAACATTGCCACGTTGTATGGCAATGCTTATTCTATTATCTTATTGTATTTTTATTAATTACTAAAATGGCTATTGTTTATCCCAGTAATGGCTTCCCATGGTAATAAAAAAGGAGAATGCGGGTGGAGCTGTGGACATCGTTCCTATAAGCATGGCAGTATCGACTAAACTCTATCGACTTATTCAACCAATGATACCCCAGGAAATGACGGTCACGTGACTCAAATAACACTTTTTTTTTAAATGTATGCGTTTTCATTGGCTATCGAATAAAGTTGACGCTGGCTGTGCTAGTCTGCAGATTCTGATGTAGGTACTATTCCCTATTCTGTTCTAATAGCTAGCCATTACTAATCCCAATGAAAGAAACCTTATTAAATATCAAAATGATTATGTATGGACGCACTTTCCTGCTTTTCAATAAATTTAAATTAGTTTTCATTCATTTCATTTCCTTTCATTTATTCTTTATTGTAAACATAAAAAAAAATAACAGATATTGGTAATTCATGAACAATATGCACAATGGCGTGCTTAAGTCAATCGATGACTTGAGTTTTTGCGGAGCGCGTGGCTGGTAGCCTTTTAGGTTACGTCTGGCGCTGGGCAAAATTCCAGGCGCAACCGCTCAATTGCAATACCGAACAACGTTTCCTTGTCCCGCACCGCGAACTAGTTCAGAGTCACTAGTTCTTCTGTGCGGGAAAAATCAAGCATTACCTTGACATTGACGAAATCAATCGACGAATATCGATGGAGCCCCGTTTTTAAAAAAAGAAGAAGAAGAAGACATTTAATTCTTCCAGCAGTCCCAGAGTTATATTTAAAAAAAGATTTTTAACATGAGAGAGAAGAGACGCAAACACCGCGTTACTCACTAGCTTAGAAGAGAAAATACAAATAATAAATAAATACGAGTACCTACCATAATATTCCACCAATAGCTAGATGTGCACACGCACTTCAACAAGTAAACAACTCGTAGGTACAACATAAGTATAGGTATTTAAACTAGTTCATATTGTCTAAGCCACACCTACCTGAACCAGTTTTGTATCATCGGGAATATTCTAGTACTATAGGTACTTGTATATTATATTATAAAAGCGAATGCATGTCAACAATAAATATTCATTCATCCACATACTGTGTTACTGTAAACGTCCCAATAATACCTCCCAACAACCACTACAGTAATATAAAATCTAACTAAATAAATACATTAAAAATAATTGTTTTCAAATGTTTTATTAAAAATATCTAAGGTTAGTTTACCCGCAATTTTCCCTACAAATCTTATATCTTATATCGTCCCCTAAGCATAAACACATACATACATAACTAGAAGTTTATTGTGTACATAAAACATTGTGATTGCCTTTGACAGTGCGCTCCACGACTGCTAAGTTTTAATAGAAATTTAAATTAGCTTCAACTCGTTTGAAACGGTGGTATTGCAAACACAAACACACTTATACTTACACAATATTTGTATACATACTAAAAAAAATGACGTTGTCAAAAATAAAGATAAAATACTAGTATATTGCACAAAAACATATAAAGAAAAGTATATGTAAAACGATGGTAAATATGATGTTTAATAAGAACTGCAAATGGCTGTTCTCTTTGAGACAGTCTTGATAATGCCTCGTGTAGAGGTGAAACATAATATGTCGACGTAATTTTTTTTTTTTTTTTTTTTTTTTTTTTTATATTTAGGTCGACAAATTGACGCCACTCGCCTGATGGTAAGCTGAGGCGACGTCTGGCAATTGAGGGCGACTCTCACAGTACACAGGAATACTATAGAGAGTGGCCCTCAACTTGACGACCCTGTAATGTGCCTCTTCACGCTTCGCTTAAAGAGCCCAGGGTTATATGTTGGAGGAAACACGTGCGCAGGCAGGGCGTTCCAAGCCACCATCGTTCGGCAGAGAAACGATCGTTTAAAACGCTCGGTTCTCGCGAAGACGGTTTCCACGGTATGAGGGTGACATCTCTGCCCGGCACGCGTTGTTCGGGATCGGAAGGGAGAGGGTGGGATCAGGTTGAAGAGCTCTTCAGAACAGTCACCGTGGTAAATACGGTAGAACGCGGCCAAGGAAGCAATTGTTCGGCGCTGGGCTAGCGGCTCAAGGCTTCCCGTTACCTCCGGACAGTCTATAATGCGAACAGCGCGTCGCTGCATAGCGTCGAGTGCGTCCAGCAAATACTTCGCGGAGCCGTCCCAGAGGTGAGAGCAGTATTCAACGCAGGGTCTAATCTGCGTTTTGTACAGCAGACACCTCTGGTGCGGTGTAAAGAATCGCTTTACCTTGTTCAGTATTCCTAGTTTCCGCGAAGCTAGCCCAATACATCTCTCAATGTATTTTGTGTTATTGAGCTCTCGACGAACGTCTATGCCAAGGATGTCTAGATTGTCCTTCATTGGTAATATTGCATTCTGAAGAGTGGGTAGGGGAAGGAAAGGGGATTTTTTCGCTGTAAATGCACACGCCTGTGTTTTGTGGGCATTGAACTCGACCAAGTTCTCGGCACCCCATTGGGAGATACTGTCGAGGTTTCGGTCGAGATCACCCACGAGATGTCGTCTCTCCTCCTCTATCACAGATCGCCCCGCCGTCGGACGAACCGAGTAACTCCCGTGCAATGTACTGTCATCTGCATAGCAATGAATGTTCCCGAGGGAAAGCATATCATTGATATGCAGAAGAAAGAGAGTTGGTGACAGTACGGACCCCTGCGGTACCCCGGCATTCACTTGCAAAAAGCGAGAAGCCTGGCTATCGCAGAGGACCCGCACTCGGCGCTCGTTTAAAAAACTGGCAATCCAGCTGCACAGTTGAGGAGGTAGACCATATGCCGGAAGCTTGGAAAGGAGCGAAGCATGCCAGACCCTATCGAAAGCTTTGGCGATGTCCAGGCTAACAGCCAAGGACTCGCCGAACTTTTCCATAGCCTCACCCCATACATGCGTGACGAATGCCAGGAGGTCTCCCGTTGATCGTTTTGGCCTGAAGCCATATTGCCGATCATTGATTAGCGAGTGATCCTCCAGGTATCGCATGAGCTGCTTATTAATAAGAAGCTCGAGCACCTTGCAAATGACTGAGGTGACAGCTATGGGTCGATAGTTGCCTGGATCGGATCGATCCCCTTTCTTGGGGATCGGTTGTACGTTCGCCTCCTTCCAGGCCTCCGGCACGAGGCCTGTAGAGTATGACAGGCGGTACAGACGCGTTAATACTGGAGACAACTCAGCAGCACATTTTCGTAGCACCACCGCCGGAATGCCGTCAGGGCCACTGGCTTTCCGCGTGTCGAGTGACCGCAGCACTGCCCGTACATCACATTGCCTGATAACAATATCAGGCATAGTGTGGCCACAGTTGGCGATGGCGGGGGGCTGCAGGCCACGGTCATCGACCCGGGAATTAGCCGCAAAGAGGTCTGCGAGCATGTCCGCCTTCTCTTGGGCTTTGTGAGCCAGTGATCCATCAGGAAAACGCAGTGGTGGCAGCGAGGGTTGACAAAAATTTGACTGTACGGCTTTGGCCAGTTGCCAGTATCCACGGCTGCCCGTGGGATGGGATGTGAGCTCCTGACCAAGCCGCGCGACGCGCTGGGCATCCGCTCTCTTGAAGGCCCTCTTGCTGAACCTAGTGGCCCGATTGTACGCTGCTTTGAGGCGGTTCACGTTCGGGTCACGTGCCGCCCGAGCCCTGACCCAGGCGCGATATGCCGACTATACCTACAATATATATTACCTACAATACCTACATAAATTGTTCACCTTCGAAGAGGGGACATACCCGTTTCTTCCCCCCACTTTTCGCCATATAAGGGAAAAGTACAGAGTTTAAAACTACTGTTTGAAATACACGTCAAGAATTGACACAACAACCGTCTTCAAATTACCGAAATAGGATCAAATGGACCGATTTTAACAAAAAATATCCAACCCACCTTGACAATTTCGAGATTTTTTGATGTAAGGTCTCCAAATAATGTATATTTTAACATATCAAAGATTCGTAACTCTATCTTAATAATTGTCGAAAGTCCATATGATCCAACCCACAGCACTGTCATGTCGAAGTTCAATTTTTAAAATGCATAAGTGTTTCAAGCTATTTGAATCATTTTTGCATTTTCTTGGGCTGCCCTGTCATGTATTAATTATATTTGCTATAATGATTCATGCTACTTGGAACAATTATGCTTTTTATACAACATAAAAAAATATTACACAAAATATTCTGCTTAAATGTTTCAAAAGACATGAATTATTTTAACTCTTTTTCCAAATAACATTTGATTACAAACTATATTGAATATTGGATAGAAACAGGCGTTACTTGGCGAAAATCCATGACAAAACAATGGTAAGTAAAAATTTTTTAAGAAAAAACTTTTTAGCATTAATTAATAGCATTAATTATTTAGCTCAGAGAGAACAGCTGTTCGCTGTTCTCTCTGAGACAGTCTTGATAATGCCTCGTTTAGAGGCGAAACAATTGTCGACGTTTTGTTGTCCTTTTGATTCTGCGAAAAATTAATGCTATTAATTAATGCTAAAAAGTTTTTTCTTATAAAATTTTTACTTACCATTGTTTTAAACTATATTGATTCAGACCACATGAAATATAGAAATATGTAATATTTAATTTTTAAACAACGATCCACGGCTTAATAAATATAAAATTATCATTAATATTCTATCTTGGCGATAAAATGTTAGACAAAATATTATTTTTATCTCGAAAACTTTAGTTAAATAGGTACATAAGTATTTATTTATTTAAATCATGTATTTTTTATTGCAATTATTGTAAGTAATTACAATAAAATTTGATGTTTTTTTAAGAAAATTTATTCTATTTTTTAGGATAATGTGATTAAGTAGACAAACTTATCGAAGATCGTTTATTTATGCATATTTCTAATTCAAACAATTTGACCCTGCTAAAGTTTTGCTTTTCACTCAATGAGTGCAGCAGGATGACCTCTAACAGACAACGGTGGCGAAACGTCGTGAAGCGCATCACATCTGCCCTTTCTAATATTACTACTATATACATACTGTCAAGAGTGTACCGGATAAGAAGAAGAAAGTTTTGCTAAAACATTTCAAGTGACGTTGATTGTTATTGAAAAAGTTTAAACGGAGTGAAAAACTACTATACAATTTTACAAAAACGATCCAACAAAATCCATGAATCTTTTTGCAATATTGTTTTACACATAGTTTCTTCATTTAAAGTTTAACGTCAATGAACCTGAGAGCTTGAATCGTTTTTGCAGTTTTGAACAAAAATCGTACTAAACTTTAAGTTATACACAGAAAGGATCCAACTTCCCGAGATTTTTACATTACTTAACTTAATAACTGTCGAACTGTCGATCGTGGGCGACCGATCTTTACTACCAAATTGCATTAAAAAGTTCTACTACAACGACTGAAAAAGAAAATGCCAAAAGACAACAAGAGAAGAGCACCAAAAAATATCGGAAGATTTATGGAAGAAGCTGAAGGATGATTTTGTGGAGAGAATTGATCTTGGAGTGACTGCTGTGGAGGTCAAGACCGAAATATTAGAATTGTTTTAATTTTGAAGACTATTTTAAATAAACTCCCTACTTTAGAGACAATCAGCTTCCGTTATCTAGAATCAGGACACACATTTCTGCCTAATGACAACGATTTCGCTAAAATTGAGACTAGACTTAAGCAATATGAAAGTATATATTCTGTGGATGATTATATTACAATTATGAACCAATGTAAAAACAAAAATCCTCCGTTGGATCTCAAATTCTAGAAAAGAAAATAATTAATAGAAAAACATTTAATGGTAAGAGTAAAGTAAACTGGCTCAAAACAAAAGAATTATTAATAAAAAAACAGGCTCCACATTCTTTGTTTATGAGATCTACCTTCAATGATGACTACAAAGAACTGAATGTAAAAAAGAAATTTAAAGGTGTTGAGTTAGATGTCGTAGAAGAAGATTTGCAAGAATTATGGCCATCAGGAAAATTGATTAATAAAAAAAAGTTAAACGAAAGTTAAACTAAATCTGCCAGACTGCATCGATTACTATAAAAACATGAAGGGAGACGATGAAGTAATAGACGATATAGATGGTTATTGTGATCAACTAGACTTTGATTTAGATGAGGAGTTGGGTAATTTCTGTATTTTTTTAATAAAATACTAAAAAATATTTTTTAATTCCTATTTTTATCTCACTTTGAAACATTTTTGCATTTTTCTTTCTGCAGCCTACACAGCTAATACCATACAAAATTTATTTTGTAAAAATGATCCGGGTGCATATTTTATTTAATATCTACTAAATTATTACAATATATTCAATAAATATAACATTTATTTACAATAAGATTTACAATATACAAAATAAACATAATTATAGACTAAAAATATTTACATTACAAAATATCGTTTAAAAAATCCTCCGCGTCATTGCCGACTGGGAAGGTTCCCAGAATGCTGGCTGTGTTGCCACGTTGGATGGCGATACTTATTCTTTGGGCCAGAAAATAGCCAGCCTTCTTATTCAATAAATACAATGCATGTTAAATAGTTGAGTTCATATAGGATTACATAAAATTTTAAAAAACAAAATTTATCATTACAAAACCAGAGAAACACTGCAATGACTTTTAAAGTCAAATATCTCAAAATGAGGTTTGTGTTGATGGATCATTTATGCTAAAATATTAAGAAAGAAATTATAAATAGATCACAAAAACTGATGTCATCGGCGGGATTCGAACCCACGGCCTTTCCCTAACTGGGGGACTGCTCTGACCAACTGAGCTACGATGACCACTACCGACAACATCGAATTTTTGCTTCATATCATATTCATAATTTCTACATCGCGCTATTAAGGTTAGCGTTGGATCCTTTTTGATTAAGAATAGTTTAAGCAAACTCATTGCTTTAAAATACAAAAATTTATGCTAAAATCGGTCCAAATAATTGTCGGAATGGGACCAAATTGAAATGGGACCAAATAATTGTTGGAATGGGACCAAATAATTGTTAGAATGGGACCAAATTGAAATGGGACCAAATAATGGTTGGAATGGGACCAAATTGAAATGGGACCAAATAATTGTTGGAATGGGACCAAATTGAAATGGGGCTAAATAATTGTTGGAATGGGACCAAATAATTGTCGGAATGGGACCAAATTGAAATGGGACCAAATAATTGTCGGAATGGGACCAAATTGAAATGGGACCAAATAATTGTCGGAATGGGACCAAATTGAAATGACCACTTGGAAAATCAAAAGTTCAAAATCGGTTCCCTCAGTCCAAAGATACATAAAAAAAAATAAAGAGAAACATACAGTCGAATGATACTACTAGTAAGAGAACCTCTTTCTTTTTTGAAGTCAGTTGAAAACAGAGATTATAGCTGGCTACCCAAGTAAGTATATTACTTTGCTTTATGATATAGAACGTCGTACGGGTTTGTTATTGGTTAAAACAGCTATCTACACGATTTTAAATTCTTGATTTAAACAGGGTGTTTCTCTCTTAACCCTCGGCATGCCTGGTGACCAAAAGTAACACGGTATGCCTTGTAGGGTCTCACGGACCCGGACTATTAGCCCCCTATAAACATGTATTAGTGTATTAAACTAGTGTAATACATTAATTGATAAGCTAGCAGTATAATATGCTACAGTATGTAATAAAAATAACCCAGAATCAATATGTTTTGTTATTTATTCTTATAATTAAACGTAGCAGCGATTTTAACAACAGCGTAAGCGTAGCGTTTTTACTTTGCATCATGTATGAAAGTTGTACTTTAATAACAGGTACACGCGCACTTAAATCACGTCTTTGTTCTAAAGAACCGTACCCTGGAGTGCCCTGGACTGAAATGGCAGGTGTCGGACGTCTAGAGACTCATAAGGGTCAGCTACTGAAGACGGTTGCGTGCAAATTTCAAATTTGAATGAACTGCAGCAATTTATATTTAGTGATGGGTCTGTGACACCCTACCAGGCATGACAAGGGTTAACTTTACTGGTTCCACGTATTAGAATAGAATAGAATAATCTTTATTGTACACCAATATAAATAAATATGAGAAACATCGTATGAAAATGTACAAATGGCGGCCTTATCACTAAAAGCGATCTCTTACAGGCAACCTTTGGATGGACACAAACGGTAAGAAATAAGATGTGAAAGTAGGTAGTATAGTATTAGGTGTCTGTTGATCGGCAGGTGCACCACTTGGAAGAGCAGGAATTGCACGTGAGATTAGCAAGAATTAATCTGTTCCCGAAACTGGCAAACGCCTCTAACTACCCCTTCGGGGATAAAGACGTGATTTTATGTTGCGTGTTTATGTCACTCTACATCTAAACACAACGTCATCTAATCAAATTAAGCTAATATAAGCTTGTGCTGTGGGATCTAGACGACTGATAAACATACTTATATATTTCTAAATACATGCATATAATACATAGAAAACAGCAAAACCTAACGAAAAAAATAATAATTAAATTCGACCCGGGGATCGAACCTGGGACCTCAGGGACGGTAGTCATACAACACCGATGAAGTCTATTTATATTCTTATTTTAAATTGTCTAATGAAAATCGCTGTGTATTTTCGAGTTGGATTAGTTGATCACGAAATTAAAATTGAAATTCAATTTAAACTTGTGCCTTTGAAAGCTTGATTGAACATCGTTACTACGATCGTTAATACATTTTAATTGCTTTTCTTTGATAACATTTCAAGAGGATAACAAGTCTTACTGCTCTGTACTCAAGCGAGTAAAAATCACTGCGAGGTTTCCGACGACGACACCGCACTCCACACTTTGGTGGAGTGCTCAGCGTGGGCGAGTCAGCGCCGGGACCTCGTAGTGGGTCTGGGCGTGGATACCCTCTCGCTGGGGACCATGCTTCAAGCCATGGTATCCAGCGGGAGTAGGTGGAACGCGGCCGTGTCCTTCTGCGAGCACATCATGCTCGCGAAGGAGGCGGCCGGGAGGGAGAGGGAGCGTACCCTCCCCGCCGAGTTCCGTAGTCGGCGGCCAGGCCGCCCCAGACTACGCGACTACGCCCAAGACTATCGTCCTCCATGATCGGGGCCTGAGGACGGCGGGATCGCCACCCACCGTCCTTACAGAAGCAGGATAGAAGGGTTGCGTGCTGCGGGGCCTTTGCCCCATAGCACGCAATCAGATTCACTCACTGACGCGGGATAAAACCCGACCCCAATGACGCGGGATTCTCGTCCCGACCAAACACACGCAGAGACCACAGAGGTGTCTGTGAAGTCCGCCGGGCGCCACTGGACATACCCTCTGCTAGTAACCAGAGACGCCCGGCAACGGACGTTAGAGCGGCCGCGTCCTTGGGCCGCGGAATTAAAAAAAAAAACAAAAAGCGAGTAAAAATCAACAAATTATCAAGACTAGTGGTCGCCCTATGGTCGAACAGTAGAGCTCGCTAACATTAAAAACAATTTTTTTTTGAGATTTTTCTCCCCACCAATCCAAAAAAGCTCACGACGAAAAAATATATTAAATCAAGGAATACATGTGCCAAGTTTCGCAACGATCGGATAAAAACTGTGGCTGTTAGCCCGGAACACACATACAGACAGACAGACGGGCGAAAGCAAAATTGTCCAATCTCGAAATGCAGGCTGCTGAGAAATGCAGAGATCAATAACAAATTCACGTCAAAAATTGACTCAACCGACTTAAAATTATCGAAATGTGACCAAATAATTGTCGGAATGGGACCAAATTGAAATGGTACCACTATGGAAGTAGTAGCTTACAATTGAAGAAAAAAAATCCAAATTGGGCACTCCAGTCCAAAGATAATAAGGTAACAAACATAAGAAAATGGAAAAAATATATCAAAATGAGAACATCTAAACCGAAAAGCTAAACGGCTGGCACAAAAAATCTGAAATGATTCTTGATGGTAGTCCATGTAATGAACATTAAAGGAAAACTATAACAGATTTGGCTTGTAGTTTGAGAGTTATAGACACTATTATGGGTACCTACGGATTTACGGAACCCTATTCTATGCATGGCCCGACACGTACTTGGCTGTTTACTTTTATATCTATCATCATCATCCACTGAGCCTTTTCCCAACTCAGTTGGGACCGGCTTTCCAGTCTAACTGCGATTCGACTGAACTTCGATATTTTCCGTAAAGCGACTGCCATCTGACCTCCACAACCCATGGGCGATATCGAAGTTCTGTAGTTAGACCGGTCAGATTTTTGATTTAGGGCTCCAACTACCCCTAACGACTGCCATAGATGTTTGTATGACAACCGGGACCGACAGCTTAACGTGCTCTCCGAGGCACGGAGGGGTCTCGCTGTCTTAAGAATTGATCACCCATCCTAAGACCGGCCTGACTAGATGTTGCTTAACCTTTGCAATGTGTTAACATTGTCGGTTACCACTAAACCACGAGCCCCTAATGTTTACTTTTATACCTATGTTACATTGAATTACAAACTGTACAGAAATAGAGCGGCCATTCCATTCAACGATCGCAGAAGAGACTATTTTAACACACACACACAAACACACAGCGTAATCTAGTTTAAAACAATAGTAAATAAGTACCCACTTAAAATAAGTTAAATAACATCGTTTTTTTAGGGTTCCGTACTTAGTTCAAGTCTCGGAACCCTTATAGTTTCGTCATGTCCGTCCATCCCGGCGCCATGCGACACAGGGATTACTTCCAAGTACGTACCTGGGGGAACCTGCAATGGACTTTGGGGAGTGAACTTAAAAACTAAGAATGTCCATCCGTTCATCCTCAGGTTTGCACCGAAAGTCAGTGCTAAGAAATCTGTAATACGGAAAGAGGAAAGATTTGTATGTTTGTAATGAATAAACTCAAAACCTACTGTGCCGATTTAAAAAATTCTTTCACCATTGGAATGCTACATTCACCCTGAGTAATATAGACTTTTTATCCCGGTAATGTGTTCCCACGGGAACCGGGAACGAGTAAACTAAATCACGCGGGTGGAGCTGCGGCGGGCGATCAGCTAGTGTTTAATAATTTTTATTTGGGTACCCCTGTACCTCCCCTGTACGTAGTTGTTGAATGTTTTTCATTCTTGTGTCTAACTAAGAAATAGAAATCGAATTAGAAATATTTTTATTCACTAGAAACATGGTTGACATGGGTTTTGGTTTACTGTTTAAGGTTACATCATGTTTCGCCGGATGGATCACGGCATGCAAATATTAAATTATAATATTTTTTTCACAACATTCGACAATTATTACAACATTATTTCATTACCATTATGTCATTCTTAAAACTATATCAATACAAAATGTCACCTAATAATTATTATTATATTGTAATGTAGCATTATTATGTCAAATTAGTCAGAAAGAGAATGTCAGTTATTATCACTATTATAATTAAGTTCCAGTACCATACCATAATCCTCAACCTAAACTCTGTATAGGTACCTAATGTCAAAACAATAATCTAATCTATTTTTAACTTTTGAATGTCAAGTATTCCTGCATAGAGTAAAAACATTTCTCTAGAAGCCACTCATTAGTGCGTCTTCTAAATAAGTTACCTGGCAATTCTCACAATTCTTTAGGTAACTTATTATACACTTTTATTGCCTTGCCTTGTATAATATAGTATATCATTAGATAGCTCTTTTAAAAACATTGAGAAGTTCCGAAGACTATTTTTTGCTTTAACTATCCGTTTCTGAGATATTTAACTTTAAAGTGCATGTTTATGTTCTTCTTTTCTTTAAAAGCTCCATCGATGTTCATCGATGATTTCGCCAATGTCAAGGCAATGCTTGATTTTTCCCGCACAGAAGAACTAGTTACTCTGAACTACGAACTAGTTCAGAGTAACTTGTTGTGGTGCGGGACAAGGAAACGTTGCTCGGTATTGCAATTGAGCGATTGGGCCTGGATTTTTGCCCAGCGCCAGAGGAAACCTAAAAGGCAACCCAGCCACGCGCTCCGCAAAAATCCAAGCGCATTTTTTTGTTTAAACCCATTGCAGTCAAATTTCTTGTAACAATGAAATCTATTTTGTAATTACCTACCATAAAAACATTCTCAAGACATTATCAGTACAATAATATAGGTGAATAAACATTCACATTTATTTATAAAATAAATAGCACACATAAAAGCCACCAGCACGAACACATTACGGCCATAGTACTTATTTGTAACGATTCGCCTTAACCCCCCCAGCCCCCTCCCCAAGACGTGGAATATTTACATAAATTTACAAATTTCGCCGCGAAATAAAATTTTGTAGGGTTGCCACGCATTTGTTTATGTGATGATCATGGGAACAGTTGTTTTTGAATCTTGTTTTCACAAAATATTGAGATAGAAATTATAAATAAATCACTAAAACTGAAATATAATCGGCATGATACCACGGTCGGGGAATGCTCTGATAATTTTTTTTTAAATTCCGCGGCTCCTATGTCCATTACCGAGCGCTTCTGGTGACCACACAGGGAATTTCCAGTGTCAATACTGTCATCATCCAATCTTTGCTTCATATTAGGTATAATTTCTAGATCGCGCTTTTAAGGTTAGCGTTGGTTGACTTATTTTCAGTCAGTTCGATATCTGTCACTAACAGACACTATGACTAAATCTCTAAATCATCACTATAACGTCCTACTCAACGATCAAAAATGTTTGCACTCCGAACAACTCCGAAATAGTCAACCTAAAATAAATGCCACCAGAGACTTGGGGTATCCTGCTCGCATCGCTAATCGATTCTCATTCTAAATCTATGAATGCAACAGCTATGTATGTATGAGTGTATTTCTTTTATTAGGTACCTTTCTTCCAAAAAAAATATGTAAGTATTTTGATAAATGAATTTGAAATTTGAAATCTTTACAACGAATAAAGTTTCTGCCTGTCAACCCTAATACTAGAACATAGTTGTCGGGTCGCCCCCCAGGTAGTCAGGGAGCTAGGGTGGCGTCGTTTTTCATGTTTAATTTTAACTTTGCAAAACTGGCATTTTAATAAAAGCTGCCCGTCTTTCGCGTACAGAATTTTATGCTTCACTACCAACCTTTTGCGTTTTCAAATGAGTATTCCATTTTAATGACACGCAAGAGACAGCAACTTTTATCATGTACAAATTAGTTTTTTGATTATACTTTATATAAAATTAATGATGTTTTTGAAGTTGTATTTTGGAGGATGTGGTCCATGGATTTTTAGAACTATTCAGGTGTTTTTAAATTTTGTTTTAACGCGGGAAATTCATTGATTTTATAGTACTTTTGTGGAAGTCGTTTGTTAATACTACATTTTTCATCATCATTCACATCACTAAATATTCAAAGAAAGAAAGTGAACCAACAAAAAATGTGTATGAAATTACAAAATATTAAAATAATGGTTAAAAAGGTTCCTAAAATAATTTTATATAAAGCAATTTATAATAAATCCCTACTTTAATCATATGATATCAAATCCTTACCAGGATCACAATTAAAATAACTAAATACATTAATGTCTACCTAAGTACTAAGCGGAGTCAAGCCGTAAAACAAGGAACTGAATATTAAAACCGGCACCAACGAACACCATTAAAATGCGTAATTGCTAGATTAGTGAGGCCAAGATTCCTCTTGAATCTGGCACGAACCTTTATGTCACACAGAGTGAAAAACTACTCTTATATAAATTATACCTCTATACGAAACAATAAAACAACAGTTACGAAAATTCTATGCTGTGGCATAGTCCAAGATGGCGGGTGTTCCTAATTTGAACTTCGGTTGGAGGCAACGTGCCTTACATACGTCATGAGCACGGTCTCAAGATTAGGCGATTTACATCGGCTTTTTCGTATTTCGAACGCACCATTTTATGCTTGTGGTTTGGAATATAAATGAATTCTAAATGCCTGTAATTTAAATTTGGAACGTGGTGATTTCTTTTTAATTATTAGGAATACATTCGTTTGGTATTTTGATTTTGTTGTATTGCTGATGGCGTTTAGCATGAATTATTTTTTATCATAAGGCGTACAAGATGATAAAATACTCATACAATTTAGATGTAATAATTATTAACGTTACGATTATAATAGTAAATCATAATAAATATTATGGAACTTCATTGTCTCCTTAGAAATAGGTTTTTGTAGAAAATAGACACGAGGAACTTACAATAAGCGGGATCCTCTAGTTCTAAATATATATTTTGTCGATTTTTTTTGAAATCATACTTTCATTACAGATACATACCATACAGAAGCGTTCAATGCGCCCACATCACGCCAGTTACTTACTAGGTCACGAATGGTCCCACGTAATAGGGGTCTAACCTATTACAGTGTCCGAGCAGTAGGGTCAGCAAGTCAGCACCTGCACAATGCACAGCAAATGCACTACGAGCAGGATGACTTAGGCCCCGGAAATGTTCATACGAATCTTCAGAACACTGAATCAGCATGACAAAAAACACGGGTAAATCTCGATTTATCCATTTTTTTGTCAGGTTTTAATAAAATGAGCTTTTGCGAGTTTCTTTACGAAACAGATATACATATCTGTATCATAAAATAACTATTTAATTTTGAAAGAACTTTTGTCATAATGAAAGGCAACTTATGAAATCATAATTCGAAATTTTTCGATATGAGATTAGATAAAATATTATAATAACATAACAATAACAAAAAGGAACAAATTATCTGCTAAAGTATTCAAATAGGGGTTACAAAAACTCTTCGCCCTACCAAGGCGGAGGAACACCACCCCAACACATCTATAAATCCTATATGACGTCATCAAGAAAACGCAGAGCGATCGTCTTGCGTATACCCGACTCTGTCACACTTAACAACTTATGACTATCAAGAAAGAGATAGAAGATGTCTTAGTCAAGATCGTTGGGTATTCGTGCTTTCTCTCTCCGTACCTTACAATGGTTAAAAGACGTTGAAAATGAAATAATACTTTGTCGTTTAAATTGAAATGGGTTTGGGGGGTTGTTAGTAAAATTTTCGGGGGTTAGAGAGGTAAAAACGTATTGATTTTATGAGATTAGTGAGTCTATTGTGGCTGTTATTTAGCGGTTGTATTGAATTTGGTAGTTTTGTTTTGTATATAACAGATTACGGAAGTATTTTGGTTTGTTTGTGACTTGGTTTTTGTTATGAAATGGTTTCTGTGGTCAGTATAATATTGTTTTGAAGATTTGTTAAAGGTTTTTAGGATTCTGTACCCAAAGGGTAAAACGTGGTCCTATTAGACTTCGCTGTCCGTCAATCCGTCCAAGCTTTATGTATCTCATGAACCGTGATAGTTAAAAAGTTGAACTTTTCACAGATAATGTACCTATTTCTGTTGCCTCTATAACATCAAATATTAAAAAACAGAATATAACAAATATTTAAGGCTTCCATACAAAAATCGTGATGTTTTTGACGTTTTGGTACGGAACCCTTTTGTGCGCGAGTCCGACTCGCACTTGGCTGGTTTTATTGATTGAGCGGAGTTTACGAAGCTCTTTCTTAGGCGACTCGTGTATTTCGTTCGTGATCGAACTCCTAAACGACTGGACCGATCTTTTTGAAATTTGGCACGGTCATAGTGACCATCACCATGAGTGCATATATCTGAATTCATAAAGATCGGTCCAGTCGTTTAGGAGTTCGACCCGGATCGACAAACTCAGCTCAATTATTGCAACAGCAGAATGTATTGCATACCTAGTTTTATGTAACAGATTACGGATGTATTTCGGTTTGTTTGTGATTTGGTATCTGTTATGGTATGGTTTCTGTGGTCAGTATAATATTGTTTTAAAGATTTATTTATTGTTTTTTACTTCCGATGTATTTAAAGTAGGTTAAGCAACCAACATTGTGGATATACATCTGTGATCAAAAAGTGGAACTTCAAATTAAACTCATTAATAGATATACACACACACACACACACACACATCATGCCTATATCCCCGAAGGGGTAGACAGAGGTACATTACACACCCACAATTGGTCAGTATTTTTAGTTCCACGTAATAGGGGGCAACCCTACTGCCGTCACCGGGCACGGATATGATGGGTTATGTCCAAAATAAGTCCAAAAAAACAAAACAATTTTAACCCGTTGCCTTGCGATGAAATGTTGATGAAAGGCAATAAAATCTTACGTGTCAGCCGCTGTGGTACAGTCAATTAAAGTCCTGGGCGTCTCGGACTAGCTAGACTAGTACTCAATAATATATACTATGTACTAGCTGGTGCCCACGGGTATGCCTGCGTGAAATAGTTTTCTCGTTCCCAATTCGTACGGGATCACATTACTTCTGGTAAAGGTAACCTATGTGTTATTCTGGTGTACGGTGTCTGGCTTGTGCTTCGCGCCGCACCAAGCCATAGGTTTTGGCCTATAACTTTTGACCCCTTAGGGCTAGGTCAAATTTTCAAATTTTTAGCTTGCCTCCAGATCGAGGGCTATCCATAGAGGGGTCAACCATCATTGGAGCATAAGCAGTTCTCGAGAGCTAAAGGGGACATTCCCCATTTCTATATATAGATGAACTATATTATTGTCAAGTTTCTTTTAAATCCGTTGAGTAGTTTTCGTGTGAAAAGTAACAAAACTCCAAACATACGAGTACAACCATACTGCAACCAGGCTGCACCGGTGGCGCAGTGGTATGAGTATGCGACTGCCGTCCCTGAGGTCCCAGGTTCGATTCCGGGTCGAATCAAATTATTTGTGTGATCCACAAATGTTTGTTTCGGAGTTTGGGTATTTTCTCTGTATAATATGTATGTATTTAGAAATATATAAGTATGTTTATCAGTTGTCTAGATTCCATAGCACAAGCTTATATTAGCTTAATCTGGGCTAGATGACGTCGTGTGAGAATGTCCAAAAATATTTATTATTTATACAAATTTTCCCCTTTATAATATTAGTAGCATAATTTATCCCGCCGGGCGCCACTGGAAATTCCGCTGGGCGCCACTGGGAATTCTTTCAGTGTTTACTGGAGGCGCTCGGCTATGGACGTAGGAAAGTTTAAAAAAATCGTATATTCAGAACTACTGGTTGTAATGTCTAAAATGATACATTGATTGGGTAAAGAATGTAAACAAAAAACTACAAAAATAAAACAATTTACACTAAAAAATGCACCCTAACAAAGTTCCACAAAATACTTTCAAAAATGCGCGCTACACTAATAAAGTTTCGAAAGCATAAATTTTATTCTCTGGTTACGTAAATACGTGGTTACGAAATTGCTACGGATTTCGTAGCGCTACGAATTCATGATAAACCTTTTTAATTTTTTGAACGTAGAACTTTCATTACCCAATGAAAAAAAACATAACTTAACCCTAAACTGCACATGTTTTGACTTGTATTTAATACTTACTGATACCCGGGGCTACCACCGCGTGTAAGAGTACCTATTCATCAAGTTTAACGCTATATAACGTTTATTGAGCTGAGTTTACGAAGCTCTTACTTAGGCGACTCGTGTATTTCGTTCGTGATCGAACTCCTCATAAACGACTGGACCGATCTTTTTGAAATTTGACACGGTCATAGTGACCATCACCATGAGTGCGTATATCTGAATTCATAAAGACGGTCTAGTCGTTTAGGAGTTCGACCCGGATCGACAAACTCAGCTCAATTATTGCAACAGAAGAATGCATTGCATACCTAGTTTATTTGTTTATATTTATAGATACAGTAAAGAACACGTTGGGTAACAAGTTGGGTGTGAGTCAAGCCGTCAAGCGTAAAAGCAGGGTTAAACTCATCCAGGTATACCACGCATTATCACATCTGAACCAGATCTGGCCTATACAATTTGTACGGTAACGAACATCACCAGACTCACGTGCTCCGATGCTAGCCCACGCGTACGACGCTGTCACACACGTTTAAAGTGTCATAGCGCGTAGAGATACGTAGGACCAGTGTGTCACTGTTCCCACGCGGCATACGTCGTATGTGAAGACCCAGTGGGTTTCAATCTTAATACTAATAAAAATAATTACTATAATGATTACAAAATCGTCTAAAGATATTCAAACGCTGTGTCGTATCGTTTTTGGGCGACCTGCGGTTATTCTTAGTAGCTACTAGCTGTGAAAGGGTTAACTCTGCAGACTAATATCATTATAATGTAACAACTCTGCACATTTGTGGTGAGATTATGATGAATAATATGATATGAGAAGGTTATAGGAAGGTTATTAATAATTAATATTGTTTTTCTTATGATATAATTTTCAAATAATAATATCGTGTTAATAAATAAATAAATTAATATTTTTGGACATTCTCACACAACGTCATCTAGCCCAAACTAAGCTATAAGCTTGTGCTATGGGATCTAGACAACTGATAAACTTACTTATATATTTCTAAATACATACATAATAAACATAGAAAACACCCAAACTCCGAAACAATATTTCTGGATCACACAAATATCTGATTCGACCCCGGAATCGAACCCGAGACTCCGGAGTCGAAAACCGATGCACTGCCGACCACACCACCGAAGCAGTTATAAACTGTAAAATTTAT
Organism: Nudaria mundana; assembly: GCA_963556515.1. Taxonomy (NCBI): domain Eukaryota; kingdom Metazoa; phylum Arthropoda; class Insecta; order Lepidoptera; family Erebidae; genus Nudaria; species Nudaria mundana. The sequence continues at coordinate 10,524,699 of OY748313.1, forward strand.
AGTCTACATGCAGTATTTTTTTTCTATTTTGAGTAGGTACCTATCAACTAAATTTCGTCAAATGGATGGTTTGCTTTACGTTGGGCGGTTGGCAATACGTAATATGACAATCATGTTGTTATTGCCAACCTTCTTAATAAACTGTAAAGGTTAATATTCTAAAAGTCATGAATTAATTTAAAATAAATCTGACCGAACAAAATGTAAAAATATAAGTAAATATTATGATTAAATATCTATTGAATGAGTTACATTCGCATTAAAACAAGATCAAAAGTTGACTATAAATAAATCTGGTCGCCATTTTGAACAAAACAAAACTGACACGCTGTCAACCCTGCAACGGGCGTCTTGGATATTTTATCTGACTTCAGAAAATGTCATGCCATTTTAATTATACTACGGAACGGCATAAAAGCAGTTTATCGCGTGGAGTGTCCCCCCCCCCCCACCCCAAGGGTGTCAGAAGGGGGCAAGAAGCACAGATTTTATAGCCGAGTACCGTCGCAACGCTTTTAATGGCTTATTTGCCCAGCCTTTGTCGGGGTAACTTGCCACCCGCCTTTGTATTGCCGATTTTGTGCGGGATGATAGCGGTTCGATAGTGGCACCTACTTTTTTAGGTCAGGCTTCGAGATAAGCCTAATTGTTTTAAATACTTTAGTCAAATTTTAATTAAAAGTTCAAAGTGGAGGATTTATAATGTGTGTAACTTACAACAACATATTTAGGTACCTTTTCTTAGCCTGACTTTGATTAGTCATTAGTGGTCAGAAAAGCGTCAACCCACACATATCAAGCCTATATAGTGAGAGCGCAGAGGCGTATTACACACCCACAATTTGCCAGTAGTTTTAGTTCCAAGTAATAGGGGGCAAGCCTATTGACATCACCGGGCACTCTAAAAAGTGGGTTATGACCCAAATGGTCTAATTAATTTAATAAAATAACCAGCTATTTTATAATTTTGAAAACTAAATTTAAAACCCGTTAATAAATTTATTAAGGTTAATAGTTAATAAGTTAATAAAGTTAATAAATATTATAGTTAATAAGTTAATAAAGTTATTTAAATTATGTAACAACCAGCACGTTTTCTATTTATTTCAAAAAACTGGTCGCTATGACCAGATGGTCAGCCAACAAGTTTCACGGTTTTGTCATCATAACTCAAAGGGTTGAAACTTCAATCGATAGTGTTAAAATTTTGAAAAGAGAACCAGTTTTAAACATAGTTCGAAATTTAAAACTTGATTTTCTTGTTATCGGGTTATTCGATAAGTAGACATTCGTTTTTTTAAATAAAACTGGATCCAGTGTATTTAATCCTTGCACGTGTTTTGTAAAAAAAAACAACGTGTTCGATGTTTGAATTGATAAACATTTGACTTTGACCTATTTTTTTTTACGTTATTATTGGCTGCACCGTAGCAGCTTGCACGTAAGATTTTGTAGCCTTTCATCATTTCATTTTTATAGCTGATACTTTTTATTATATTCATTCGACATAACCCAATATAAATGTAAACGGATGACGAAAACTGATTCTTATAATTACATCTACATCCCTTCAAGGTAAAAACGTGAATGTGTTGTGGTTCGTATATTATCGAGTAATTACTAATTATAAAGTTTCTTCCGTATTATAAAACAATACTTATACTAATATTTATATACAATAAGATTAATATATAATATTATATAGTACATGAACGTTAATTAAACTGATGATCAAAGAAGCCGAGCTCAGCTATTGTGCCGACTTCCTGTTACGTCTTACGTGAATATGGTTGCTGATGAATTTTTGTTTATTATTATTTTTCCATTTATTTTTAATGTGTGTATTTTTAAGCAATTAATTTTAATCACTTTTCTCCAATAATGTTATAATGTCAATGTTACATTATTGGTCAAACATACAAAAAATATGATTTGGTTATCAAAATACACCGATTGCGCAGCAAAACTTAATAAAGGCTTAGGGCGATCCGACAGCTCGTGGTTATTTTTTTAATACCTAGAAATGGTCTTAGCTTAATGCGACGTGGATAGGTTAGGTTAGTTTAGAATTTTTAAATAAATAGCTATGCGTCACGAACTTAAATTACTGCTAAAATAAATATATTTTGAGGTAATTTTTTTTATCATTTTTGCATAGGAGTAGATTAGCAGTTAAATAAATACTTAAAGAAGAATCAAAAATGAATTTCGTTTATTCAGTTTAGTCACATAAAGAGCACATATGAATGTCAAAATTTTATAATTTTATGTCAAGTAATAATAAAAATACTAAATTAAGTACATAAATAACCATTTGAAAATGATTCTTTCGCTGGTTCGGTAAGTTGGTTAGGTTAGCAAGAAACTCAGGTAGATTATTTATTTTCTTTTTAAACTACCCTTTTAATATGAATAACTTTACTACATCCGTGTACCTATTTATATTAAAAAAAGTACCTAAGTATAATAATATAGAACTTCATTATAATCATTGGAGTATTTACTATTATTGGAATTTTGATGTAATGTAGTCGATAGGGAAATAGCCGTAATGTAGAACGGCCTTATTTCTCAATAAGGTATGGGGCATCACTGTACAAGTCTTAGTATAGTCTTTTGACTTTATCAGTCATAAATCATATTTATTTACAATATATAGGTATTACAATAATGCATATTTACCAACACTATTTACCAAAGATCGTGAAACAACTCTGCGTCGTTGCCGACTGGGATGGTTCCCAGTATTCTGGCTGCATTTCCTTAAACTAGAATATACATAGTTATATACAGTGTGGTGTCGACTCACTCGTCACCGATATGGGCCAACTTTATATTTTTCTACCTCCCATAATAATATTCAGTAGGTCCTTAAGGTAAAATATTGTGCTCAGAATACCTGCATTAGAATGAATAAGATTGACGACCCGAATGCACGGTAATACTCGAAGGAGTTTTTGTTACATCGTAATGTTTCAATTTAAATATATGTGTTTTTCTTGTAAGCTTTATATAAATAAAAAAAAATATATGTATATAACCTTTATGGCGATATCAGACTATGGCAATTTCCAACAATAATTTGTGCACAGCCCCTATCAATTTCAACAATTTTCTTTCCATCCTAAGGTTGTCTGGAAGAAATTGCTCTTTAGCAAAAGGCCGCCTGTTGTACATTCTATTTTCGAAAAATGTTTTTTTTTTGTTTCTTTTTTGTTTTGTTTACAGTAAAGAGTATTTGATTTGAATTTCACACTTACACCCTTTTATTTGAACACCGTCTCAGTACGACCGCCATCTTGAAGGAAAACACAAAGATGCTGAATGGTGAAATTTTCTTGTGTAATTTTCGCGCTTTTCCACCCCTTTTTCCCCTTTCACCCCCTTTCCAAGGCAATATGCGTACCGACCAGTCTAATACGACCTCCCTATAAACTCGCCCAGACAATAAAAGTACTTATTTCCTGTACGCCTTGAGGGTTGGCAAAGCTCACGTTGTATTGGATTTTAATATCTCATAGATTTAAATTTCGAATTCACGCGAGTGTAAGTTTTTAATTGATTTATAATTAATTACAATTATTTTAGTTACATATGTATTGTTATTAATATTTTTAGTATATAGATACTTACTTAAAATGTTTTTTAAAGAGGTTCCTTGTATATGTATGTTCTTATGTAGATTCTTATGTTGATAACTATGTCTTACCTAAACATATATTATATCTAGACAGACAGACACATATCACGCCTGTATCCGCGGAGGGGTAGGCAGAGGTGCTTTACACACCCACAGTTTTCCAGTATTTGTAGTTTTTGAAATCGGCACAGTAGCTTTTGAGTTTATTCATTACAAACAAAAACTCAGGCTGCCGTTCCTGAAGTCCCAGGTTCGATTCCGGGCCAAATCAAATATTTGTGTGATCCACAAAATGTTTGTTTCGGAGTTTGGGTGTTTATTATGTATAAAATATATGTATAGAAATATATAAGTATGTTTATCAGTCGTCTAGATCCCATAGCACAAGCTTATATTGGCTTAATTTGGGCTAGATGGTGTTGTATAAGAATGTCCAAAAATATTTATATATTTATTGAGCGAAACGAGCCGAAGACGAGCGGAGCTCCCATGGAGCAGCTGTTTATATTGTTACTTTTACTCGTATTTATATATAAGTAACAATATAAACAGATAAATACTGAAGTAATTCAAAAATCTATACAGTCCGTATTAAAAAAAAACTTGTTTTAACCCTTTCAAAATCGTTATCATTTTTATAAAAGACAAAATTATACAATGTCCACTGTGAGAACGTAGCAGGTTAATTGTAAAATGTTCGGATGTTCGTTTCTCAGCAACCTCTTGACCGATAATTAAAAATTTTTCACCTAAATCAATAGCTGATTTCAATTAAGGTCGTGACGAAGCTCAAATATTCAATTTAAATACAAAAAAGAAAAAAATCGCTTCGCTCAATACGAAGCCGCGCACTGTTTACAGCAGCGAAGCTTTACCTAGTTTAATATTGTTCTATACTCAAAACGGCTAGAATAGAAGCACCTTTATCCGCCTAATCTTTCAAAATAACCCTTTCTTAACCTTCGAACCATCTCATAATAATGAACGGAATGTAAATTAACGTACATACATCAATATATATTATGTTCTGTGTATATTTTCCGTATCCGAGCTGGGTGCTTCACGAGTCCTACAAGAAAATTAGTTATTAAAATTTCACTGACGCTCCAAAATTTATCTCGAGCGCGCTATACGGGTTCTTAATGGTTTTGATACTTTATTATTACGTAATATAATACTAGTGGTCTCCCAAAAGCATTATTTTATCTACCCCCCCTTTCCCACCTATCCAAAAAAGCTAACGATGAAAAATTGTATTAAATCAAAGAACAATTGTGCCAAGATCGGATAAAAACTGTGGCTGTTAACCCGCGGAACACACAGACACACAGACAGACGGACGAAAGCAAAATTGTCTAAAAGAAAGAAATAATTCTCCTACAAGTAATAGACAAAGAAAACAAGAGGCGATGGCCTTTGAATTGACTTTCCTAACGCAATCGTTTGTTTATAAATTTTTATCTTCAAGTTAATAGATTTTTTAAATACGTCTCACATTGGCACAGAAACCGACTTCAAATTACCGTAATGGGACCAAATTGAAATGGGATCACACGGGAAGATGCCATTTAATAAAAAAAATCAAATCGGTTCTACCAGTCGAAAAATAAGAACAAATATAAAAAAAAACAAAGTTGAATTGTGAAACTCCTCTTTTTTGAAGCCGGTTCAAAATGAAAACTTGCTACTTCTACAAATATTTATATTTAAGTAACAATATAAACAGCAAAATACTGAAGTAATTCAAAAATCTATACAGTCCGTATTAAAAAAAAACTTGTTTTAACCCTTTCAAAATCGTTATCATATTTATAAAAGACAAAATAATAAAATGTCCACTGTGAGAACGTAAACGAGTTTTTCTTGAAAATAACAGTTGTATCTTACAGTAAGACAGGTTTTAACATAACAATAGAAGGGGTCGTTATGACCCCAAGACGTTACCGGACAGTGGTCAGCGCGTGGGAAACGGTTAACTATGGAATTAGGGTAGCCCAGCTGTGCTAATTTTGTAGAATTATGAGAAGGTCAGTTCATTATGTTGAAATAGTCACACTATAATGTAAATTGATATATTTTTAGTAATAAAATGCTTTAGTTTCTAGTTAGATGGATTAAAAAATAAAGTATCGAGGGCAATATTTTGGTTTTTCATTAGGAATGTAATAAGCATAACATAGAACAAAGTCGCTTCCGTTCCCTATGTATGCTTAGATCCCTGTGTATTTTGATGTGGTTTTCACTAATAGGTAGAGTGGTTTTCGTGGAAGGTTTTTGTGTATAAAATTTGTCAAGCTGCGCAAGCCGCGAGCGTCCACTAGAAAAATATAAAACTAACATTGATTTATAGATCGGATATAAAAAAACAAAATCTTTATCAACACTTATTAAAACAAGTTAAAATATGGCAAAAAATTGCCATATATTTTAGAGTTTTCGAAAGTTTTATCATAAAATCTAAAAAAATTCACATCACATGTTTAACATCATTTTAGATGTCTTTGACTATGCTGAGTTGATTGCAGCTGGTCTTGAGTCTCTATTACAGTTCTCGATTGGACCTCGTTTTGACCTTGACCTTGAGATCAGAGGTCAAAGGTCAAGTTCATTTTAGAGGTCTTTGACCATGCTAAGTCGATTGGCGTTTACACTGAGTTTCTAGCTCTTACAGTTCTCGAGTTGAAAGTTGTTCACGGACGGACGGACGGACATTACTGTTGTATAAGAGATTTTCGTTTCGAAAACTCTAAAAAACAATAATGTGTGTTTTTTTACTGAAATATTCATCAAGACTTTGATCTTTGTTACATCACTAACATACCTATTATTTTTCTTTATTACTTGGGTTTGTTCATCTTAATAGAAATGTTTACGTGTGTGATCGTTGTTAAGACCTTTGCCTTTATTAACTTTTGAAGGTGCCATCCAGTGTGTATTTTGAATTAGTTTTTTTTTTCTGTTTGCAGATACTACATGAGAGATGTTGAAGAAGCAGCGTGGCTTTAATATCTTTCGGATTACGAACGTAGAGTTAGTTTCAGCAGAAAGCGGAACTATATGAGAATTTGGTTGCCAGAGGGCCCGACTACATGCTAAAGATTAACGAACAGCCCTTTATCTCCATAAACGTGATTCAAGAGACTACGTCAGCTTTTGTAAAATTCAATATTCAATAAATGTAATAATAATAATAAATAAATATTTTTTTTGGACATTCTCACACAACGTCATCTAGCCCAAATTAAGCTAATATAAGCTTGTGTTATGGGATCTAGACGACTGATAAATATACTTATATATTTCTAAATACCCAAAACCCAAAAAAGAAAATACCCAAACTCCGAAACAAACATTTGTGGATCACACAAATAATTTGAATTCAAATTATTTGTGTGAACCTCAGGGGCGGCAGTCGCATACACATACCACTGAGCCACCGAGGCAGTCTAAGTGTATTGCGTTCTTTACAGTTGTTAAATAAATTATAAGTTCCACTTGTGGACCAAGTCGTGCACAGAACAATATTTGGAGAGAGGATTAATGAGCATTTATTGGAAAATCTATACAATTATTTTCATATTTACCATATTGCTTTATACTTTTTTTACTTTGTAAGTAGTAAATACTGTGACTTAGGTATTAAAAAATATATAATCCAAGGATCAAGAGTAATCAATCGCAGTATATAGCGAAGACGCTGTTAAAGTTTTCCGTGCTACTTTCGCGGCTCTGCAGAAAGTTGTGCCGGGGCTCATTACTGCGTACCTTAAGAGTAGTTTACACTTGACGAATCAGTCGCAGCTGTTTACTGAACGTTAACCAAGCGGTTTGTATTTGAATTGTACACACATGAAAAATAAAATAAAAAGAAGATGAACAATAAGGATATATTGAGTACAAAGGCACCACTTATTTCATAAGAAATCTCTTCAAGTGGGCCAGGGGAAGGAAATGCTTGATATATTAGAGTAAGTCTTACATATCGTCACATATGTTTGTACCGAAGTCTGGATGTTTCCTACGTATAACATACAGAATGATTTTTTGAAAAGGGTAATGTTCGGCAATGTTATCTCAGTATATCTAGTACTCATATCACAAGCTCTGTTTAGTTTGAGACTAGATGGCGTTGTGTGGATTGTCCTAAATATTTATTTATTTAAAGTCAGATGTCTAATATGTATTAAGAACTAAACACAACTGAATTATAATCTACTCTCCAAAGCTTTGCGGGAAGTGTCTGGTTCATAAACTTATTGGGTTGAAATTCATTTCAGTTTATCTGTACAACTAGTTTGACTTAGTAAATTTATTGGAGTTTACTCCTTAAGAATCGATTTTCATATATAAGGCGCCCGGTATGAGAAAAATCCGAGGGGTAAAACCTACTAACAAGTAACGAAAATCGTGTCACGTTTTTGGTGCGCATCTTTAGTGCGCAACTTTCTAATTTGGTATGGTTATCTAACCATACCAAATTAGAAAGTACTACTACCTCGTACTTAAGGAGTAAACTCCAGTCGTGCGTCGGAGCTGACACACACACTTTTTTATTATTATTTTTTTTCTTTATTTTTGTCGAGGTGTTTGTCCATAATGGCCATGTCAGCCATTAATAAACTTTATAGTAAATATTTATTCATAATGCTTTAATATGCAACCAAGGAAGGTTTGATGACAGACAGTCGTTTGATGTTTTTCTATAACATTTTAAATATTCTCAGTTTCTATTTTATTACACTAACAGCATTGCACAACAATTAACTTAAAGCCATATAAAACTTGCGTTTAGAACCGCCAGCTTGTTACCACCGCAGCGTGAACTACAGCCAGTGAAAACGGTCCATAAAATTCCTCGCCTCACCACCCTGAGGCGTTTATATAATACCTATCTCACAGATAACACCCTACTATATATGCGTATTGACAGGTTTAATATTTATTAGTCTATTGTTATCTAGTTAAGTGGAATGTAACTTAGATCAACTGTGTAATGGGGTCGTTAAGGAAAAGTAAAATTGTATCATACTTTGCTAAGCCATGAAGATTGCTAAGTTTCCAATTAGTTCTGAGCCGGAGTTCAATCAACAACTGTTCCTTTTCCAGGAAGAAAATTCTACCAATCTACTTAATCGATGCTTCTCAGGACCAGAAGATGGCTATTTTCGGGCCCAAAGAATAAGTATCGCCATCCAACGTGGCAATACAGCCAGTAATCTAGGAAGGAACCTTCCGAGTCGGCAATGACGCGGAGGATTTTTTAAACGATATTTTGTATTATTAGTAAATATTTTTAATATATAATTATGTTTATTGTAATTCTTATATGTATATGTATGCTTAGATCTTTAAAACTACGTAACGAATTTTGATGCGGTTTTCACCAATTTATAGAGTTGTTGTCAAACGAGCAAAGCTAGTGCTTACTGTTTTAAAAAATACATTTATTCTGGTACAAGTATAAACTTACAATATTTACAGAGAATAGTGTAAAAAATCCTCCGTCTAATTGTTGACTGAGTATATATATATATATATGGGATCTAGATAACTGATAAACATTTCTAAATCTCGTTCCTGGGTCAGATATAATTGTCGATGTGTCCATAGTTACACATTGCAGCCACAATTAAAATTATTATTCACTAAAAACGTAACTATGGGATCTAGACAACTAATAAACATACTTATATATTTCAAAATACATATATATAGAAATTACCCAATTCCGAAACCAACATTTAACTAGTAGTTCTGCGAACAGTAGACCTCGCGTTATTTTCATTCTTCCCCATTTTCCCCCCAATCGAAAAATCCCTTCGACAAAAGTTGCGCCTTGCAACAAAGAACACTTGTGCCAAATTTCATGAAAATCGGCTGAAAATTGCGGCCTGTAGACCGGAACTGACACACATACATACATACAGACAAACAACGCCAAATCGGCCAGTCCTCGAGTTGAAACTGAGACGCTTCGCTCGCTTAGCTCGCTCGGTCAATTATGTGGATCACACAAATAATTTGTTTGGATTCAGAATCGAACCTGGGACCTCAGGGATGGCAGTCGCATACTCATACCACTGCGCCACCGAGACAGTCAATTACAGACTTAAAATATTTACAGAAGTTCGTGTGCAATTCCTTCGTGTCATTGCTGACTTAAAAAATTCGTAGAATGCTTTTGCAGAAACTAGAGAGTACCCTTTGAACTTTTAAGCAACTCCACGTAGAACAGAGCCAAGTACCTAAACTAGTCTATATAGATAGATAGGCAATATTGTCAAACACTACAAGGGTCTAAACCTAAGTATTAAGAAGGTACGTGACGTGTTGGAATCCGTTACTTAGACATTTTCCTTTCTTAATCCAACCTTTGTTCCCAATGGGTGTGTGAGACGGCGCAAGGGTTTTTTGCCACGGAAAGGCCTTGCCGTCGTTAATTACACGTTTCAGGAAATTATGTACAGCATGTTCCGAATTTGGTATAAATTTAATTTTTTCGTACGCTTTGATTATTTGAAACATTAAACTAAATAGTAAGAGCGTTTACCTACTACTGCCAATTTATATCCACTCCGTCACAGATGATGACCCGTACTGAAGAGATTGTAGAGTCCGTGTCTCGGAGAGCACATTAAGCCGTCCGTCCCGGTTGTCATACAAACATCTATGGCAGTCGTTAGGGGTAGCCCCCTATTTCATGTAAAAAATAAAATGTGGGTGTGTTAAATTTACGTACCTTCTCAGGGATTATGCGTGATTATAATATGATGCTATTTCTATCGCAAATAAATTTTGGTTCAAGGTATAGGGTTTGTGGTCGCAAGGAGACTTGCAGTATGCTCCTAAAAATAGTAAAAAATCGCGATGAAATCCATTAAAAAGTGTTTTATTTCATTGACAAATAATGATTATGTACACAAAAACCTTCCTCGAGAATCATGCTATCCATTAGTCATCAACATCAAAATCCGTTTCGTAGTTTTAAAGATCTTTGCTAGGGAAAGTAAGCGACTTTGTTTAGTACTATTGGCTTCGCCAAAAATCACATTATTTAAAATATGTGCATTTTATACGCACGCAACACTACACGCATCAACATTCACTCACCCTTCCAAAATCCCACTCTTTCCCAGTCCTTTGAAAGACGTCACCTTGACTGCACCCCGCTAAAATCGCATACGCACCGTGCCGCTAAAACCCCTAAATTTTCTGAGGACTCTCAATATCTTCTCAACGCCGCGTGTAGATGATATACAAGAAACCATCCGAAAATTAACCTAGTTAAAAAGTGAAGTGCATAAACTTTCCTCCAAAGTGTTCCATAAAACGCTTATGTCGAGGATCTAGGTGACCAGCGCAGAGACGGACGTGCCCCGGGAACACCACGTGATCTGATAACAGGCACCTCTCAATCCTAGCCTCGTCAACTATGTTATGATTGTCACTTTGATAATGTCAGGATTAAGTTCCATTTAGACATTAGTTCTGTTCAGTCTGAATTTTAAATAAAAGACACCAGTTATGAGTTGAAAATTGTGAAGAATTTTAAAAAGAAAAAGTACAACAACCTGTATATACCCACAAAATTCGTCTAAGAAAACGTAGGCCGGGTCGGTAGCAATTTATCACGACTCAAGTTATATTAATGTGGATATATGGGGCGTTGGTGGGTGGGGAAGTGTGTGGGTTACGGTGGGGTGGGAGACGTCTTGGCGATTGGTTTTTTGGGTTACGTGTGAGTGAGTTAGGTTTTAAAGATTGATGGTTTTGTTTGTGCTTGGTAGTTTATGTTGGTTTAAGATGGGAATGTTATGTTATCTATATGGTATATGTATATGGTATTTACTACTGGTAACTAAAGTATTACCTAGTATGTATTAAGTCCAGTAGTAACTAATTTATGAACTTATTCATCATTCACCGAGCCTTTTCCCAACTCATTTAATCCGCTTTCCAATTTAACTGCCATTCAACTGAATTTCAATATTTCAAGCGACTGCCATCTGACCTTCACAACTCATGGGCGATATCGAAGTTCTGTAGTTAGAGCGGTTGGATTTTTGATTAAGGGCTCCAACTACCCCTAACGACTGCTATAGATGTTCGTATGGCAATCAAGACCGACGGCTTAACGTGCTCTCCGAGGCTCGGAGGGGTCTCAGTGTCTTAAGAAATGGTCACCCATCCTAAGACAAGCCTAACACAGTATACAACAAAGTCGCTTCCGTTCTGATGCTTATGTTGTCTGATGATGTTCTGATCGATGCTGTTTTCACCAATAGATAGAGTGGTTCTCGAGGAAGGTTTTAGTGGGTATAGAATTTGTCAAGCGCGTGAAGCCGCGGGCGTACCCTAGCATTTTATATTTTATCAGTTATCAAACCATAACACAAGTTGACATACGTTTACTTTGGGCTAGATGGCGTTGTGTGTGTCCTACCCAATAGAGATATAGATCCATGGTTATCAAATAAGGTTACTCATGGCTTCGTAACGATAGTGTTTGACAGGTCCTATTCCATAAGTCAACAGGTGCACCACAAAAACAATTTTATGAGGACATTACGCACATAATTTGTTTTCAATTAGATTGACCCTATTTTAACATAAGGGTGAAAATTCAAAAGGGTGGAAAGGTACGCATAGACATTGAATGCTTACCTTATCCGTACGTGACGGACGGTTTAAGGTTGATTCACACATATCAGTGAAACCTTTTCTTCTTCTTCTTTTAGATGCGTGTCTCCATCGTGCGTCGGTGATTTTGCCAATGTCAAGGTAATGTTTGATATTTCCCACAGAGAAGAACTAGTTTCTCTGAAATAGTTTGCATTGCGGGACAAGGAAACGTTCTTCGGTATTGCAATTGAGCGTTTGGACCTGGATTTTTTGCCGACCACCAGAGGTAACCTAAAAAGCTACCTACCATGCTCTCACCAAAAATCCAGGTCTCAGTGAAGCCTCAGTTCCATGCGTCATAGCACCTACCGGCACAGTTTAGTATCAGTGCAAAATATTCTTTCATACATTGTATATGAACATGTCAGTGTCAAAGATGAGTCGTATTTGACATTGACATTTGGGGACGCGTTCATAGTAAATGTATGAAAGAATATTTTGCACTGGTAAATCACTGAAATTGAACTGTGTCGGAATCAATGGTCGGAATCGGATAGTTCACTGATATGTGCGAATCGACCTTTAATATACTTAGTTATTCATCAGTCCATATTTTAGTTGATCGAGTGAGGGAAGCTTCTTTATTGCGAAATCATACTGAACAGTTTCTAACCGGCCGCTTTCACGTCCGTTGCGGGCCGTCTCTGGTTAACACGCATATGGTATTTCGAGTGGAGCCCGGCGGACATTGACCACCTCTGTGGCCTCTTCGGGTGTTTGGTCGGGATGAGAATCCCGCGTCGTCGGGGAATAAGTACCTATAACATGGCAAATGTTCCCGTTTCTTCATTTAATTTTAATAATGTCAAAAGATTATCTCGTTTCGGGTATTTGGAGCCCAAAAAACCCCCACAGAGCTTCCATATCGCCCAAGGGTTGTGGAGACACGGAACATATCGATGTGCATCCGCTACGCAGTTTAGACTGGAAAGCCAACCCAACTACGTTGGAAAAAGGCTCAGTGCATGATGATATTTATGTCAAAAGATTGGGTTATACATTATCAAGAAGAAGGTATATACATAATTATGTAGTACATACAACTTCCCCGTTCTAAAACACTCAACGAAAATTCCAGAAGTAATACTCGTACACCAACCTCCTTGAGACTCTGAAAATTCCTTACGCACACACAAGCAAAAAGTTTCCAATAAAATTATAAGCACACAGGCCTCCATTATCAAGAGGGGGCTGATCTTAAAACTCTTATAAGTGCGAATAATAATTAGAAGTGGGGGAAGGGGGGTCAGGAGAAGGGGGTTCGTTAGCGAGCCCTAATGCCGGCAGACATTAATCATTCCTTTCATAAGAAGTGGGGGTTCCGTAGATAAATAAGTGTAGTATGTGTTTTCTTGGGGTATGCTGCTCGAGAAAGTTGGGGAGTAGTGTGGACATGTCTTGAATAAATATAACTTAATATAATAGCGTAAATGACTGTCAAATCGAATCAGCTTCTTTTTATGAAATGTCAAAGCGATATACCTCACAGGAATTTGTATGAAAAACTGAACTATGACGTCACTATTCTATGCCGTCAAATCAGTAACTATTAGTGATTCAATTGATGATTAAAAATAAATACAAGAAAAATAATAAGATCGAACACAATATATACATATTTTGCGATTCTTTATTTAATTAATACATTTAAATTATTTATTTTAGTTGTAGGAATCTACCCTATTATTTAGTTAGATATATCAAGTCGCAACACATCTATATTTTTAACGGAAAATAACATACAAATGTTAAGCAACATCTAGCCAGGCCGGCCTTAGGATGGATGACCATATCTTATTAAGACATTGAAAATCTTCCGTGCCTCGGAGAGCACGTTAAGCAGTCGGTTCCGGTAGTCATACGACTATCTATGACAGTCGCTCGACGGAAAATATCGAAGTTCAGCCGCATCGCAGTTAAACTGAGAAGCCGACCCTAAAGCCTAGTTCGCACTGCTTTAGTAATTTAGTAGAGTAGCGTGTAATTTAGTGGCTAAACTACTCGCTACTACACAGAAATCGTTCGCATTACGGTTTAGTACAGTACACAAGTGAGTGGTGGCGGCCACTAATGAACTCGACTAATAAACAGGTTCGGCCTTGTTTAGCCGGTGAACCAGTGAGCACGGATGCGTGGTGGGAGGCACTACTCGCCCGAAAAAATTGAGTAAAATGGATTGACTCGAATAAATCATTTACTAAATTACTCGACAAAATTTTTGTAATTCGCACATATTTAGCTACTAAATTACTCGCTACTCTTCTAAATTACTAGCCTAATGCGAACTAGGCTTAACTGAGTTGGGAAAAAGCTCGGTGGATGATGAGTAAGAATTTGCAAAACAAAACCTCTACCTCTGTATATGAGTTCCAATCGTACCGGACCCTATTTTTGCCAGTAACTATTTAGTATTTTAATATATGGAAGTCACAACAACTTATAATCCTAACGAAAGACATATCCATGTTATGCCCATCACATTTCCTCAACGTAGCAAGGCGGTACAGCCACATAATTATTCATCTTAAATTGCACACCTATGTATGTGTGTTGGTCCTGTGTATTACACAACGTATATACTTGTGTGTGTACCCTAAATTACTCTCTCTAAGAAAAGCACTCTCACGAGGAAAATTTTGTAAATTTGTTAAAGTTAAGAGATTTAATTATAAAGGATTTATGTGCGACGTTCCTTAGCTTGACAGACATATATAAAAAGACACAAGACAAAATCACGTAGTTATCCCCGAAGGATTAGTCAGAGGCGTTCTTTAAGCCAACATTTCATCCTATCAAGAGAACGTTCGGACTGGAGAGATTCTATTTAGTAATATCAGGTCTATGCCAGTCGCCTAACAACCGCAAAAAATACGTGACGTCAGCGACAACTTGAAGTTGTAAATCAGTAAGGGTTATCTCTTGTTTGTGACACGGCATTGACCATAGAGTTGATATTGAGGCATTAACGTCATGATTATTGGTCAAATTATGCTGGTATATATTTTACTTTCCTGACAACCCTAACGTTCGAATGATGTTCTCTGTAAACAAAATAATGTGCTTTAATTAACGTCGGAGTGCAAGTTCTGTATGTAAATACTATTCCCAATTCTGTGGGAATATGTAATCTACTAATATGTATTTAATCTGGCTGTTGGATATTTTTTTAAATTATCAGTTTATCGTTTTAAGATTGTCAGCATGATACATACACACAATTATCTATGCACAATTATCTATGCACAATTTCTTCTTTCTAGCACTAACCATATGGGAGGAATGCTGATAACGGATGGATGAACAGACGGACGGAATTATTATTTTTTAAATCTGTGGGCCAATGCCGCGGCCGCCCCTAAGTCCATTGCCCTCGCCTCAGGTGAGCGCTCGGAAGTATTCCCTGTGGCGCCGGCGGAGATGACGAAACTTTAAGGGTTTCGAGACTTAAAAACTTAACCCTAAAAAGATCATAATATACGCTTTTGTCTGCTCCTGAGAATTATGACGTGTTCCTGGGGTACCAGGTTCGATTCCGGGTGTTTTCTATAAAATACATAGATTAGATTAAACTTTATTGTACCTACACCAATTAAAAATCACCTATTATTTTTAATTGGTGTAAATTTAGGCTTGTAAATTTTCGGTACATTCTTCACTAAATACCAGATAAATAGCAGTCTCAGATATGGACCGCACAAAACGTATTCTGCTTCTGTTGTTATTAAAAAGACGTAAGCGACGTGTAACTTTGCGGCGTCGTGACGTACATTTTTACGGTACGGCAACGTAAATTCCCACGTCACGGCAACGCGCCGCGCCACGGCACCGCACCGTTCCACGGCGAGGACGTTGTGCCGTGGTGATGTGGACAGGCCCCTCGTGTCACTTTTGATGGTTTCAGCTGTGGTCTTGGTTGCACAGTTGGTCAGTGCCCCGATTATCGTAATCAAAACCGTAGCGATATCGTAGCGACTAGGTTCTTGAAACCGATTTCGTATTCTCGTCGTGACAACTTGTTGTAAAGTCGTTCGACGTTATGTTGAACGTTGCAGTGGTTATGTATTTTGTATAGTGCCCGGCAACGGCAATAGGCTTGCCTCCTATTACGTGGGACTACTGGAAAAGTGTAGGTGTGGAACGCATCTCTGCCTACCTCTTCAGGGATATAGGCGTGACGTATGTCTGTCTATAAAACTTAAATCTAACTTAACCCAAACTAGATCTTTATCAAGTCATTATTAAAACGTCTACGCCGCCACATTAGATATTTAAATATTATGTTAATACAATGTTTGTGTTACCCCCAAAAACTTATCAACCCCCGGCGATATTTCTTCATCACCCCACGGGGTGGTACCTACCCCACATTTTAATTAAATCTCCTACAAACACGGGTAAGTAAAAGACGTTTAGGTATTTTCTTTGTGACGCAGGTGAGTTGGAATTTGGAGGCGCTGTTATTTGTTAAGTTAGAATTTTGTTGGGGGATATTTTCTTGTATGTGTTAAGTTACTTTATATATTTACTTATATACTTATGCTTGTACAAAGTAAGGGGTACTAAGAAGCCCTTCCAACATCTCTAGAGCCCAAATTATCCACATCTGCACACGGTGTACCTGGTGACAGCAGACGAGGCTTTTTTTAACGTAAATAAATAAGGAAAATGTGGTAAAATGTGGTAATTACCCACATTATATCGTATATATCTCTCTCCATCCAAAGGTTGCCTGGAAGAGATCGCTTATTAGCGATCAGGCCGCCCTTTGTACATTCGTTTTAAGGCAGGTATGTTATACGTTACTATTATTGCTTGTGTAGTACAATAAAGAGTATTTATCTTATCTTATCATTATAATCGCCTCTGTCTACCCCTTCGGGGATAAAGACCAATTTTCTAAGAAAGCTGCAGAATTTTTAAACATGCCTTAGCTGAGCTTTGCATTTGTGTGAGTGTACGTGAATGTATATGTGAACTCTTTTACACACACACGTGTTGTACACAGCTACACAAAGAGTTTTTACTCTACTGTTCGTGGTCACTCACACAAATTCAAAGCTTCGCTTACCCCTCGCGAACTGCATGTAAGTTATATTTAGGTACCCATAAGTTAGTATGATATTTCGAGACAATGGGCAGTTGGGGCTTAGAAGCCAAGTCATTGGTTAAAGATGGTGGCGTGGTCAGTACGGCATCCGCTTTCGATGCCGGAGTCTCGGGTTCGATTCCCGATCGGGACAAACTTTGTGTGATGACACATATTATGTTTGTACCGAAGTCTGGGTGTTTCCTATGTATGATATGTATGTATTTACAAAAAAAATGTATATAAGTATTTATATCAGTTTATCTAGTACTCATATCACAAGCTCTGCTTAGTTTGAGACTAGATTGTGCCGAGTGACGTAGCGTTGTGTGAATTGTCCTAACATATTTATTATTTAATAGCTGATCGCCGCAGCTCCACCCGCGTGATTTAGTTTAATCGTTCCCGGTTCCCGTGGGAACACATTACCGGTATAAAAAGTAGCCTATATTACTCAAGGTGAATGTAGCTTTCCAATGGTGAAAGAATTTTTGAAATCGGCACAGTAGTTTTTGAGTTTATTAATTTTATTCAGAGTACTTTTTATCCCGGTAATGTGTTTCCACGGGAACCGGGAACGAGTAAACTAAATCACGCGGGCGGAGCTGCGGCGATCAGCTAGTGCTTAATATTTGAAATCACTACATATTATAAAACAAGGTCGCTTCCATCCGTATGTATGCTTAAAATCTTTAAACTACGCAACGGATTTTGATGCGGTTTTCACTAATGGATACGAGTGGTTCTCGAGGAAGGTTTTTGTGTATATAATTTGTCAAGTGGGCGAAGCCGCGGGCGGGAGTAATAAATAAATTAGTGTATGTCGGTCTTTTTTTTACTCTCTTACGTCCGTTTCCGGGCGTCTCTGGTTCACACGCAGAAGATATTACCAGTGGCGCCCGGCAGACTTCAACCACCTCTGTGGTTTCTACGGGGGTTTGGTCGGGATGAGAATCCCGCACCGTTGGGGTAGGTTTTTTCCCGCGTCGGTGAGTATATCTGGTTGCGTGCGGTGGGGCTGTATGTCGGTCTATACAAGGTATGAATGTAAGAGGCCTTTAGAAGTAAAAGTAAGCGCAGTATATTTTATTATACTAAACTCCTCTGTCTCCCCCTTCGAAAAAACGTGATTTTGTATGTTTTGTTGATAAAAAAACCAAAATATCCTGTAAACCCACCCTTATACCACAAACAAGAGTATAATTAACTTGTGTGTTAAAGCGCGGTATAAAGCGGTAAGTCGCGGTAATTTTTGGTAAAAAAAGCGATTAACAGATTTGTGTTCAGTGTGATCAGTGCACCCTGGAGTGTGTGTCCGGAAAAGAAACACTAGGTTACTTAGTATGGAGACGGATCATCTATACTTATAATAAATCTGTAGAAGTGAAAATTCTGTACATTGAAAATATCAAAAAATAAATGGCAGGGGGGTTACTAGACTGACACCGAACTCAAAAATGTGATTAAAATTTTTTTTTGTATGGAGACGGATCATCTATACTTAAAATAAATCTGTAGAAGTGAAAATTCTGTACATTGAAAATATCAAAAAATAAATGGCAGGGGGGTTACTAGACTGACACCGAACTCAAAAATGTGATTAAAATTTTTTTTTGTATGGAGACGGATCATCTATACTTATAATAAATCTGTAGAAGTGGAAATTCTGTACATTGAAAATATCAAAAAATAAATGGCAGGGGGGTTACTAGACTGACACCGAACTCAAAAATGTGATTAAAATTTTTTTTTTGTATGGAGACGGATCATCTATACTTATAATAAATCTGTAGAAGTGAAAATTCTGTACATTGAAAATATCAAAAAATAAATGGCAGGGGGTGTTACTAGACTGACACCGAACTCAAAAATGTGATTAAAAATTTTTTTGTCTGTCTGTCTGTCTGTTCAGGCATCACGCAAAAACTACCGTTCGATTACGATGAAACTTGGTATAATTATTCTTTAATATCCTGGGCACCACACTGGGTACTTTTTATCCAGGAAAAGTATATACAATAAAAAACAAACTTAATTTTGCGGTTTAATCCCTAGACCCGATTACTGTACCAACCGCAAATAATAAGTTTATCGTAGGTTTTATTTTATATTGAGTTCGCCAAATTGACGCCGTCCACCTGGTGGTAAGTCGTGACGACGTCTAACGATTGTGGGCCACTCTCACAGCACACAATACTATAGAGAGTGGCCCTCAACTTGACGACCTACTGATGTGCCTCTTCACGCTCCGCTTAAAGAACCCAGGGTATATGTGGGAGGAAACACGTGCACAGGCAGGGCGTGGGAGTGGCATCTCTGCCCGGCACGCGTTGTTTGTGATCGGAAGGAAGAGGGTGGAATCAGATTGAAGAACTCTTCAGAACAGGCCACACGGCTAAGATACTATAATATTTTAACTTAAGATACAATATCGCTCGCCATACAATTGGATTATCACACACGACGAAGATAATAAATAATATTTCATATTTTCGTATCTTAATATGAATTTTTATGGTATAATAGAGAATATAATAGAAGATATAATAGAGAAACTGTTGTAGGGTATGTATGGCGGGCTTTATGAACGCAATAAAACCCAAAACAATGGTTTTTAGAACTTTTGTCTGTTTGTCTGAATGTTTGAACACGCTAATCTGAGAAACGGCTTAACCGATTTGAATTTTTGATTTGAATTTGCGGTTTGGTTTTCAATCGCTTCATAAATAAAAAAGTTATTTAGATCTAAAGTAACACGCAGGCGGAGCTGCGGGCAACAGCTAGTCTTAAATACAATTATTATACTTTAGTAAGTGACCATAGAGGAAAGTAACGTGGTAAGAAAGGTGCAAAGTATGAATGTAGAGGACTTGAGAAGTCGAGGTAGGCCCAAGAAAAAATGGATGGATGCAATGCGTGAAAGAGGATATGACCAGGAAAGGAGTGACTGAGAAGATGACGTGTGACAGGGATGTATAGAAAATGAACACATGTTGCGCCAACCCCAAATAATAGGGATAAGGACAGGCAGATGATGAGTAAGCGATCATAGTTCGAGCTGTAGTAACGCTCAGATAATGATG
Organism: Nudaria mundana; assembly: GCA_963556515.1. Taxonomy (NCBI): domain Eukaryota; kingdom Metazoa; phylum Arthropoda; class Insecta; order Lepidoptera; family Erebidae; genus Nudaria; species Nudaria mundana. Next base: position 10,545,190 of record OY748313.1, read on the forward strand.
AGAAAGCTAACTACTGCACTCAGAGGTCGTGAGGACAACAAATATCGTGCTGGTTTGTCCTGTTTCGGGATGTTATTTATTATCGCCATCCCAGCGAACTTCGTACGACCTCAAATAAAAAATAACCTTTTAAACCATCCTTGAACTTAAGATTAAAATTAGCCGGTTTCAGGTTTTAGCGAGACAAACGAACAGCAATTCATTTTTAATTAGACTTAGATAAGTACAGTTCGCGAGGCTTAAGCTGAGCTTTGCTTTTGTAGTGCACGTGAACGTATATGTCACCTGTTTTACACACACACATTTACGAGTATTGTACATAGAGCTACTAAGTTTTTTTACTCTACTTTTTATGATCACTCACATAAATACAAAGCTCAATGTAGGCCTCGCGAACTGTATATAGCTTTATGTATTAACAAGTACATATAATAATATTTCGCTAGTAGGACTGATGGACTGCCGATGGGGTCAAAAATTCCTCAACTGGCGACATTGCACTGAAAGATGTAGCGTGGGTAGGCGCTACAAGGTGGATCGATGATATCGTAAAGGTTGCAGGAAGCCACTGAAATGATGATGACGATAAAGCACGTGCAAATGTATCTCAACTACTTAATACAAGTATTTGTTATTAGGCCTTAATTTGCTCGCGCTTATCAGCTATCGCGCCGGCTAGTTTACTAGTAGCCTGGAGGTAGAACGCCGCTAGCGTATCGGTAAATGTAGGTATTTGTGTAGGTATTTTGTATTTAAATAATAATATGTTTAAAATGTCGATGACAGTGATGTTCAGATAACCTCGAATGTGTTTGTGTAGCATCTTAAGTCTTTTTGTAGATACTCATATTGTAACGGATATTATAAATAAATTAAAAAAAGTATGTTTATCAATTTTCTTGATCCTATAACACAAGCTTTATTATAGCATATTTTGGATTAGGTAAATTTCTTAAAAAAATGTTCTAAATTCAAAAATTTATGAAGCTGTTTCCACCCTTGTCAACCAGTTCGGTGTATCTTACAATAAATCACAGGCTGGACAGAGGCGCCACTTAAAAATCCATTTTCCCGTTCATCCCCTACAACAGGGGTGAAACAGCCACCAGATTTTTTACTGGACGTTTTTCTGTGATACATGTAATTGGGACTTAATTTAGTCCCACTGGGGGTCTGTTTGGTACACTGTAGAAGATAAAAACGAAATTTTCGACAATATTTCTTTTAGGATACCAACTTTTTTTTACTTTCAGGTGAATTAAACACGTATATTATACAGGTGTCCCACGACCATGCCACATAGAGGGAAAGTATCTTAAATACTGTAATTATGTATTATGGCCTTCCTTTTATTTAACATGCTAAGTTTTTTAGAAACAAATAGTAATTCCTATGAAGCCTTTTAATTTGTGTCGTAAAATATTGTGGTTTTTTTTACCCTTTGGTCGCTTCGATTCCCTGTTCACACATTTTCTAAAAACCTATGAATGCAGTAAAAAATGTTTATATTACAATATTTAGGGTACTTTCCCTCCACGTGGCATGGTCTTCTTGGGACACACTGTATAGGGCAAAGTTTGTCTAAAATAATAACTTTATTGAAACCCAAAGAATACAATGTTCTCATTATTAAAAGATATGTAAATGACAATTTTGGAATGACAGGAAGACTTATCTTATTCTTAACCTTTATATTTTAGCCCTGTCCCTTAAACTAGGCTACGCCTGTATATTAAGGGGCAGTTATCAGCCACGGGTTGTGCATTTTGTTGTTTTAGTGTGGCGCGTAAATAAAATAAAATAAAATTAAAATAACGTTTATTATCTTTGAAATTTTTAGCAAATTATTTAGATTCGTCAAAAGTTGGTGTGACTCTACCGAGGGTTCCAAAATGCAACGAGACTGAGAAGAGCCCTCAAGAAACTCAGTTCGGCTTTTTTCAAAATATTTCATCTTAAATCTAATACAGAGTTATTAAGAAAGGAGCAATTCGTGTTACAACCAGGCAGCCTTGTCATCTAAGAAATCATTAATACTATAATAAGCTTTATGGCACAATTAACTTTTTATTAGTTTTTTAAATTTATTGACAGATAAATTTGCTATTTCGGTTGGCAATGTATTGTACATTGAAATAAAGTTCCCCGTAAAACAATTACTCACTTTATGAAGCCTAAATTTAGGAACAGCCAGTTTATCCTTATTTCTTAAGTGGAGATTATGATTATCACTATTAATCACAAACTTACTTTTGTTCTTGTGGGTATACAATAAAATTTCATAAATATACTGCGTTGTCTTATCAGCTGGTGTACTTGCTTTCTCACAAAACTCCCTAAGGATACTTACTTGTACTGCTCTGGGGTTTTCCATACGAAGGCGTACCCGGGACGCCCGGCAATGAACGATAAGACAGACATACATACATCACGCCTATATCCTTCGCTACTAGTAGATATAAGAATAAATGTTCAAACATTTATGTGCTAATTTATTTCCTTTGCGAGAGCTGGAGTCTGTACAAAACCTGTGTTACGGACCTCCAGGCTCCCAGGCTCCAGGTTCTAGGCTCCAGGCTCCAGGTTTGTTCTTAGGGGTAAATAGTTGCATTTTTATCGAACCTTGAGTCTGAGATTTTAAAGTCCCTATTTCGAACAGGTTTTTCGAATTCTAGCATCTATAAGAATGCTTTGACAACACATCAGAAAATCATATCTTTTTTATTTATATTTTTGTACATCCAAAGAATAAGAAACAAAGTACAAAAGAATAAAGTGAGCATAGTACAAGGGCACTACTTATTCCTAAAGGAATCACTTCCAGCAGGCCTGAGAGGAGAAGTAAGAGTGAAAGAGCTAAGTGTGTTCAGTGCAAGTAAATAAATAAATCTACATAAACTATGGGTGCTATAATATATACATAGATAAATATATATACTGTACTCATACTTACATATACTACAATACAGTATATAGCTAGGGTAAAGAGGACAGATAAATAAATATTGTTGGACATTCTCACACAACATCATCTAGCCCAAACTAAGCTATAAGCTTGTGCTATGGGATCTAGACAAACATTAACACAACTGATAAACATACTTATATATTTCTAAATACATATATAACATACATAGAAAAACACCCAAACTCCGAAACAAACATTTGTGGATCACACAAATATTACACAAAGATTCGACCCGGGAACCGAACCCGAGACTCCAGAGTCGAAAGCCGATGCACTACCGACCACCCCACCGAAGCAGTTAATATATATATAACATAGCATCACGCCTTTTTCCCCGAAGGGGTAGGCAGAGGTGTGCAAACACACCCACATCTCGCCAGCTTTGTTAGGTCCCATGTAATAGGGGGCGAGCCTATTGCCATTTACCGGGCACAAGTTCCAGACTCTGGGATAATTATCTGGGTAAAATTCTAAAGAGAATTATACTTAATATTTATATATATACACATAAAATTTCATAAAATTCATATTTTATGTCAATTTTGCGTCAATTTTGTTCGCAATTACAGAACTAACTATTTCGTCTTCTAAATGATGCTCGTGGGCAGGTACAATTTGAATGTAGAACATAATGTTGTATCTCGCGTATGGAATTAGTAATGTTAATACACTATAAGAAACAAGCTGGCAAGTACATGTCTGTCTCTTATCTCTTATCACACTGGGTGGAGGCGGTGGTAGCGCGCGCGCCTCTGCCCAGTGTGATAAGAGACTAAGAGACAGACAAGAAATATGAATTTGATTAAAATTCTAAGATTTCCTTAAATTTGCCGTATTTCATTACTTCCCAGAATTTGATCCTTAACAGCAACACTATCGTATGGTGTAATAATAAAGGATGTGATTTTTTTTCTAAATCAATGGGTTCGATTCCCAGCTAGGATTATAGGTTTTTAAAAAATCTAATGATGAGGTTTTAAGTTTCATCAAAATCGGGCTCGTGACTCCTTTGAGCATTTTTCGCTATTGCTTATAGTTCCGGATTTGGCCATTCAAGCCCACTTGAAAAATTCACCTGTATACGATGAGTGTTCTGAAGAACTTTTCAACCTGATCCGACTTCCGATCCCGAACAACGCGTGCCGGGCAGAGATGTCACTCTCATACCGTGGAAACCGTCTTCGCGAGAACCGAGCGTTTTAAACGTTCGTTTCTCTGCCGAACGACGGTGGCTTGGAACGCCCTGCCTGCGCACGTGTTTCCTCCCACATATAACCCTGGTTTCTTTAAGCGGAGTGTGAAGAGGCATATTACTAGGTCGTCAAGTTGAGGGCCCAGACGTCGCCACAGCTTACCATCAGGCGGGTGGCGTCAATTTGTCGACCTAAATAAATATATAGATAAGATAATGTGTATCCTTATCCCCGAAGAGGTTGACAGAGGCGTTCAGTGCTTTAGTCACTATTGGTGGCTAGTGTCCAGGCACTAAGTATTTTAGCCAGAGCCCTTTTCATCAGTCAACAGGTGTACCTCGTGCTGGTGAGCTTTCATATGACAGCTTTATTTTTTTTCTTTGGGGAGCTTACGGCAAATTTCACAAAGTATGTCCAAATGTGGTCAGATATGTGCCAATTATAAGCACATACAGTTACATACAACATAATTACCTTACTTAAATACATATGAAAGTTATACATAAAATAGTTTTAATTACCTACCTGACTTAACCAAAGAAGGAGTTCGGTTACACTGGAAAGGAATCGGTTACCTGCTCATTGAGGTTCAATTTGTTACACAATAATATCCACAATTCACATAAAATATCGCTACATATTCATAAGGACATAAGACACTAGTATCATAATTAATTTTATTTTATGGATATTATGGTGTAATTTATTGAAACTATATTGTATAAAATCTTTGATGATGCCGTGAGGTGAAACCGGTCGGGAAATAAAATTATAACAGTGGAAAAGTATATGTGTTTTTGTGCAATATGTGTAGCAGATTCCACCGAGTGCCGTCAATCGACAGTATAAATAGACATAGGTAGCTATTTATCTGTGGGACTTAGGTTTGGGTGAATAGGGAAAACAGAACACTGTTCCACATGGACGGAGCCGCGGGACTGAGCGAGTTGGCTTTGTCTTTGAAAGTCGAAGACCTTAGTTTTTCCTCGAGGATTTCTATGTGATGTAACATTCGCGCTAATGCTCGACGTGCTGTTCGGTGTAATGCTCACTGAGATACCGGTAACATGTCAATACTTGTTGAAAAGGTCGCGGAAAGGCTCGAAAAATTTTACAACAATACACTCGTTAGTTTGCCTTATAATAGTAGGCTGTAACAAAACGGCGAGCTTGCTACGACGTTTGGTTCGTGATACACTCTAGCTAGATCATATCGATGTTATGTTACAAGTAAAAGCTTGCGTCTATATCACGAAATACATTGAAAATTTGGAAACATCTTTTATCTACAAGTAGCTATAGCTTCTGCATAAGAGATGGCGCTATTGTCGCAACATACAACTTTGCTATTGATTTGACTTCTTTTTGGATTGACAAGGGAGGATTGTAATAGCGTTATAAGGAATAGGTTTTTAAAGGGAGACTATTACTAGGTCGCCGCAGTCTCGAAACGTACCGTTACGCTGCAGTATATTTTTGAGCGAAGCGAGTTTTAATTCAAAATTCTGGCATCATAATAACCTGGGTAATTCTGTAAGCTTTTGATGAGTGCAAGAAAATCCGAAATCAGCCGAGTATTCGCCGAGAAACAATTTAACATAAATCGTTTGAAAAATAATTTGAGTCACCCGTTGAGAGCTCCGCTCGCCTTCGGCTCGCTTCGCTCAATTAGGTATCTAAATACAAATTTTCCATCCAATGCAAAGAAATGGACAAGACATATTATAGGTTTGCTATTTCCGTAGCGCAAAATTTCCCGTTGATGTATTGTACCTATATTAGAGGACATTGGACGCAGCGTCTGCGTAGGTTAACTTTCAAACTCCACTAAGATCTTAGAAACCCAAGCAAAGCTCGCCTACTTATCTACTCAAAATAAATATCCTCAACAAAGTTACCTGCAAAAAATGGGCGCATAGTATGCCACTGTATACCTGTTTCGGGTTATAGGCGTAATGATATTATGTATTTAATATGTAGGTACCTATATGTTATTCTTTTAAAAAGGATAATATTATTCTAATAGGAATCAAAACGCTGTTTCAACTACTCGTCACTAGATGTCACTACTACTAAACAACTTCACCCCTGTTTTAGAAATCCAATAAGAACCGTCCACACAAAAAAGTTTGACCCAAATCCAATAAACGTTGTCAAAACCCCTTTGAAATAACACAAAAGAGTGAAAAACATCCCCTTCATCTCACTTACAAGCCAATGAAGCGGGTAAATAAGCGAAAAATCCGCCCGACTGTGGAAAAAAAGATAGATTGAAAAAAAAGGATAAAAAGGGAGAAAAAAAAGCAAAATGTACGTCACTCTTGCTGATGTTCAGTCGTGTGACGCGTAATTGCAAAAGGTCGGAAAAAATGTCGGCTGATTTGGCAGGAAAGTGAAAAGGTTCCGTAGATACGTTCTCTATACCTACTATAATATATTTTTCTCTATGAAGCGTGTACCTATAATATTTTATTATATTATTAACTAGTAGATGCTCACGGATCCACACGCATATTATTTCACAATTGATTACTGTTGTACAATATGACGATTTTAATAGTAGTTGCATTGGAGACGAATCTAAGGAATCAAAGATCATCATTTCAGAACTTTCTAGGACATCCATGCACTGTAAAGGCATTAAGTTAAAACTTCCAAAGTTGGCTACGGATCTCTAACATAAAAAGCTGTGTTCGTGAAAATGAAATGGTATTGAATTCAGATACGAGGCTCATTCGATGTCGGAGCGACGATTGAGGGATTACACGCAATTCATGATGGACTTTTCATTTCACTTTTTTGTTTCTGTTTTTATATGAATCTTTTATTGATAGGTACCTAAAAAAAAACAACAATATTGTTAACTGATTTTACAAAAGAACGTTCGAAATTCGAATTTATTGGTTTTGTTTTTTTTATATATTAACGTTTGATGTCACGAGTGTGAGTTTTATAATCACGCCTGTTTCCTCGAAGGGGTACCCAGAAGTAATTATTGCGCCAGTAGTACCTACGTACCTAGCTTTGCACGTAATGGGTGGTGAACCCATTAAATACTAGTTACTGGTATTATTATGAAAGGGGATATTAAATTATTAATCATTAAACAAAACCCTTGAACAAAAATGGTTGGATTCTTATTAGAATATTTCAATACTAGCTACTCGATACTAGATGTCGCTACCTAAAACTCGTTAGTGTTTTACACTAATTGAATATAAAAATTAGTGAAATCAAACCTATATCCTAACCTATAACCTATAAACCTATAACCTATATATAGATAAACATTTTTTACAGCCAACAGTTATTTCCCTGCGGTTCCATCCCTATTCGTAACTCAGGTTAACAATACTAGACGTACCAACCTACTTACTAGATATTATTCAAAAAATTACGTCAATACATAGAGTATTATATTTTTTCTTCAAATGCGTCAAATGAAGATATTTGACGTACAAAAAATATTATTTGCATATCAAAATATACTGATTGCACAGCAAAACCTACTAAATTCTTAGGGTAATCCGACTTGGATAGATTAGAAAAAGGCGGGTGCTGTACTCCCGCCTTTAGTCTTTGTCCTTTTTAATTTCTAGATATGGTCTAAGATTAATCCGACTTGGATAGGTGGATAGGTGAATGCGTCATGAACTTAAATTGCTGCTAAAATTAATATATTTTGATATATGTAATTCTTTTGTGCAATCAGTATTTTTGCTTATGAAATGGATTTTTTAGTATTAAACGAATGTTTTCTGATTAGCAGTTAAATACTACCCAAACTATTATTATAAAGCCAAATTAAAAGCAATTGATTCTAGTTGACTATTTAAGTATTTGCTATTCGCTCATAGATGGCAGTGCTAACTTTTGAACGCGTCAACTATCGAACATGGCATTAAAATTATTTGAAAAAGCAGACCTGAGCTATAAAACATTGAATTATTATTAAAATTTGATAAAACATACATACTAGTATAACAGAGTAACACTTGTAACTGTCACCTTTTTTATTTAGCGGCAACGGCCCAGTGCCGCGAAATTTAAAAAAAAATACTTGTAACTGCATACTTATTATTTTTCACATTAGCGTATTAATTCAATAAACCGTAGTAATTTATACACATTAATTAATTTACAATAAGAATTACAATATACAAAATAAACATAATTATAGACTAAAAATATTTACATTACAAAATATCGTTTAAAAAATCCTCCGCGTCATTGCCGACTGGGAAGGTTCCCAGAATGCTGGCTGTGTTGCCACGTTGGATGGCGATACTTATTCTTTGGGCCAGAAAATAGCCAGCCTTCTGGTCCTGAGAAGCATCGATTAGGCGTTTAGCAATGTCTCTATAAAGGCGGCGAGCACTCGGACCCCATGGCCCCAGTGTATCAACCCCAAACGGCTCAAATACCTATGTAATCACCTGCTAGGTTAGCATATTTACGCCGTTTAAGGCCTTCAGCCGATGCAGCAGCAGCGCCGGCACATCCGGATGTGCTTGGAAGGTGTGAAGGTGCTAAGGTGTCAACGCATGTAGCGTCCCACACCAAAGGCCTTCCCATCTTCCACGGTAGTAACGACATACCGTCCGGTCTCTTTCCATCGCTTCGTGCTAAACCATTTGGTTCACGTACGGCCGGAAGACCTGCTATGGAAAGAGCCCTACGAATTATGTCGTTTAGAATAGCGTGCCGAGGTATATGACCTGCGCTTCTGCTACAAGAAAGGCCATGGTGTCCCAGATTATCGACGGCTACTCCACAGGTGCAATAATGCGGGGATACACAAGGTGTACCCAACCGAAGGCAAGTGGCACATTAATTGGTTAAACCTACGTACCAAAAACCAGTGAGTACATAAAACATAAAATCTCGCATCTTTCCCACTAGAGAGCACGTTTCCACCTTTCGCTTTCTTTACTTTCTTGTGTTTACAATACATATTATGGAGGTTCCTTAACGTTCTTACAAACACACATATATCACGTCTATATCCCCGAAGGGGTAGGCAGAAGTGCATTACACACCCACAATTTGCCAGTATTTTTAGCCCCACGTAATAGGGGACAAGCCTATTGCCGTCACTGGACACACATATAATGGATTATGTCCAAAATGGCCGAATGAGTTTAATAAAAAAAGTAGTACTTAGCTATATTGTAATTTTGAAGAATGTCGATGAAAGGCGACAAAATCTTACGTGCCAGCCGCTATGGCACAGCCAATTAAAGTCCTGGACTATCAGTAGTCTTATAATCATGTGAATATAAAAACATACGAAATGAATATCATAATTATAATTAGAGAACAGTTCCAAAAGGTCTGTCTAGTAAACTGGTCGTGATCAACGAGACGGAACTAATACACCAGCGGCGGACGAAAACGAATTCATTTTGATACACTCTCAGCTTTTTACAATTTATTTTATTAATATGTTGAAGGTAGGAGAACGGTGAATTGTTTTATACTAGTTGATGTTACAGGCTTTGCATGTAAGAGCTGTTTCTTTTAATAAACATAGCTTTTTACTAGTGATCTACGTTACTATGGATTCGTTAGAGACGTCCGGCAACGACGTACGAGCGGCCGCGGAATTAAAAAAAAACTATAGATTCGTTTGAAATCCACGAATGATATTCATCCATGCTATAAGTACATGTCATCCATATCCATACATCTATACAGATAAATATGTATTCCATGCACATGATTGGATACACGATACTGACATAAAAAATGCATATTTTAAATTTTTATCTGTCTGTTCGTCTGTCTGTTTGTTCCCGCTAATATCTGGAACAGCTGGACCGATTATAACGATACTTTCACTGGCAGATACATGATGTAATAAGGTGTAAACGCTACTTTTTATACCGGGAATGTATTCCCACAGGAATTGAGATCCATCAAATTATTTCACGCATGCGGGCGTCCTCTAGTTGTGAATATAATTGTATGTCAATTTAACGTAGTAAAAGAATACTAAGAAATTGAGCCTTGATTGATATTAAATATCGAATCCTGCTAGTAAAGATACCTCATACCATACTAAGAAATGGGTCCTGTGCTTTATTATCACATTTCCCTAGCGACTGTTTTTACGAAAACTTACCAATAGATGAAATGTAGATTAACGGTCTTCCACATAGCGTTGTGTACATACATTGAGGTACCTAATTAACGGTGTAATTATTTGGCAAACACAATTGTTACGTGATGGACTCCCAGTGATCAGGCATAGGTAATGTAGCATTCTAATAACGTAATTGTTTTTGAAACAGGTCCGATTTTTTTTTCACCGTAACTACATCAGATAGAAGCAGCGTAGAACTATTGTTACTTCTTTGGTCACATTCTACCGTATTTTCCGCGGAGAGTGTTCTGAAGAGTTCTTCAACCGAATCCCACCATCTATTACAGTGGAAAATGTCTTTGCCAGAACCGAGCACCTGCTCACGTGCTTTCTTTAAGCACAAAAATAGTATAGTGTGTACTATGAGAGTATCATTGAATCTTAAGATGTCGCAACGGCTTTCCATCAGGTGAGTGGCGTCTCTTTGGTCATTTAAAATTGTTTATTACACACGCACAGTACAAAATCACGTATGTATCCTCAAAGGTTAGACAGAGACGTTCATTGCGCCGCATTGGGGCGAGTCTATGACCGTTTCAGACACTTTAAATATTCTTGCCAGTGCTTCATCTGGCTGTCACTGAGTGTACCGTGCTCTCTGGTACCTTATATTTAGAAACACCGGTTCATTAGTCACCCATATTTAGCCTCTATAACTCCTGAACTAACAAAGTAGGCAATCTACTTATACCGTAATAGTTAGTATCCTTCAAACTTCACATGAACTACCATCATGAATTTTTCCAGCTTTTTAAACCAGCTGTTTAGCTTTTAGAGGGATTTACCGTTTCGATCCAGCCGTTTAACTTTTAAAAGGAGGGAGGGGGGAGTTTACCGTGAGGACGGACAGACGGATAATAATAATAAGAATAATAATCTCGTTAAGGCAGAGAAGGACAAACTTTCTAAGTACCTTGATCTGACCATCGAGATAACCGCCATCTGGGACGTATACTCGACGATCATTGTCCCGGTGGTCGTTTCGGCAAACGGACTAATAAGGAAGATTCTCGATCAACATCTCAAGATACTCTCGCTAGACTGTTGGATCTAGAGTCAGATACAGAAGGCTGTCATCCTCGACACGACACGCATCGTTAGGAGGTTTCTCAGTCTGTGACCTCTACCTCCAGTAGTTTGGGCCCTGCTCCGCTACTGGTGGTGGTGTGACATGGATTTTTTTTTATATTATATGTAACTTTTTGTATAAATATTTAAAAAAATTGTATGTTAAGAAAATAATTGGAATAAGAATAAATTTATTGTGTGGATTAAGTTTATAATGGTTGATTCTAGAAGCTCCTTTTAAGCAAAATAATTGCTTGTGTTAGGAGGCTCCTTTGTTTTTCTTTTATATTCACTTTCTTTTCTTTTTTATGCTTAGTTGTCTATTTGCAAATTTTACTTAATCAAATTAGTATTAGGCTAATAAGTGTGAGTGCGTGCGCGTTTGATAACATGCGTGTGTGAATCAAAGTGTGTGTGTGTTTCTTTGTGAGAGTGTGTAAGGTGTTTGTGTACGGATGAACGGACATAACGAACCAATAATGGTCCCGAGACTTACTACGGAACCCTAAAGGAGATCATAATCAGCCTACCGTCTACCTCGTGCCCCGACAGGTAGATGTTGAGTCGTCCGGAAAACGTAAAATCCGGGAAATAATTACTCTGCCGTAACTCCAATACATTTCCATTAATATTAAAAACTTTAATGAAAAAAATATTAAAAGGTACCCAAAAATTTTATCCTTTTTTCCATTAGACAGAATCTCGAGAACATCTAGTGTTATGGAGACGTTTTTAATGAAATATTTTTAACACAAAATCAGGTTTGTTTTTACAAAGGGTTAGGGATACCTGATGATTTATCCCATTTTATGCTTGTTAGAGCCTCGTCTGTTGATCGGCAGGTGCACCACTAGCAGGTGAGATTTACTTAACCCTAGATCCTACGTCAAATCGACTCCTTAAATTTTTTATCACGCGTGTTTTCGCAACTGTACGCTTTCCGCTTTAGCCAACTCATAAGGTACATGGAGCTTGCAGGTGGCACACATGTCGCAATGGTAAGTGTTTTATTTTCGTAAATATCCACCAATGACAACCAAAGTGAAGCATGGTCGTAAACAAAGCTCATGCCATAAGTGCCTCGGAGCCATGTGATATTTTTTTTATATTTTCTTTTAGTCCTAAAACTAAGATTTCATAAAAAGTTCATTTTATAAAGTTTGTAATATATGGACCCTAAGATCATGGTGGGACCTTTTTACGTCTTATATATTTCCAAACACGTTATAAGATATTATGATAAGAGAAAATACTTTATAATTAGTCATACATGTCATACATGTTTAACTTTAATGTATAATGAGCAGCTTTAAACTGCTTCGGTGGCGTGGTCGGTTGTGCGTCGGCTTTCGACCCTGGAGTCTCGGGTTCGATTCCCGGGTCAAATCAAATATTTGTGTGATCCACAAATGTTTGTTTCGGAGTTTGGGTTTTTTCTATGTATATTATGTATGATTTAGAAATATATAAATATGTTTATTAGTTGTCTAGATCCCATAGCACAAGCTTATTGCTTAGTTTAGGCTAGCTAGACGAACGTTGTGTGAGAGGGTCCAAAAAATTAAAAAAAAAAGAAATGATAACTGGGCTCCAGGTAACCTAGAAAGATATAAAAACTAAAATCGTCACTTGGCAGTTAAAAAAAAATCCCATTCTGATGTTCAATTTTTTTTTCTTATAATCTACATAATTTTCCAGATCACCTTATAAGATATTTTATTTTCAGTAATTTGTGTTCCCGTAAAAATCAGGCTCGAGAAAGCTATTTGATAATAGAGCTATCTAAGCACTTTTTAAGCTACGATATATTTTTTCCTACCATCAAAAAATTATAATTTTCTCGCTCGCGGTATTAAAACAAGAACGTAAAAGTTAAACCACGCAGTTTCATCGGGCATTAACTATCTAAATAAACACGTCTACGCAGTACAAAAAAAATAATTCAATGACGACTCCGTCCTTTTTGTATTAAAACGAAGTAGGTACAGTCAACTCCGAAATTATATTTAGGTACAAACCCTTTTAAGGACGGCGGGCGGTACTGGCGAAACAGCGTCGTGGCGCATCCGTACACTCTTCTACATAAATGTTTGATATTTTTTATAATGAGAGAGCTTTTCTCAGCTCTCCTTTCTTATTGCCACAACGGCTGGCACGTAAGATTTTGTTGCCTTTCATCAACATTTTCTTCACAAGGCAACGGGATTAAATTTTTTTTTTCAAAATTATTGTTTAGCTGCTACTTTTATGAAATTAATTTAGCCATTTTGGACCAAACTCATTAAATGTGTGCCCGGTTGCAATAGGCTTGCCTCCTATTATGTGGGACTAAAAATACTGGCAAATTGTGGGTCTGTAATGCACCTCCGCCTACCCCTTCGGAGATATAGGCTTGATATGTGTCTATCTGTGTCTCCTTTCTTATTAAAAGTAGACAGTACCTAGACATTTCTCCAACATGTACTTCTCATATTCACACTCAATATATTTAATTAAGGTATTATTGTAAACAAATACAATTTTATAAATGTAAAAAAATAAAAAAATAAAATTAAGGTTAATATAAGGATTAATAGCGATGTAAGTAGTGTAAAGTATCACCTTTGACAATGTCGTAATGCAAAACCAGTCAGGTTTTTATTAATGAAAATAGTGAAATATTATGAACCTATATGAGTTTGTTTTAGAATGGATTATTAACGGACGCCCGCGGTCTCGCCCGCTTGACAAATTATGTACACAAAAACCTTTCTCGAGAACCACTCTATTAATTGATGAAAACCGCATCAAAATCCAACAACAATTCTAATCTGTTTCTTTCCAGTTCAAAGACACTTCAACGTTATTTTTCTAATTCTCGAACATTTATGTGTTCGACTGTACCTCGTACTTTTTCTTTCCATCGCAAAAATAAATATTTTAATCTGAGGGTGTAACTTCGTATCCACTCCCAATTTTATAAGCCGGGAGGGATGCCCTCAGCCCTCTGAATTTGGAAGGTAAGGCGGGGTTTGAGTCTATAGAAAAAACAGAGGGTTTTTTTTTCAAGATGGAGCATTTTATTTATTGGATTTCATTAGAATGGATATTGTTGAGATTTGAACATGTTTGCCGACTTTACAAGCGATAATTCATTGAAGATAAGGTTGCATTTACATTTCTTAGTAGTAGCACATAATAGGGAATAGTACTTACATACAGAACTTGTACTCCGACGTTAATTAAAGCATATTCCTTTGTTTACAGAGAACATCATTCGTATGATCATCCGCATCCCAGATGTCAGGAAAGTACCAGCATACTTTACCAATAATTATGACGTTAATGCCTCTATATCAACTCTATGGTCAATGCCGTATCACAAACAAGACTTAGAGACAACCCTTACTGACATACAACTTCAAGTTGTCGCTGACGTCACGTACTTTTTGCGATTGTTAGGCGAGTGACATAGGCCTAGGTAATGGCATGGTACCTATAGCACCAAGTCAAGTCGCTGGCATTCTCTATGTATGCTTAGATCTTTAAAACTACGCAACGGATTTTAATTTAGTTTTCACCAATGGATAAAGTTTATATAATTGTTTATATAATTTGTCAAGCGGGCGAAACCGCGGGCGTCCACTAGTATTCTATAAAACAATGTTTATTTATTACATAAATGTTCTAGGTAGGTACTGTTTTCATGAAACTTGTTTTACCTAATTCTTTAGTTATTTTACAATTTTTGTTTTTATCTGTAAATTTACAATATCGAATCGCAGAAATAGTCATAAGCTGGACTTGAACCATAAAATATCCTTTCCAGGGGCTTGCTCATGCCAACTGAACCAAGACGCAACTCGCTGTAGACCTCGAAATGCAATTATATTTAAGCTTTGTTGTCCTAAGAAAGCGGTCGTAACACAGCGGTGAATGACGTCATCATTACTTAAGGTACTATTCGGATCTCGGCAGTACCTAGCCGCGACCCTGCAGCTCCGAACTGCCGAGATCCGAATGCTAGCTTTACCAGGCCAATGTCACTCGCCTAAAAATCGCAAAAAATACGTGACGTCAGCGACAACTTGAAGTTCATCAGTAAGGGTTGTATCTTGTTTGTGACACAGCATTGACCATAGAGTTGATATTATAGTTATAATTATAATTATTTTATTTTTTATTTATTTCAATAATTGACATTTAAACATGGAGAAAATTGCGGCCTATCGCTGAAACTGACAGACAGTGCTATTATGGACGACAATAAGCGTATTAGTTTAGAACTGTGTCACAGTTATGATGAAATTGTAATGCAGCGGAACCACCTTCAATCAATAGTAGATAGGTTTCAAGAGTGCAGTGACGAGTATGAAGGGACCTTGAGGAGGACTACCTTGCTGGAACAGGAGCTACGGGATGCCCAGGGGCACATCTTACACTTGGAGTCAGCTGCCAAGCAAGTCGTAGTCCAACAAACGGATAACCTTTATAACGAGCTAATGAGTGGTACTCCGCAGTTTGTTCCTTCTGCAACAGTTCCAAACCTGGACTTGTCTACTATAGATCTTACCAATGACAGTTCATACCAACTGGACAAGCCAGTTTATTTTTGCAGCAGGAATAAACTAAAAAAATACCTAAAAATAAAGAAATTCATTTTAAAATCAAAGAAACAATTAAAATATCATAGAATCTTAATCAAAAAGTGTAAAAATGTTAACTCTAGTTTAAAATTAAGAGAACAAGCTAAATTATCTATGTTAGAACTTAAACAAAGTCATTTAAAATATTACACTGACACACAACGCTTAGAGTCACAAATAAAAAATTTGCAATTTGAATTAGAGTATGTAACTAAGAAATATGAATGGTCTCTAAAAGACTTTAATAAGTGTTCATCAAGTATAGATAAGGTACTCAAAACATCTAATTATAATACTGAGCGCCTTAATACCTTCATAAATAACCACTCATGCAATATCAATTGCACAAGTCCGTCTCAATCATTGGAGAACCAGGCTTCCCTTACAACTTGCTCTACTTCATTAGTGTATGAATTGTGTGACAGTGTAAAAAGTAATAGTCATACTGGATATACTAAACTAGTTTTATTTAGTGATGATATTGGAACTGATTTTAGTTCTTTTCTGATACAACAATTTAATTCAAATTGTTATTCAATTATTAATAACTGTTATCCAGGTGCATCTTTAAATGAAATTATGCAAAAGATATTAGAATATAATTTTGACTCAAACAGTAAAATAATTATTTTCTGCTCAAACAGGGGTAAAATTAACAAAAATGAACTATCCCTATACTTTGACAAAATGCAAAACTTAAATGTTGAACATGTAGTAATGTTTACATTACCATACATAAAAGGTGTGCCAGACGTGGAAAATTCTCTTAGATATAAGATAAATTTACAACTCAATTTAACTAGCCAATATAATAATAAATTCCATGTAATTGACTTTAATTCTGTTTTTAAGAGAACTGTATATAAATACAATTTGTTAACTTCTGACAGTAACTTTAACAATAACAAACATATTGTTTATGTAAACAAAGGTAGGTATTTTCTACCAAAGCATTATAAGAGACAAATAGCAAGTTTGCTATTCAATTATTTTTACACTTCAGCCAAGAACTTGGCTGACAAAACTGCTTTTATTGAGCAATGTAGATTTAGTGTTAAGACTTTGGAATCTGTTCCAAGTAATTTAAATTAAGTTCTACGACAACAGAGGCAATATTACCCTTTAGCAGACATAGTCAATTAATTGAATTAAATTTAGTTACAAATATTAATTATGTTAAAAAATGCCCTCCAAATCAAACCAAATCAAAAAATGTAAATTATATCAACATAGGGCATCAAAATATTGGTTGTTTAACACATGGCAAAGAGTTAGAGTTGGAACTGTTAATGAATTCAGACAATATTGATATTTTTTGTATTACAGAACATATGCGTAAGTCGTATGAGCTCATGTTCAATTTCAGTAATCACCGGGTTGGTAGTGCATTCTGCAGGGTGACCACAGTACGGGGGGGATCTTTGATTTTATTAAATAAACAACTTAAATTTAAAGAACGGAAAGATATTGTGTCTCTTTCTCTAGAGTGTAAAGTCGAACTGTCGTGCGTGGAAATGGAGCAATTCATAGTAGTATGCGTGTATAAACCTGGAACCTCACCCTTTTGCGAATTTGAGGAACTTATTGACAAAGTTCTATATAAACTTGGTAAAACTAATAAGTACCTAATAGTATGTGGTGATTTTAATGTCGATTTACTTGTTAATACGCCTATGAGTTATAATATTTTAAATTTATTTAAATCACACAATCTTACAAACTTATTTTTGGAGCCTACTAGATATTGTAATACAATAGCCACTTGCCTGGATAATATATACAGCGATATGTTGCCAGAAAGTAAAAGTATTATAAAAAAGCTAGATTCAGACCATTGTGGGCAAATAGCATCTTTTAAAATCACTAAAGAAAAAGTTATAAAACGTAAAATATTATGTAGACCAATAACTGGTGACCGCTTGGAACGTATGAGGGTTGGACTTTGCAATAAAATTCCATTCTTAGACACTGGCTTAGATCCAAATGTAATGTATAAATTATTTTTTGATTCTTTTTACAACGAGTTCAACTCCATATTCAAGTCTAAGGAGGTCATGATTAGTGATAGTCCTACTTTCAGTGAATGGGCCACTGAGGGTATACACAAAAGTAGACAAAAACTTTATGAACTATACTCAGAAAGACAGCTTAATAGATCAGTTGAATTTCTAGATTATGTTAAAACTTATTCAAAAAAGTTTAAAGCAGATTGTTTAGCAGCTAAATCAAAATATATAAGTGATAAAATTCTCAATAGTGCAGACAAAGTTAAATCTACTTGGAAAATTATAAACGCGGAAAGAGGTCAACAAAAATTAAATGATAATCATTTTAAACTTAATATAAATGGTAAAATAACTACATCAGACTTCGAGGTCGCTAACGAATTTGAAAATTTTTTCTCCCGAATTCCTGTAGATTTGACAAAAACCCTAGGCTCTTCAACCCCCATTGCAGAATCTTTGTTAAAAGCAAACGTTCCTTGTTGTAACGTTATATTTAAATTCAGTAAAGTTAACATAAACACTATCTTAAAAACTTTTAAATCTTTAAATATCAAGAAAACAGCTGACCTCTGGGGCATCTCTGTGTATTTAGTAAATTCTTTTATTGAAATGGTTGCTCCTGAACTAGTAATAATATTTAATAATTGTGTTGATAGTGGTGTGTTCCCTGATTTAATGAAATCTAGTAAATTAATTCCCCTGTTTAAATCGGGTAGTACTTCAGATCCGTCCAATTTCCGTCCCATTTCTGTACTACCTACATTTAGTAAAATTTTTGAAAAAATTATGCTTAATCAAATGCAAAATCACTTTAACGTTAATAAACTATTACATACAAAACAATTCGGTTTCACTCGTGGTCGGTCCACCACTGATGCCGGAATTAAATTATTAGAGTGTATATACAGGGCCTGGGATGAGTCATATGATGCTTATGGTGTATTCTGTGACTTATCTAAGGCCTTCGATTGCGTTCAGCACCAGACTTTAATTAAGAAACTTGATCATTACGGAATCCGGGGGACGGCCTTGAATTTCGTCAATTCTTACTTAAGTGATAGGGTCCAGAAAGTAGTGATCAATGGTAAACAGTCACCTGGTTCTCCTGTAGCAATGGGGGTACCGCAGGGTTCAATTTTGGGACCTTTTCTTTTTCTAGTATATATTAATGATCTCCCTCACCTCATAAGAGACGACCACGAGGTAGTTTTGTTTGCTGATGACACTTCTTTAATATTTAAAGTTAAACGTGGACAGCGCGAACTTGACGATGTAAACATTGCCCTCTCTAGGATAGTCCACTGGTTTTGTGCTAATAATTTATTATTAAATGAAAATAAAACTAAATGTGTAAGATTCACCTTACCTAATGTAAGACTTGTTAAAACCAGTGTTAAGGTTAGGGATGATATAATAGAATTGGTCGATGACACTGTCTTCCTGGGCATAACGTTAGACTCCAAATTGCAATGGGGGCCTCATATCGGGAAAATTTCGGCCAGGCTTAGTTCAGCAGCCTATGCTGTCAAAAAGATCCGACAACTTACAGACATTAAAACGGCGCGTCTTGTCTACTTCAGCTACTTCCACAGTATCATGACATATGGCATACTACTGTGGGGTAACGCTGCCGATATTGAATGCATCTTTGTGTTGCAGAAGAGGGCTATCCGGACTATCTATGGAATGGGGTCTCGGGAGTCATTAAGAGATAAGTTTAAGCATATTAACATCCTTACAGTGTATTCACAGTATATTTATGAAATTTTATTGTATACCCACAAGAACAAAAGTAAATTTGTGAAAAATAGTGATAATCATAATCTAAACTTAAGAAATAAGGATAAACTGGCTGTTCCTAAATTTAGGCTTCATAAAGTGAGTAATTCTTTTGCGGGGAACTTTATTCGAATGTACAATACATTGCCAACCGAAATAGCAAATTTATCTGTCAATAAATTTAAAAAACTAATAAAAAGTAAATTGTGCCATAAAGCTTATTATAGTATTAATGATTTCTTAGATGACAAGGCGGCCTGGTTGTAACAACGTAACGAATTGCTCCTTTCTAAATAACTCTGTATTAGATTTAAGATGAAATATTTTGAAAAAAGCCGAGCTGAGTTTCTTGAGGGCTCTTCTCAGTCTCGTTGCATTTTGGAACCCTCGGTAGAGTCACACCAACTTCTGACGAATCTAAATAATTTTCTGAAAATTTCAAAGATAATAAACGTTATTTTATTTTATATTTTATTTTATTTTACAGTTATTGCCGCCCACTTCTTAAGATGTTATATTAACTTAAAAACTAAAAACTTGAACATTACAATCTATAGTGAAATTTTAAAGTTAGTTGTGTATGTGTGTGTGTGTGCGTGTGTGTGTGTGTGTAGGTAAGTGTGCTACGAAAATACTAGCCTGTCAAGTAATCAATAACTCTATTTCTGTGTAAGACAATGTGCTCAACCATTCGCTAGCTTTCAGTTTACATTTTCGCAGTGTAAGAGGATATAAGTCTAAAGTTCTGTTCAGTCTGTTATACAATACCGGTCGGTAGGAAGTAGTACAGTTGTCTGGCGACCTTTGTTGGAGCAAGCATGGTTTCACATATTTTATCATATCTTCTTTTCTTAGATTTATAAGAAGGATCGAAGGTAATCTCCTGGTGCTTCCGCAAGATGGCATTGAGAATATAGGAATGTCTAACGGTCGGAAGGCCACAGATCCTATATAATTCAACAGTGGGGAACCAAATGGGCTTAAAGATCATTACTTCCAAGATTGCCCTCTGGGCCCTTTCCAACCTTAAGAAAATGGTTTTGCCTGCACTTCCCCACGCAGTAATACAGTACGTCAAAACAGAGTTTGCCAATGCGTAATAGACAGTTTTAAGTGTGGCAAATTCGGCAGATGACCGTAGGTTTTTAAACACAAATATAAGTTTCCTTATTCGAGAAGTAAGGGAATCAATTTGCTCGTGCCATGATAATGTACTGCCTATTATTACACCTAGATGCTTAACAGTGTGGGTCCGACCTATTTCAAAAAGAGTACATTCATTACCGGAGTCCTGACTGCGGACCCGAAGGATGAAAGATGCGGTCGGCTGAGATGACAATCTCGGTCCAAAAGTTACAAATTGAGTTTTTCCTAAATTGAGAGTAAGTAAATTGCTGACTAACCACTCAGTAATAATACCTAAAGCCGACTCTGCGTTTTGTTGAGCCTGCAGCCAGTCCGAGCCGTGAACTAGAAGCGTCGTATCATCAGCATAAGTGATAATTTTAGTGTGAGGAATGGACAGCTTGCACAAATCATTTATATACAGGGTAAATAATGTCGGCCCAAGTACACTACCCTGCGGGACACCATAGCTTAAGAGTTCCTTTTCACTTTCATTTTTACCAATTCTAACAATCTGTGATCGACCAGTCAGGTAATCCCGAAAAATTTCTAAAGGAATGCCTCTTATACCGAGGCCTTCAAGTTTTCTGATCAAGAGGGGAACCGAGAAAGTGTCAAATGCTTTTGAGAGGTCCAAAAAGATAGCTATCGTTTTGAGGTTACTTTTAAAATTCTTTGCTACCGTAGTCGTTAACTCCACAACAGCATCTTCGGTACTTTTTCCTGGTCTAAATCCATATTGGTTATCCGCGATTATTTGCTGTGCTTTTAGGGATTGCTGTAGTCTGTTATTAAGAACTTTTTCTAATATCTTAGATAGTGAGGATAATATAGAAATAGGTCTATAATTATTGACACCGCCTCGGTCCCCGCCTTTGTAAACAGGAATAACGACTGCCTTCTTAAAAACCGTCGGAAAGATACCAGCTGAAATGCAGAGATTAAAAACATGGCAGATGACAGGTACAAGGATATGCCTTGCTGACCTGATTAGATCTCCAGAAATACCATCCCAGCCAATCGCACAACCCTGTCTTAAACCCAAAATAATACGCTCCACCTCCCCATTGTCCGTACTGAAAACTGCCATTGAATTTGATGTACCTAGCGTACTTACTGGGGTGTTCGAAGTGTGCTGGTACCTCGTGTGTTCGAATTTACGAGCAAGATTCGATCCCACATTTGCGAAATATTTATTTACTATGTTGCAAGAAGACACAGCATCATTGTCTAGAGAAAGGAGATCTACGGGGGAGGCTGTGGATTTGTGAAGATTTGTAATATTTTTAATTATATCGCTGATCGCTCATAGTTTTGCCTTATATTTTTTAACAGGTTATTACAGAAGTTTTTGTATCTTTTGTATATAAGTTTTAAAGTATCCGATTCTGGTTCCATTTTTGTCCTCCTATATAGTTTACTAGACTAGACTAGACTACTTCGGCGGCACAATGGTACTATGTACGGACTGCCACACTCGAGGTCTCGGGTTCGATTCCCGG
Source organism: Nudaria mundana (assembly GCA_963556515.1). Classification (NCBI taxonomy): domain Eukaryota; kingdom Metazoa; phylum Arthropoda; class Insecta; order Lepidoptera; family Erebidae; genus Nudaria; species Nudaria mundana. The sequence goes on from OY748313.1 coordinate 10,567,601, forward strand.
GTCTGGTGGATAATCTATAATTCTCTTTAGAATTTTACCCAGATAATTATCCCAGAGTCTGGAACTTGTGCCCGGTAAATGGCAATAGGCTCGCCCCCTATTACATGGGACCTAACATAGCTGGCGAGATGTGGGTGTGTTTGCACACCTCTGCCTACCCCTTCGGGGAAAAAGGCGTGATGCTATGTATGTATGTATATATATAGTTTATCCCTGTGACGTATGCATTTCAGAAGACCTGGGGTAATCCATGGTTTAATAGTCTTCTTCCTACAGGGAATTACAGATGAATGTGTATTCGATTGCACAACAGAGGATATAACCTTTCCCAAATTTGAGGCAGCCATGTCAGCATCATGACAATTAACAACAGTAGAGAAATCGACGCCTTCAAGCTCCCTTACACATGCCGCTATCAATGTGGACTGACATTGAAGATAGATCGCAGGATTTGAGTTTAGTTTTAATGCAACAGATTAGAGGTGCATGATCTGTGAAACGGGAATCCAGCACTAAAGTTTTTGCAGGTTTATTTGACTTTATAATTACATGATCCAGACAGCGATCCTCTCGAGTAGGGAAAGTATGCGCCGGCAACATACCATGGGATGCTAGATTTGTTAAATAGGAGTCAACGCCATTAATTTTATCCACATTACCGCTACTTCTACATCGAGCACGCAATTTGATATTTATATCTCCAATAAGAACAATAGTCGAAAAGTTACGCAGTAGTTGGAGACTACAGTCCAAGCTATTGAGGAAATTGTCAAAGTTTCTCACTGATGGTGAACGGTAGACAGCGATAACTGCATCCTCCATACCAAATTTAAATATCAAGCAGTTAGCATCAACTACAACCGGTTTCTCCACAATTATCTGAATGCCCTGCCTAACATAAGCTACTACGCCATCATTTAGATTTGTGAATGTAGTCATGTGTGGCTCATAGCCCTCTATAGTCGGTAAATGATGACATTTGCTAAGCCAGCATTCCGTCAAATTGCTAAAGTTACTTCTGTTACCTATACTTCTAATATTGACGTGAAACAGTTTAAGAGATTTTTTGTCATTATTTAATTGGGCAGAGCACTGTTCCGGGGAACAAATATACGAATCGGACACTCCTATATCATCAAGTTCTTCAGAAATGTTTTGCCTATCAGTCATACGAGGTTACCAAATTAACAGTTGAACACAATGAATATACCGAAGTTACAATGAGCCCATCCATCCAACGTTCGTGTAGATATTGGTGTGGAACTGGAGAAAATATCAATAAGCTGGTATTGCCATCTAAGATAAGTTTGTAAAATCGTGTACTAGTAAAATTGTGTAGGTGTTGTGTGTGAGTGATGTGTAAGCCGAAAGCGAAAGAATGAATATAAATCAAAACTATTACTGTAAACCTTGTAGTCGTAACTTGATAGCGTGTCTGACAGAAGCACAGTAACGTGTAGTTATTAGCATCATTAACATCATTAACGCCCCTGGTGTCCAGTCACATAGATTGAGCAAGGTTTTGAAAATTGAGACTTTAACGTCATAATTATTGGTCAAATTATGCTGGTATATATTTTACTTTACTGGACAACCCTAACGTTCGAATGATGTTCCCTGTAAACAAAAGAATGTGCTTTAATTAACGCCGGAGTGCAAGTTCTGTATGTAAGTTGGTACTATTCCCAATTCTGTGGCTTTATATTGTTTATGTAAACAAAGGTTTCAATCACCAAGAAACCGAGCCAATTTGTGAATAAAACAACGATTTAGATACTTCATATTACCTTTATTATAACCGCTTTAAGACGGAACTGCTTTTCTATGAAATCAACGTCTTTCATACATAATTGTCCTTCCATTGGACTGGCGAATTGTAAAGGTCGCGGGAAGCCACTGGATGTGGAAAGCGCAGGAGCGAGTGTTGTGGTGTTCGTTGGGGGAGGCTTATACCCACCAGTGGACGTCAACCGACTGAAATGATGATGATGTTCCGTCTTCAGCCATTTTAATTTAGTCCTCATAGGTATAAAAGTCAACTGAAACAAACTTGAGGAGCTCGTGGTCTAGTGGCAACCGACAATGTTAACACATTGCAAAGGTTAAGCAACATCTAGTCAAGCCAGTCTTAGGATGGGTGACCATTTCTTAAGACACTGAGACCCCTCCGTGCCTCGGAGTGCACGTTGTCGCGTCGGTCCCGGTTGTCATACGAACATCTATGGCTGTCGTTAGGGGTAGGTTGGAGCCCTTAAAAATCCGACCGCTCTAACTACAGAACTTCGATATCGCCCATGGGTTGTGGAGGTCAGATGGCAGTCGCTTCACGAAAAATATCGAAGTTCAGCCGCGAGCAGTTAGACTAGAAAGCCGACCCCAACTGAGTTGGGAAAAGGCTCGGTGAATGGTGATGAGGTATAAAAGTCAACGTCCTATATCTAGAAACTCGAAGAAACATTACAATATTGTAATAAAATACACGTCAAAAATTGACACAGCAACCGACTTCAAACTATCGAAATTGGACCAAATATTTTTTTGAATGAGACCAAATTGAAATGGGATCACTTGGGATGTAGTAGCTTCTAAAAAAAAATTTCATAATCGGTTCACCCAGTTCTTAAGATATGATGTAACAAACATAAAAACCTAACCTAACCTAACCGCAGCGAATACGTTAGGGAAACTACCAGGGGCTGCGTACAGGGCTATCCTCTGGAATCTCCTCCTATTGAAGGGTCTCAAACTTCCTTCTTTTTCTGTCATACGAAAATTCCAAGCTTACTTTATATACTTAAACCATTCAAGTGAAAAATCCTTTCCTTTATAATCTTCAAACAGTCCCCTTCAATGCGCAGGTAATAGAAAAACGAGCCCTTGCAAAAATTAGCTCCCGAAAGGGATAAGGGAAGGGGGTAAAAGTATTTTTGAACATAATATGCGGGTGGTTCATTGTTATCGAATGTTTTAATCCAATTTTTTTAAGTAATTGTTTCAGATACGTATTTTTTGAATATAAATCAAGCATGAGAAAATGCATAGCTTGAAAGGAGATTCGAAAACAATTTATTATGGCGCTTAAATATCATGTGTAATGATTATTATGGCGTTTAAATATTATGTCTAATAATTATTGTTAACTGTTCAGTCCAGTAAATACGAATAGGTACTTAAATCTCGCAACAAGCTTGTATAATATATAAATTTAGTAATGACGTTACACTGTTAAACATTTTTACACAATTCTTGGGCAACTTTCGTTGCCCTAACCTTTCTGTATTTTTACATAACTATTTACATGACTATTACATAAATTGTATGTAAAACTTCATGAAAATTGGCGATTTTAAGGAACAAATGTAAAATTCACGAAAATTACGTAAAATTTCATATTTTTCCGTAAGTTTCCCAGATTTTAAGGGAATTTTACAGGTTTATGTAATTTTTAACAGTGTATAAGTTGATTGTAAATGTTTTAAAGTTAAAATTTATTTTGGTCTCTTTAGCGCATTTAAATAAAAGCTTGTTTTTAAAAAGATTTTAATTAATTTTTTACTTTTTTAGAGTTGGCCCTTAGAAAGCCCTTCCATTTTATACCCATATTGTAGAATTGAATTTAATATAATTAATCCGCCATCTTGTATGAGCCGCCATGTTGGATTTAGAATGACGTCACAAGGTTAACTATGTATTGCTATCCAAACCGAATGTGAGTACAAAATTTCAGCTCAATCGGTTAAGAAAATCCAAAATTGAGTTGCAAGATTCCACCCGAACAAACATATTAGGTACATACAAAAAACATTGCAAGTTAAATAAAAGCTCGTAAAAAATATAATTCTAGTATTTTTTGATGCCGAAATGCCTTTTGATGACAAGGAAAAATGTTACAAGTATATATTACTAAGTAATAATGATATTACGCGGGCAGAGCTGCAAGAATAAGTTAGTGTATTATATAACTTGAATCCAATTCGATAACATAAAAGAAAATTACTTATTCTATAAAAGTGACTTATACTACAAAAGTTACTTTATGCAACCGCGGTCGTAAACCGGTCGGTAACTGGGTAGGTAAGCGTATATTTTTATGATAAGGCAGATTTATAGGAACGAGTCTTCGTAGCCGGAGGCTTGTGGTGTCTACCCCTGCTAGTCAACTGTTGGAATGTATGGAAATGGACTTTAATATATAAATAAATATTTTTGGACACTCTCACACAACGTCATCTAGCCCAAACTAAGCTATAAGCTTGTGCTATGGGATTTAGACAGCTGATAAATATACTTATATATTTCTAAATACATACATAATATACATAGAAACACGCAGCAGTTAAAATAGTTTGTCAAGGTTAAAATTTAAAATAGCTAAAATAAAAGTTAAAATAGCATTATTAACAATCGCTCAGACTGCAGAGAGTCTATTAGTAGTATGTGTGGCTGTAGGAATTTTGGTCTGAATTACAGAGTGGTTATTGTTATGCCCGGTAACGGCAATAGAGTTGCCCCCTATTACGTGGGTAATACACGAGTCTGCGTACGCCTTCGGGATATATGCATGATTATGTCTGTCTATGTCTATAAATAATGATTAAAGGCCGTGGTTTGTCATTATGGTAGATGGCTCTCACGTAATTGTTTGTTGGTCCTGAATAAATTAAATATTAAAAAAAATCTTATCTTACTTAGTTACATGAGTATAATGTTAGTAAGAAAAAAAAACAAAACATAAAAAACCTAAACTGTCACAATTTTGGTAAATTATACTTGTTTTGTTTTCTCATAAAGTTGTATGAATATTAATTTTTAACAGCATTACGTCATCGATCTCCATCAATGACGTAAAAGTCAAAGCTTCGTCTGTTGTTCCCGTGGGAATTGGGAACAAGAAAACTTTTCCATGCGAGCAAAGCAACGAACGTCTTCTAGTAGACAAATAAATGTATGGAGCGGCCGTAATGGTTACTCCATGAAATTAAAGAATTTGTGGACTGTATTATAATTGGTTTACTTGTCGTACATAATATTTTAATTACAAAGAATGCGAAGCCACATTAATACCCGTGCACGGGCGCGTCGTGCAGCGAAGTGAGCCGCCGAGCCACCGCGTACGTTGTTGCTATCGAAGGTGCACCGCCAATGTAAGTAAGATCACATTCTCGAGGAAGCCCCTTCCATACTTACTTAGCCCATCCCATCCCTTTGTCTTGCCGCTCTCAGTATTTTTTACCCATTAGGTACATTTTCATTTTATTTCATATTTCTCCTTGGGGGGGTGAAAACGGGGTGGGAGGGATAATAAAATTTTTCCCTTCGACTTTATTTATGACGAATATAAGGGTAGAATATGTTTTCCACCGTTTCGGTAATGAGTGAAATTATAGGGATGTTTTTTCAAATTTGTAAGGGATGAGATTTCTTTGTTTAAAATTTTCTTTTTTTGTGAGTGTACGAACGAGATTGTTTCGTATTGTACGTACATTATATCCCTTAAGGGGTAGGTAGAGATTTATATGACATACATTTTATTAGTAGTTTTATTGATCCCATGTATTAAGGATATTACCGTTATCGGTTTCCATATAAAAAAGCATATCAATAACCATCCTGTATGTGTGTACAGGATGGTTATTATAGTGTACATATCACGCCTATATACCCGCAGGGGTAAGCCAGAGGTGCATTACAGACCCACAATCGGAACCCTTGTAGTTTCCTCGGCTTTCTTCCTAAACCGTTAATGCTGGAAAAATGAAATTATGTACAGATATGTGTATTTACTATTCCGACAAAGTGCTATATTTTTTCTGGGGTAACACCTAGGTACCTCACCTAGCACCTTCACACCTTCCAAGCACATCTGGATGTTGACGCCGTTGCTGCTGCATCGGCTGAAGGCCTCAAACGGCGTAAATATGCTAACCTAGCAGGTGATTACATATTTGAGCCGTTTGGGGTTGAGACACTGGTGTCATATTTATATGCTAAACGTTTAATCGATGCTTCTCAGAACCAGAAGTCTGGCTATTTTTTGGCCCAAAGAATAAGTATCGCCATCCAACGTGGCAACACAGCTAGCATTCCGGGGAACCTTCCCAGTCGGCAATGACGCGGAGGAATTTTTAAACGATATTTTGTAATGTAAATATTTTTAGTATATAATTATGTTTATTGTAATTCTTATTGTAAATAGTATAGAAGTTTATGGGCAGGTATATGATGTGATGACATATTATTAAGGAATTCGAGTTCCTTGTTGAGGTGGGTGCGTTTGATTTGAACCGACTAAACCACATGTCATAAACGGTAACTATACGACTGCGGTCCCCTTATGTAGGTATTCAAGACACGATGATTATAACTCTAGAAATTGATACTTGAACAAACGAAACCGCATAATTTATGCTTTCAATTGTCGGCACTTGGTGGAACTTATATTATTAAATTTTTGAAAAAACTTACTTGTAAATCATTCCACAAATATAAAAAAATTAAAAATTAAACCGCATAATATTTTGGCACCTACTCATTTTGACCGCACTGTTATAGCATGCACTATAGACACAGTTAACATGTCATTGGACCCACGTAATAGAGGGCAAATAGGGTATTGTCATTTCCGGGTACTTTGTATAATATTGTCACAGAAAGAAAAAAAAAAAGATTTTTTTTTATTGTTGCATCACAACTTTACATTCAACCTTACACAAAGAAAATACAGCCTTGTTCACATGCCGTGGGCTCCTGAGATGTTAACATGGTCCCCTTAGTTTCTTAAAAATGTGTTAGTTTAAATAGCCCGAGACGCCCATAACTGTAATTGGCTGTGCCACGGCGGCTGGCACGTAAGATTTTGTTGCCTTTCATCAACATTTCATCGCAAGGCAACGGGTTTCAATTTTTTTTCAAAATTACAGTATAACTGCTACTTTTTATTAAATTCATTCGGCCATTATAGCCCGGTGACGGCAATAAACGACTAAAAATACTGGCAAATTGTGGGTGTGTAATGCACATCTGCTTACCCCTTCGGGTATATAGGCGTGATATATGTGTGTGCGCGTGTAGTTTTTAACAAATTTCCTAAATTAAAAAACCGCAAACAAAAAAAAATGTACACAAAAAAATTAAGTACACGTCTAAAAACGTTAAGGGGTGAAAATTACTCAGCTTAAAAAGCATTAATAACCTTACTCCCCTCCCAAAAGCTCCTTGCGCGCCATTTCCAAGTCCTTCGTTCATTAAAACTGTAGAAAAACACCTCCGGGGGGTGAAGGGGACCCCTTTCCCCCCCAGTTCGCCCCCTCGCGGGCCAGTCTAAAGAAGAAGAAATATGGATCAATAAAGAAATAGCGCTGTGCCCAATGGAGGCTACGGCGAGCACTCACACTGATGCGAATTGTGTGTTTTTACTCTAGAAGAGTTTCATTGTGTGTGTGAATGCGTTTGTGTTGGTAGCCGCAAGATTTTTCAGTGATTGTTTGTAGAAGGGAGATTTTTGAAGGTTTGTTTTATTTAAGATAAAATGAGAGTTAATAAAAATTTATTACCACAAGTTTGTATAAAACATTTTGTTAGCTTGTTTGTGTTAATCATTAACTCGTATTTGCGATGACTAATGGCACCTAGTCATTCTTTTAGTTGTCTAGAAGACATCGTTATTAGCTATAAGGACGAGATTTTGTACTGTTCTTTGTAAGTGTTGTCTCTTATTTATATTTCAATTTGTATACTAAAATCCACTTGAGAATGAAAACAACCACTCTATCCATTGATGGAAACCACATCAAAATCCGTTGCGTAGTTTTATAGAACTAAGCATACATTCAACCGAAACTATTTTGCTTTATAGGTACTATGTTTTGATAACATTCTGCCTATTACACAGTAAATATTTGATTTAATTTATTATTTTAAATCTTATTATACCAACTTATAACATGGGACCATTATAATTACTGGCAAAGTATGGATGTGTAATAAACTTCTGCCTACCCCCTCGGGGATATAGACGTGATTTATGTTTGTTTGTTTTGTTATTTGTACTTAATAGGTATCCTAGAAAACTTAGTTACTAGATAATACTTATCACGTATAAAAAACTAAATTAACCCTAAACTGCCTCATAGCAAAATCTTGCCAACATAATAAAAAGATGATTTCCACCCTCCACCTCCGCCTCCGCCTCCGACATTAAAACGAGATAATGCAGTAGTTAGCGTAAAAACATAAATTTGGCAACATATCAGTCTGGCAAAACTGGCAACGTTGTCGGTCGAATATACTGAGCCAGCTAACTGATAACTAGTATTTTAATACAAGTAGTTCTATGTAAGATTATAATAAATCTGCGTTAACTCTGGAATGGCTGAACCGATTTCGCTAATATATTTCTTTAATATATTTTCTTTAATATTTCTGGACATTCTCACACAACGTCATCTAGCCCAAATTAAGCTAATATAAGCTTGTGTTATGAGATCTAGACGACTGATAAATACATACATAGAAGACACCCAAACTCCGAAACAAATATTTGTGGATCACACAAATTGTGTTAACTGTATTTTTTAGTATTTTACAATCTAAAAAAAAACGTCCAAATGTGTGTTGAGCGATAGGGTTCCGTAGTTACCCATAAAAGCGTCTGTAACTCCTGAACTAATAGAATTATACCATCCGTTATAGTTTTCCTTCGAAGTTTATTAATATGGACTACCATCATGAATTTTTTCAAGTTCTTCACTTGTTTCGATTTTAGACGGAGGGACGCCGTGATTTTAAAATTAAAAAAACAAAAAAACGCTTCCCGCCTTTTCTGAGTTAGTATTTATTTTATTTATTTAAGGATTTATTTACAATAAGAATTACAATATACAAAATATACATAATTATAGACTAAAAGTATCTACATTACAAAATATCGTTTAAAAAATCCTCGGCGTCATTGCCGACTCGGAAGTTTCCCAGAATGCTGGCTGTTGTCACGTTGGATGGCGATACTTATTCTGTGGGCCAGAAAATAGCCAGCCTTCTGGTCCTGAGAACCATCGATTAGGCGTTTAGCAATGTCTCTATAAAGGCGGCGATTTATCTAAGTATTTATTAATGTCAGGGTACGCTTACAGATTACTGTCATCACAGGTATGATAAAAAGCATTGGAGGCAGATACATTTTTTTTTTTTTTTTTTTTTTTTTATATTTGGTTCGCCAAATTGACGCCGCCCGCCTGGTGGTAAGTCGTGACGACGTCTAGCGATTGTGGGCCACTCTCACAGCACACATTACTATTGAGAGTGGCCCTCAACTTGACGACCTACTGATGTGCCTCTTCACGCTCCGCTTAAAGAACCCAGGATTATATGTGGGAGGAAACACGTGCACAGGCAGGGCGTTCCAGGCCACTATCGTTCGGCAGAGAAACGACCGTTTAAAACGTTCGGTTCTCGCGAACATGCTATCCACTGTGTGGGGGTGGCATCTCTGCCCGGCACGAGTCGTTCGGGATCGGAAGGAAGAGGGTGGGATCAGATTGAAGAGCTCTTCAGAACACTCGCCGTGGTAAATACGGTAGAATGCGGCCAAGGAAGCTATTGTTCGGCGCTGAGCTAGCGGCTCAAGGCTTCCCGTTACCTCCGGACAACCTATAATACGGATAGCCCGTCGCTGCATAGCGTCGAGAGCGTCCAGCAGATACTTCGCGGAGCCGTCCCAGAGGTGAGAGCAGTATTCGACGCAGGGTCTAATCTGCGTCTTGTACAGCAGACACCTCTGGTCCGGTGTAAAGAATCTCTTTACCTTATTCAGTATTCCTAGTTTCCGCGAAGCTAGCCCTATACATCTTTCGATGTAGTTTTTATTATTGAGCTCTCGACGAACGTCTATGCCAAGGATATCAAGGTTGTCCTTCATTGGTAATAATGCATTCTGAAGAGAGGGTAGGGGAAGGAAAGGGGATTTCTTCGCAGTAAATGCACACGCCTGTGTTTTGCGGGCATTGAACTCGACCAGGTTCTCGGTACCCCATTGAGAGATATTGTCGAGGTTACGGTCGAGATCAGCCACGAGTCGTCGTCTCTCCTCCTCAATCTCAGATCGCCCCGCCGTCGGACGAACCGAGTAACTCCCGTGCAGTGTGCTGTCATCTGCATAGCAATGAATGTTCCCGAGGGATAGCATATCATTGATATGCAGAAGAAAGAGAGTTGGTGATAGTACGGACCCCTGCGGTACCCCGGCATTCACTTGCAAGAAGCGAGAAGCCTGGCCATCACAGAGGACCCGCACTCGGCGCTCGTTTAAAAAGCTGGCAATCCAGCTGCACAGTTGAGGAGGTAGACCATATGCTGGAAGCTTGGAAAGGAGCGAAGCATGCCAGACCCTATCGAAGGCTTTGGCGATGTCCAGGCTAATAGCCAAGGACTCGCCGTGCCTTTCCATAGCCCCACCCCAGACATGCGTTACGAATGCCAGAAGATCACCCGTTGATCGCTTTGGCCTGAAGCCGTATTGTCGATCATTGATTAACGAGTGATCCTCTAGAAATTGCATGAGCTGCTTATTTATAAGGAGCTCAAGCACCTTGCAAATGACTGAGGTGACAGCTATGGGTCGATAGTTGCCTGGATCGGACCGATCCCCTTTCTTGGGGATCGGTTGTACGTTCGCCTCCTTCCAGACCTCCGGCACGAGCCCTGAAGAGTATGACAGGCGGTACAGACGCGTTAATACTGGAGACAACTCAGCTGCACATTTTCGTAGCACCACCGCCGGAATGCCATCAGGGCCACTGGCTTTCCGCGTGTCGAGTGACCGCAGCACTGCCCGTACATCACATTGCCTGATAACAATATCAGGCATTGTATGGCCACAGTTGGCGATGGCGGGGGGCTGCAGGCCACGGTCGTCGACCCGGGAATTAGCCGCAAAGAGGTCTGCGAGCATATCCGCTTTCTCTTGGGCTTTGTGAGCCAGTGTTCCATCTGGGTAACGCAGCGGTGGCAGCGAGGGCTGACAAAAGTTAGATTGCACGGCTTTGGCCAGTTGCCAGAATCCACGGCTGCCCGTGGGATGGGAAGTGAGCTCCTGACCAAGCCGTGCGACGCGCTGGGCATCCGCTCTCTTAAAGGCCCTCTTACTCGACTTTGTGGCCCGGTTGTACGCTGCTTTGAGGTGGCCCACGTTTGGGTCGCGCACAGCCCGGGCCCTGATCCAGGCGCGATATGCCGACTGTTTTTGTCGAACAGCTTTGGCACAATCTCGCCCGAACCAGGGACGGGCTCTGCGGATACTGGCGACATCAGTGAAAGGGATGTAATAATCCATCCCTAAACTGATCTCGCCAGCAATAGCAGAAGCACTATCCGAAGGAGCCTTTCCTACAAAGCAGCGCTGGCTCCAGGGGACGGACGCATAATAATCGCGTAGACCGTCCCAATCCGCTGACGAGTAGTGCCATAGTCGTCGTGACGTTTGTACAGGACGTGCAGGAGGTGACACCTTCATGCCAGCGTGAACAACACAGTGGTCGGAACTACCCAGTGGGGCTCCTACCGAAACACTGTACTGGGCTGGGCGACTCGTCAGCAGTAGATCCAGCAGAGCGGGCGCGTGATCTGACCTGTCTGGTATCCGGGTGATCCCGCATACCATCTGGGTCAGACCGTGGGAGAGAGCGAACGCATGGGCGGCTCTACCCGCATGATCAGTCTTGAGGGACCCCAGCCATTCAATGTGATGGCCATTGAAGTCCCCCAGAAATACTAGGTCAGCGTTCGGGAACCGCACCTGCGCTTCATCAGCCGTCTCGCTGAGGTACTGGAAGAGCTTTGTTGTCTCAGAATCCCCTGTGTGGGATCGGTAGACGCACACGTAGATCTGGCTCATAGAGCCATGGTCTACGTGCAGCCAAAGGACGGAATTGGAGGGGTTCTCTAGGCAGCGCAACCGGCGGCAGCAAACATCCGCCCCAACGAACACGCACACCCCGGCTTTGTCTCGAAATTGTTCCTCGATGACATAGCCGGGGTAACACAGGTAAGACGTGTCGTCAGGGCGGCGTATTTGTGTCTCCGTGAGGAACATCACAGCGGGCCGTGCCGTCTCAAGGTGGTGGTGGACGGTATCGAGGTTCGCACATAAGACTATATAGACAGTAATTCAAATATAGCAAATAAACATAAAGTATAACTAGGGCGGTTCGCTGGAACGCGGGCGGTTACATCCAAATAATAAAGACTTGGAGCTGTCGGAATCTTAACCTAACCCTACCTAACCTAAGCTAAAAAAAAATCGCCTTTCAACAATAGCGCGAGCCAACAATGAACTTTCAAATAAATGCTGTATTTAAATATTTAAATTTCGCGCGGGAGGCAACAATCAATATATTAAGCACTGTCAAACGCATGTTTCTTTAATGCTTAATAACTCAAAAACTATAAGAGCCACATACACCAAAAACTATACAGCAAACCACAGGCTTATGTTATATCTTTATGCCAAATTTCAAGTTGATAGGTTTAAGAGATGCGCCCGCTATCGTGTCGCATACGTTTTTGATTGAGCACATCGTTGTGAAGAAGAAGCAAGCTCCGTCTTAATTAATTCCCTACGATACGTCATACGATTATCTTGTACTGGGAGAATCCTATAACGTATAATCAGGGCTAGTGATGTCTTGGTCAGTTGGTAGAAAGTTTCTCCTGTAAAGGGAACAGTCGATGGTTCAAGTCCAGCCCAAGAGTAAAGGTTTTGCTATTTATATTGTAAAATTATTTGAGTACGTATAGTCATTATTCAGGTTCAGCAGTAAGGAGGTATACCTCACCCCCTGATGACGTCACCATACCAGTGTGTCAGCGAATTTCTTGCCAACTTATTTAGACCGCATAAAATCCGCGTTGCTTAAAAATACCTCCACATTTTAGGGTTGACTTGAGATGATAAGAGGTCGTGTTAGAATGGTTTGTAAAATACGCGAATGTTTTGTTTGGCTCAGTGTAAATGATGCAAAAAGCCTTAAGAAAATTATAATGGTTAAGGGTGGGTGGTTTTGTAAGATGAATGGTTAGACTGTACAATTATTTATCGGGATCTGTGGAAGGATGAGTTTGTTTACCCCATTTTGTGATGTAAATTATTGGATGGGGATAAATCTTTAACCGTGTTTTGATAGATCTGATGTTACTGGCGGACAACCGTGGCTCTATCTGCATTGCATAGTTTTCACGCTATTACCTATACCTATATTCTAAGAGTCTTAATTTATCTTTAGATTACATCAAGGTCTGTAGAACCATTTTCAAGTGATACACGAACAAACAAACTTTATAATATATTTTCAATCATTCAATCAACCAATCATTTATTTGCTGAACACAGGTAAATTGTTACAAGGTTATCCTAGATGATACAGGAATCTACATCCGCTGTGCTCTGCCTCACCGAACATGCAATATTTGTAGGACGATACAATAATGTCATATGCATATTAGAAGAAATTAGAAAAATGTCAAAATTACAAAATAAATTGAATTACAAATGTCAATAATTATGTAAGTGATATCAATTTAGAAAATATTTTACTTTTTACACTGGAATTAACACGAAAAAACGACATAGATATGTATAGGTACATTTTTATTGCCTGAAGTTCTGCCAAAAAAAAAATCATTAATAAAGCTTTAAAACATTACTAGTGAACGCTCACGACATCGTATGAGTCCTCGTTTTTAGATCTTTGTTCATTGATACTCCGCTACTATTTAATTTTCTACTACCTATTTTAATTTCAATTTCTATAACTTAGATAATTATTTCTATCTACAATAAGAATTATACAATATACATAATAAAACAATACAATTCAAACTAACTAAATATGTATATTACCTATACTAATTATACTAAAATTACAACGAAAAAATTACATATTTCTTATTTGGAACTAGCACCTTCAAAAATAATAATTTTATTTAGTTATGAAAATATACCCCAATAAGCTCTTGGGATAAAATAAGGAAGCGGACAGATGATAGATAAATTAAATCAAAACACCATAAATTCGTGTAAAATTTTACAAAACTTTTCCGCGTAATACCGAGCATGAAACAAAGAAGTATTAAATATATAAAAGTGTACAATATTATATAGTAAGTAGATTCAATACGCGGCGTTTTCACAATGGGGGTGAACTGAAGAAATATGTAAAACGCCGGTACGGAAACCGCGGCGACGGCCACGGGGACGGATTTAGGCGAATTTTACATGAAGAAGAAAGAAAAGCATTTTTTATTGAATTATATTGTATGCTCCGACTGCAGAGATTCTAACGGCAATAGGCTTGCCCCCTATTACGTGGGACCAACAAAATTGGTCGTGTGCCAATGGTAAAGTGTGGGTGTGTAATGAACCTCTGACTAAATAGGCGTATAGGCCTCGGAAATATAGGCGTACTGTATATCTGTCGAAACTGGATAACTGGTAAAAAAAATTAGATACTAAAACTAGAAAACTAGATACACCCACACTCTAATCAAGGTAGTACTTGTTTAGGATAGTCATCATAATCAACATCAGCCTATCTCTGCACATTGCTGAACATTGGTCTCTCCATTTCTGCCCGTTGCTGAACATTGTTCTCTCCTTCTCTGCCCATTGCTGAACATTGGTCTGTCCATCTCTGCCCGTTGCTGAACATTGGTCTCTCCATCTCTGCTCATTGCTGAACATTGGTCTCTCCAATTAGTTTCCTTAACAGACCCAACGTTTTTCTCTAGGTCGTCGGTCCATGGTATAACTGGTGTCCCACACTTTGCTTGCCATATGCGATCTCTGGGAAAAAGGCCTGATATTCGTGCTATATAGCCGGCATGACGTCACTTCAGCTTGCTAATCCTTCGGATTAGGAATGAAACTCACACTCACGTCTAGAGGTATTTATTATACCCACATTTCGCCAGTTTGTGTTTGCTGTTGTTATGCTTATACCAGGATCATCAGATTTTATTTTCAATAAAGGATACTTACCAAAGGGCCCTATCGTCGTCCCTAGGGACCAAATCATTCTCACCTGGACTAAGCTTTGGAAAGACTTGTACGTACTACTTTTGTTATTTTATTATTTTGAAGACGTTTCCTTATAAAAAGTGTTGTAAAATCAGTTCTCCCAAGTCCGTACCCCGAGACGCTGTCCGTGGCCAAGGGGGTGAGATGCGCGGCGAAGTGGGGCAGGGAAGGCGTCCAACACAGCGCTCCTTTTTACGTTGTGCGCCGTTTCAGGGGTACTCAACATGTTCTTACAGTTTAAAATTAAATACTTACATTTTTTTTGTAAAATTCCTGTAGAGAAAGGGGTGCTTTCGATTTTCGTTTCCCGTTCGAATTTACCCACTAATTTATGTTGGTGCACCAGGGCTCTCATGTTTATTTTGGCGAAGTGATATTAAAAAACTATAACTGCATGCTGACAAAAGGTCTACTGTGCTTTTGTAGACTTAGAGAAGGTCTATGATAGAGTGGTCAGCACTATCCATGTATGGAGTAAGCAGCAATCTGATGCGAGCACTGCAATCACTTTCCAGTGCTTGTGTCCGCATAAACGGGACTTACACGGACTGGTTCGGTATCGAACGAGGCGTCAGCGTCACCAATGCTGTTTAATCTATACATGGATAAATGTCTGAAAGATCTGAAAGCTAGTGTGTGTGGTTTAAGAATGGATGAAATGACCATCAAGTGCCTCTTATATGCTGATGACCAGGTAATACTTGCGTCGTCGGTGGAGGAGTTGCTGGTGATGGTTGATATTATGAATGAGTCTTTGAAAAGGAAGGAAATTAATGTGAACGCAAGTAAGACGAAAGTAATGGTGTTTGAACGAGACGAAAATGTGTCGAGCTGTGCGATTGGTGTTAGTTGGTTTTAAACGTTCGTTTCTCTGCCGAACGATAGTGGCCTAGAACGCCCTGCCTGTGCACGTGTTTCCTCCCACATATAATCCTGGGTTCTTTAAGCGGAGCGTGAAGAGGCACATCAGTAGGTCGTCAAGTTGAGGGCCACTCTCAATAGTAATGAGTGCTGTGAGAGTGGCCCACAATCGCTAGACGTCGTCACGACTTACCACCAGGCGGGCGTCGTCAATTTGGCAAACCAAATATAAAAAAAAAAAAAAAAAAAGAAGCATGAAAGTAAAATAAATGCAGTGGAAATGAGAAGTTTGAGAAGAATGGCTGGGGTGACATTGGTTGAGAAAGTGAGGAACAGCGTGATACGAGAGCGTTGCGGTGTCAGAGGATGTAGTGAGTAAGATAGAAAAAGGGATGCTTAGACGGTTTGGGCACGTAGAAAGGATGGATGAAAGAAGATTAACGAAACAGATACCTAAGGCGGGCGTGAATGGACAGGCAGTTATGGTCGACCTAGGCGAACTTACTTTGACCAAATCGGAGATGTTTTGACCAAAGGCCAGGTCAAGAGTACCCAGAACCGGAGAGCATGCGTGAAGATAGGTATGAAAGTGGAAGAAGCGAAAGAAGTATGCCAGGATCGTAGCAAGTGGAATTCCATAGTCTCTGCCTACCGCCATGGGAAAGAGGCGTGACCATATGTATGTATGTATGTATGTAACTGCATATTCCACATTTCCCACCAGTGCGGACGTTTATGTTGAAAATCGAACGCACCCAGAAAAAAGGTACACATTCAATGGCGGTACAATTTCTACAGCAAGGATAATTTTTTTATTATAATATTCAATTTTCTTAGACCAGTAAACATCTAAAAATGTTGACGAGCTCTGCCGCAAGAAGGTGTGAGCAGAGCGTCGCCTCAAGAATGCTACAATTTTCCTGAGTTTTCCATTTCTCGGCGACCCTCCCCAACACCCGCCTCATTTCCGTGAGGGAGGTGTGAGGAAAAAAGAAATGGCCTCTCCGCTTCACCAAGGAGACGCCTTGTGGAGGATTTTTGTTTTATGGCGGCGTAGGTATATGAAATTAAAATGTAATTTTATGTTGAGAGTAAAGAATTTGTTACAATTTTTTACCCAGATTTTGTAATTACGGTTGCATACAAGAGGGTAGGCAGAGGGATATAACAGGATCCCCTTATTTTAGTAGTAGTTTCGCTTCTATTGCCGTAACCGGGTATCGGCACTGTGAGAACGGAGCGTTCCCGGCCCGGCCCCCCTTACTCATTCAAACGATGCATTCAAAAAACTGGTCATAGAACACCACCCACGATACTTGCATCTTGTTGCTAATTGTTAATTATTTAAAGAACTTAATGTACATAATATTCATATAATATACAGTCCACTTATTTGGTCCTTCGAGCCAGATTGAACTAGCAATCTATGGATGACTAACTCCTTAACTGCTACTGCTCTTCTGTGGTCGTTGGGCCGCATTGTTAAGGTCTAACCAGGCAGCGATGGCATCAGACGCATGGCAGAGGTGAAGAAAAAGACCGGCACCGTGATTCCTGGCTTCAACTTCACCGGGCACCTACAAAAAATCTATAATTAACCATTATGTTCTGCGATCTTAGATAACAACAGCAAGGACCTACCTATAATCTCAACAGTCCAGGCTCAGTTAGATTTTACACACACACGCATACCACGCCTATATCCGTGAAGGGGTAGGCAGAGGTGCATTACACACCCACAATTTGCCAGTATTTTTAGTCCCACGTATTGCCGTCACCGGGCACATTTATAATGGGTTATTTCCAAAATGGCTGAATGAATTTAATAAAAAGTAGCAGTTACGAGTATATTGTAATTTTGACAAAAAAATTGAAACCCGTTGCCTTGCGATGAAATGCTGATGAAAGGCAACAAAATCTTACGTGCCAGTCGCTATGGCACCGCCAATTAAAGTCCTGGGCGTCTCGGACTGGAATAAATATATTTAAATATAAGAATTTAACAAAATACAAATTAATTATTAATAATATCTACATAATAGACATAAAACATGTGTGGATCACACAAATAGTTTGATTCGACCCGGAATCGAACCTGGGACCTCAGGGACAGCAGTCGCATACTCATACCACTGTCATAAGTCATGGCAGAAACGTATTTATTAAACCTTTGTAAAACT
The DNA here is from genome assembly GCA_963556515.1 of Nudaria mundana. Taxonomy (NCBI): domain Eukaryota; kingdom Metazoa; phylum Arthropoda; class Insecta; order Lepidoptera; family Erebidae; genus Nudaria; species Nudaria mundana. The sequence goes on from OY748313.1 coordinate 10,585,712, forward strand.
ACATAGGTACATAATGATTCAAATAACGTCTATTAATTAATTATTGAGCAGAGTTTACGAATCTCTTTCTTAGGCGACTCGTGTATTTCGTTCGTGATCGAACTACGCCTAAACGACCGGACCGATCTTTTTGAAATTTGGCACGGTCATAGTGAACATCACCGTGAGTGCATATATCTGAATTCATAAAGATCGGTTTAGTCGTTTAGGAGTTCGACCCGTATCGACAAACTCAGCTCAATTATTGCAACAACAGAATGTATTGCATACCTAGTTTAATTTAATTAAAGAGTAGCAAAGTTAAAGTTAATGTCTTAAACAATATATCTATGCAAAGTTTCTACTCCTTATACAGGCCGCTACAAAACAGGGCAACTCGCCGCTTCGCTATGTAAGTGCAATTTAAAATGTAAATTAACATTGCAAAGAAGTAGGGAGGTAGCTCCAACACTTGGGAAATGTTCTTGGCCACCCTGTATAATCTAGTCGACTACCGAAACTTATAATAAAAATTACTTACCATTGATGTACAACCGTAAGAAATTAAAATAAGATAGAATTTCGATCGCGCCGTTATGATACTAACAACCTTTATGCTCGAGTAGCTCGTGAGCTGTAAAAAGTTTTTATACAAGTAGATTTGAAATTTGTTTCGTCTAAAAATAAGGTTGAATTTGGAATGTTGTTCAAAGTCTGTGCTTAAGCTCTTTTTCTTATATTTTTTTATACTTTCTTCCACACTGAACAGATTTGGTACATCTTGTAGCGGACTTTCAGATTAACCCAAATAGCGGTTACCCGTGGCTCCGCTCGCGTGGTATGATGTTTCTGCTTCCCGATTCCCACGGGAAAACAATGCCAAAATATAAAGTAGTCTGTAGTATTAAGGGATAATATAGTTACACATTAGTGAAAGAATTTTTTAAATCGGTGAAGTGGATCCAGAGATTACCCCATACCACCTCGGAAACTCACAAACTTTACCTTCCAATAATAATATCTACTAGCCAATATAGATTTGAATAAGTATACCAAGAAATCCTGGGAATTCCATGACCACTGCCTTCCCAGAAATGTTTTGTACATTATTTACCAAAGAAGAGATTTGCAGAAGACGTGGGCCCGCACTAAAAGCATAGCATCGTAAGAGTGTGTCGATGTCCAATCATATCACAGAACATGTCGGTCACATGACCCGGTTAACAAAATCATTTTCTTTAATTTTCTGCGACATAATTGGTTATTGACAAACTATTCCGAACTATATGTTCAGGGGACAGTTAGAAGACGGCTTATACACTGTGATAAGCCCATAACCAGACTCATTATTCAATTATCAGAATTATCACGTCATTTGCAGATATTTCTTTCTCAAAATTTGACGATCCCGTTGTCACACTTAGGATCCCGCTTGCTGATAATACTTATAATTTATCAACCCCGTTAAAATTACTCTAAGATGGCATTAAGGTGTCTTGCACCCCAGAAAAAGGAAGACCTTGAGAGAGTGATTTAGTCTAATCTCGCTGCCTGGTCCAAACGCTGCTTTTAAAGTCCAAATAGCTGTGAGCGCCAGCCTGCACTTCAGAAGAATAAATATTTACAAAGATTCGTGGTAAATGCTTCCTCGTCATTGCTGACTGAAACGTTTCGTAGAATGCTGGCAGCATTGCATTGCTACGAGCCAGAAAGTAACCAGCCTGATCTTGTGAAACCCTTCTGTCCCTGAGAGGCATCGACCAGGTAATTTGCGATATCTCAAAAGAATTTACAAAGACAGAGTCTTGAAAAACACATAGTTTTTAAACAAATATTTTTTTCTTTCATTCTCTTTTTGTATTACTATACTGCCCGGTAATGGCAATGGGCTTGCCACGTGGGACAAATACAATTACTGGCAATGTGTGGGTTTGTAACGCACCTCTGTCTAACTCTTTAGGGATATAGGCGTGATGTATGTCTATTAAACAAGAATGAAAACGTTTTGGGCGTCTTCATGTGATCATTCAGTGTCAATAAATCAAAAAACAAATATTTATTCCGACGAATTCGGAAATTTCTTCTTTTTTCAGTTGTTTAAAAATGCTGTTGTCTCCTTTAAAATTCAATTTTGTGAGGCAATCAGCTTTGTTACTGAATAACAGTTAATTACTCAAAGGTTGTCAAAGACTAGCTAATCATTATTGACCGAATGCTTCCATAGAAGTTTGCTGTTAAATTACAAGATGAAAATTATAGTAGATTGCTTGTTTAAATTAATAGTTATTCTTGAGGTTTGCTGGTAAATAAAGTGGACTGTATTATATAGGAATATAGGCACATTCTGTTTCTTCAATATAATTATCTATTAGACACAAATTCGTGTCGTGTCGTGGGAAGTTCGATTTTCGCTGAGCGCGTGGCTGGTAGCTTTTTAGGTTACCTCTGGCGCTCAGCAAAAATCGGGTTTCCAGACACTCACATACGGAACAACGTTTCTTCTCCTGCACCTGGAGCTATCTAGGAATAACTAGTTCGTCTGTGCGGGACGGGACTATCAACTAATCAAGCATTACGTCGACATTGGCGAAATCGTCGATATTTGAGGCGATACAAAGTTCGCTGGGATAACTAGTTCAATTTAATGTTCCTAACTGATTTCGGATCCTATTTCTAAAAATAAATAAATATATTGTTGGATTAATTTGTTTTTTAAAGTTTCCAATTTAACTGTTTTTTTCATACGTTTGTTAGGTAGATACCTCATAAGTCCTAAGTCTCAATATTTGGACGGGGTGAACCGATTTTGAATTTATTTTTAATAGAAATCTACTTCTTCCCAAGTGGTACCATTTCAATTTGGTCCCATACCGACAATTATTTGGTCCCATTCCGGTACATTTGAGGTCGGTTGTTGTGTCAATTTTTGACGTGTTTGGTGAATGAGTACCTACCCTACAAATACGTACTATTTTTTTTCAATAAAAAAAATCGCGGTATTTGGCTCTAGCGTCCCCGAATCCAAATTCCAAATCCCCTTATCACGTAACCCAGCAGGTGTCTCCTGCCATAAGCTTCAATAATAATAACAAATCCATTACAATACAGTGTCCAGCTATTTTCGCGCAATCATTTTAGGGTTGATTCCGGTTTGACCAGTAGCTGACCCTTTCTTTCTTTTTCTTTTTTTATTTGAGGGTTAAGCAGATGTTTTTTAATTCGGTGTGTAAAGGATTTTCTATTCCGGAATAAGTTTTGCGTACAGTTCACGGAGCTTTGCATTTGTGTAAGTGCATTGTACGTGAACGTATATGCGACCTCTTTTACACACACATGTGTTGTACACACTGGCGCTCCGCAAAAATCGGGTTTCCAGACACTCACATACCGAACGTTTCTTGTCCTGCACCTGGAGCTAGTTAGGAATAACTAGTTCTTCTGTGCGGGACTATCAACTTATCAATCGATGGAGCCATGTTTTTAAAGAAAGAAGAATAAGAAGCAAAACGTCTCGACAAAGTAATGATACAAAGGTGAAAAAAATTAGCAAGTATCAAAAAAATTTGCAAGTGTCAAAAAAACGCTGAATATTAAGATAATAAACGGGCAAATGAAATTAACAAATATTTCAAACTGTATGTGCCTCGAACCCTCGTCGCACTAGGTTAAGCAAATTTTTAGTGCGACACCCGGATATCCGGCGCGGAGTTAACTATTCCTCTCAAGCCGGATAACCGGTGTAAATCTTACATTAGATCTGTGTACAACCGCAGGACGTATTAGGTTTTAGTAATAACTTCTTAATATTTTTTTGTATTTTATAAATTACTTTGTTTGACCACCCTTGTAGTTTTATTATAGTCCGAGACGCCCAGGACTTTAATTGGCTGTGTCATAGCGGTTGGCACGTAAGATTTTGTTGCCTTTCATCGCAAGGCAATGGATTTCAAATTTTTTTTCAAAATTACAATATAGCTGCTGAGTACTTTTTATTAAATTCATTCGGCCATTTTGGACGTAACCCATTATAAATGTGCCCGGTGACGGCAATAGGCTTACCCCCTATTACGTGGGACTAAAAATACTAGCAAATTGTGGGTGTGTAATGCACCTCTGCCTACCCCTTCGGGGATATAGGCGTGATATGTGTGTGTATGTAGTTTTATTTTGTTATTAAAATGTTTTATTTTATTTTAAAAACAAACACAATTACAAGTATCTACATAATAATATGACAGCGGATTTAAAAGTGAGGCGCTTTTCAGTACAGTGCTATTGTTTAAGCGCTGATCGTTGAGCGTTTTTTAAAGACCTTATGAAAATTCTTGTAACTTTTCATATAACGTAAAAAAACTCTAACTATGCGTTTAGTGCGCTTGCTGAGAGTCTGGACATCAGCCAAAAAATTTTTTTTACATATCTCTCCTTACTTGCCTGTTAATAGACTAGACTCTGGTAAGAACAAGTGCCCAACAGAATTAGGTACGCCCTATTACATTACTCTGACTACCAATCGTATATATGTAGCAGAAATTAATTTGAAGTATTAGCAAATGCTAAGTTAAAAGCGATTTAGCCTTACTTATGATTACTTTGTGTATTAAGATCAATTTATTTCAAGTTCATAAGGATATCGGTATCATTTCAAAGTTTTCGTAGTATTTTGATAAAGTATCAGATTATTATAATATAAAATTATTTTGGACTTGAAAATATTTTGTTCAAAGTACAAAGTTTAATGTGACACAAACTGACGAACTTCGTAACAACAAATTATATTAAGAGGTTGATATTGTTCTATGAAGTTAGTTTTGATATTGAACTAGCTGGTCGCCGCAGTTAGTTTACTCGTTTCCGGTTCCCGTGGGAACACATTACCGGGATAAAAAGTAGCCTATGTTACTCAAGGTGAATGTAGCTTTCCAATGGTGAAAGAATTTTTGAAATTGGCACAGTAGTTTTTGAGTTTATTCATTACAAACATACACACAAAAATGTATAGATATTGTGGGTACATTAGAAAGCATTCAAAGTTGTGAATATATTTCTATAGATAGTTTTATCGCCTTTCGGTGTTTAGTTTATTTATTTACCAAAAACAATACATGAGATGATTTTAAAATAATTTACAGACAATGAATCAACACAAAATGAGTACCTAACCCTGGCACCCACTATAAGAGTTAACTTGTGTTGTGAGATACCAGACCTCACAGATTTGCTATACAATACAACCCCAAGTGTTAATAGGTACGCAGAATTACTCATACGTCATACAGCAGCATTTTACGAGTCCATTATTATATTTTGTGTGTGTCGAGTTCCGTGGTTCCAATATCTAGGCCTCTTTGCGACTTAGTTAAGTTATTTAAGAAAAAGTTAGCATACTTCAATTTATATTATAAATTAATGCATTATATGCTTATAAAAATATAATTTATAGCACCAATATCGTCTGTAAGTGTACTTACAACAGGAAGTCGGCAATAACTCGCCGGTGTTTTCGCGAATTCTTACCGCTGCGGTATACCGGGTGTTTCCGCTTGTCGCTGTAACGCCATCTATCTTCTGTCCTTATCTGATTCTTTACGTGTAGTGTGATGCTAGATTACGAACTATTTGTATATGTTTTTACTGGAATGCGGTGTTGGAAGTTGAAAGTAATTTCAAACTAGCTATTTACCACGGGTTCTCGTGATATAGGGGAACATATTATCGGGATAAAAAGTAACCTGTAATACTCAGGGACCTTATTTTAGGTGATTTAGTTAAACGGATTGCTTTTTTTATGTGAGAACTGAATGACTGTAGCTACATTTTGAATGAATGAATAATTTATTTAAAAGCAACATAGGCTCATATGTGTTAGTAAAATCTTATGTCTAGGTTAGTATTAATTAAATATTTAAATATTAAATATTTATTTTATTAAATATTTTTTATTGAATATTTATTATATTGGTGAAAGAATATTCACAATTGGTTCAGTAGTTTCTGAACCTATTCATTGTAAAAAAAACCAATTAAATCTTTTCTCTTTATAGTATAGATAATATGTTTCACTTGATTTTTACATGAGACCTCTTGATGACAGATGGACGAAGATGTGAAAAATAATTAGGTACCTAAATCTGAAGTATCTGGAACCAGTTATAGGCTCCACCCATATTAAGTGGGACCAACATAAAAGTTCAAAAATACATGTCAAAAATTGACTTAGCACCCAACTTCAAACCACCGAAACGGGACTAAATAGTTATTGAAATGGGACCATTTGGGAAGTAGTTGCTTCCAATGGGTTTACCCAGTACGAAGATATGAGGTAACAAACCTATAATAAAAAAAAATAAAAAAAAGTTGTATTAAGAACCTCCTCCTTTTTTAAAGTCGGTTGAAAGTAAATGGCGAAATGTGGGCGTATTAAACACTTCTGTCTACCCTTCCGGGGACACTATGAGGTGTGAGCATGTAGGTAGTTACTTATTCTTTTCTTTGTCTGTAACGTAATGCTGCGGCCACACGATGTCCGCTCGTGTTGCTCCTCGCGTTTTTCCCTAGTGGCCACACTGGCTCCCTTAGTATAACTCGTGTGTGATAAGTTGAGATCTGAGCGCTGTGATCTCAACGGTGTGTTCTTGTATACTAGATCCAAAAAAATATCCTAATAAGCTTCCATTTAAGATTTTACATGCCCTATTTTTAGTTGTAGCTTTTATTATCCTCGGTAACAGCAACTTTATAATTATTAATGACTAAAAGTTCAAACGTTAGTCTTATCTTATCACGTACGAGTAGTAATGGCGAGTGACGACGCGAGTGACGAGGCGAGTAAGTGGCCACACAAGGTTCCTCGCTATTCGTCAAGTCGTGTGGCCGGGAGGTAATAGGAAGGGCACTAACTCGGAACTATTATTAGGTATGTCTGCCACATCTACTTATACGTTTAAGCGACAAAAGAGGGTCTTTCATTTAATCAAAAAAAAAAACCAACATGATATTTACAACACGATATAAAAACATAACTTCTCATAAACCTATCAAAATATTTAGACATTCATAAAAAAAAATATAAATCCAAAGACGTGTGACAACAGATGGCGGGCAGTTAATGTTAAGGGACCCACACAATTAACAGATCGCATGTAGGCTGTCGTCAGATATCAGCCTATCAGTTAGTTGATAATGTCGAAATTGGCTACGAAATCGAACCCAAATAGGCCGACGGAAAACTGTTAGTGTATGGGTCCATTTATCGTGTCTCAGCTGTTATGTCATCGCTATATCAAAGAGTAACGCCTTACGACATAGATTAAATTATAAAACAGAGGTCTAGTTTATAGAGACTCAATAAATAATAAATATGTTAGGATAATTCACACAACGTCATCTAGTCTCAAACTAAGCAGAGCTTGTGATATGAGTACTAGATAAACTGCTATAAATAGTTATACATGGGGCACACTAAAAGTTTTGCACTTCTAGCTAATCGGAACTATTTGAATTTCGAATGTTATATTTTTTTAAACGTTGCAACCTTCTTAGTAATAAAAAAAAACGATTGGCGGGAAATCATTTGTCAATTGTTTTTTATCACACATCAAAGTTCTACGTATGCAACGAAAATGGAATTAAGTCGAAAAGATTTTAGAGCGATGATTTTTTATGATTTTAAAAGTTCTCTCTCTCCGCAAGACTGTGCCGCTCGTCTTCAAAATGCTTTTGGGAGAGAAGCACCTTGTTTGGGCACCGTGAGGCGATGGTTTGCTGAATTTGAGAGAGGTTAGTTAGTTAGTTCTTTACATGACGACTTTCGTGAAGGGCGGCCTTCAACTGCCGTCAACGAGAATAATGTGGCTACTGTTAAGCGGTTAATTGAAGAAAACCCGTGGATTACATATGAGACAATTCGAGGACTATTGGGGATTGGTATGAGTCAAATCCAGAAAATTTTATACGAAGAATTAAAAGTTCGGAAACTTTGTTGTCGTTGGATCCCTCATGAACTGACAGCGGAGCAGAAGCGGGCTCGCGTGGAATGGTGCTCACAGATGCTACTGAAGTACGACCACGGACATTCTAATGCTGTTTATGACATTGTCACAGGAGACGAAACGTGGATTTATTGTTTTGAACCCGAAAAAAGAACAGCAATCTTGTGAATGGGTGTTTGAAAATGGGAACAAGCCAACAAAAGTGAGGCAGGCGAGAAACGTTGGTAAAAAAATGATCGCGTTTTTTTTCTCAGCTTTGGGCCCCATCTGTACAATTCCACTTGAAGATCAAAAGAGTGTTAATGCCGAGTGGTATTCTACCATTTGTTTACCCAGGGTGTTAGAAAAAGTTCGCGAAAGACGACCCAAAAGCCGCGTTCTCCTACATCATGACAACGCTTCTTCACACACGGCCAACAAAACAAAGTCATTTTTAGCTTCGGAAAAAGTACAACTCGTCACCCATCCTGCGCATAGCCCCGACCTAGCACCCTGTGATTTCTGTATTTTCCCCAAAATCAAAGATTTGATGAGAGGTTTCACTTTTACCAACTCCGAAGAGGCAGTGATAGCGTTCAATCACACGCAGAAAACATGCCTTAAGATCTGTGGTCCTCCTGTTTTTAAAAATGGTTCGATCGCATGAAAAAATGTTTAAAATGTAAAGGAGAGTATTTTAAAAAGCAATAATATAATATTTTGGTTTTAACATGTTGTTTTTTTAAGTTATGCAAAACTGATAGTGTGACCTACGTATCATAATTTGTTTCGTTCAAAATCCCAGAAAAGATCGTAACTATTTCGTGTTTTAAATTATATTCTGAATGATTCTGTTGAAATTTTAAATGAACGGTTTGAAGAGCTGGAGAATTTGCCATTGGCCCAGATCAACTAGTTATTTTTTCAACAAGATGGAGTTCCAGCCCATAATAGACGTATAGTAAAAGAGATTTTGATTAAGCAGTTTGGTGACAATTTTATTGCAACGCATGGTCCTGTGCCTTGGCCAGCGAGATCCCATATATATGTTAAAAACGAAATTCACAAAGACACGTATGATACAGTTGATGACTTGAAACGTTCTTTGGAGAATATTCTAAACGGAATCAATAACATTGTAATATTGAATGCGTACTATCCTTGAGGTCTCGAATCCAGCTATGTATTGACAACAATGGTCTACATTTTGAACAATTAATCAGTTAACGTAAGAAAAATTAAATGTATTTTGTTAAAGATGAGCTCTTTCCTTTAGTTTGCCGTATGTCATTACCTCCCAGAATAAGATCCGTAACAGCGACACTATTATATGGCGTAATAATAAAGGGTGTGTTTGTTTTTTCCAAATCGGGTTCGATTCTTCAGCTAGGATTATTGGTTTTCCAAAAATCTAATGATGAGATTTTAAGTTTCATCAAAATCGGGCTCGTGACTCCTTTGAACATTTTGAGCTATTCCTTATAGTTTTGGATTTGGCCATCCAAGCCATTTTCAAAATATACATATTTTTTTGTAAATACATACATATTATACATAGGAAACATCCAGGCTCTATAATAGGCTCGCCACCTATTACGAAAGATGAACAAAGCTATTGGCCATTTCCCACCTATAGACATGATTGTACCAGACTCACTCATAAAACAAAATACTTTACAGTTAGAGGCATTCGTTCGATATTACAGAGTTACCACAGATAGCAGATAACCCATCAAAGGCAACAATGGTGGCCATTGCCATTGCAATTGTCTTGGAGCCATTGAAAATGGGTGTTATCTTTGCCCTAATTGGTCCCACTGGTGGTTCCAAGAGGGAGACTTATTTCTCGTACTGGTGGTACCACGAGGCAGACCTCGTAGGCCCACTGGTGGTTAATTCATCTATTTCACGGTAAGTGGCTGCAATCATGTCAGTAGACTACGAAAACAGTACAGTTTGACCATATTACACAACTATTCCGATTCTATTTAGATCGATTGATCGATGATCGATTGAAAATAACATTTGGTCTCCAGAGTGCAGAAAAGTAAAGGTAGCTTCATTCGACTTTCATATTAATCCTGTCTATTAATCCAGTGTCCTGTCTTTAGTTTTTAATCTATGCCCCATATTAATAAGGTGTCGATCGTTTATTTATTGAAAGCGAAGTTATTGAATTTTAAATTACACCCTTCTGTCACAAAGCAGGTAACAAGGATTCTCATACAATAATATTACTGTCATGTGCGATTTGCAACTGTATTACACTACGGGGAAGTGCTACTTTGTAATAGGTTCGAAAATAAACGGATATTGTCATTTTGTACGTCATGTCAAGCATGCGATAGTTAGTAGAAAACTATTGCATTATCTACTCTAACCCGTTGTAATAAATATGATAATAATATTTTTTATTTGTTTGCTCAAGAATACGGAAGGACGTAATTTAAAAAAGAAATTCAGCAGTTCGAATTTTAAATATTTTTCGAAATGTAGTCTTTCTACTTTGAAATAAGAACGACAAGAACATTTAGAGGGAAGTTTTTCGAAAATAGAACTGAAGTGACGACACACACATGTCATGTCAAGTAGAAAACGAAAGTTAAGAATCAAACACACGTGGGTCGATACAAAATCATTTATCGGGCAAAAATACTCTTAACAGGTGGTCAGAGAAAGTGGCACAATTGTTTTTTTTAGTTTTTTTTTATATTATGAACAGTTGAAGTTAAAATATGAACAGTGAGTGTTATAGTGAGTGTGTGAAGTAGATTAGAGATTTTTCTACTACTCAGTGAAGGCCGTATAATATGTCTCTACCTACCCCTTTGGGGAGCCGGGTGTGATTATAACAGTTGATATCTTCACAGCACTTTGTTGGATTTTAAGGTGAGCATTATTTGGAATAACGTCCGATATAAAAAGTGAGTCTAGATTTTGTATGATGTACCTAATTGTACACCGTACTGCATATTTTCAACCGGCTTTCAAAAAAGGTTGTCAATTCAACTGTTTTTTTTTATGTTTGTTACCTCATACCTTTGGACTGTCTGAATCGATTTTGAAAATTAAAAGCGACTTCTTCCCGAGTGGTCCCATTTCAATTTGGTCCCATTCCGACAATTATTTAGTCCCATTTTGGTAATTTAAAGTCGGATGTTGTGTCAATTTTTAATTCATATTTAAATTAACTAGTTATCCCAGCGAACTTTGTATCGCCTCAAATATAAAAAAAAAGAAAAAAAAAAGAATTTTAATTTTTCATGCAAATGTATGTAAATTGAAAAACGCGACAGACGGACAGACAGACAGAAACAAATTGTCGTATTAAATATATAGATATACCTTGTTTGCAGCACGTACTTATTTCAAACAAAAAACTATACAATATTGTATTTTAAATACGTGACCCAACAATATGCAACACCGTAACATCTGCCTGACCTTTGTGCCTCAAAGGACACAAAAGCACCTAGACGGGGACAATAGAACCCGTAAGAAGGGGTCACTCGCTGGTCAAACCGGATCTGGACAGTGTGATGTCTGCTTTAAATTTGCTTTTAAATAGCAATTGTAATATTTGGGGTGGACCGGAGCTATGACCGGAGCGTGATAAGAAATAGCAATGAAGAATAAAATAAATGAATAAGTGAACCCAACGCCATTTGTTTTTAAACTAAGGGAGTATAGCTTTTACTATGTAAGCTATAAATATGACGTCATCGGAGCAGTGAATGCTAGGGATAAGACGTCACGCGCTTACAAAAACCTTTCCCAAACACGACCTTGATATTTGACATTCCTTATGGTATGTCACAACTACACAATGCTCGTCACATCATATGCAGCGATTAATCACTGTTGGAATCACAGTGACTGTACATAGATATTTCGTCATAATATGATAGGTAATTATTTTTAAGCAGCAATCAGACGTAATACGTCAGAGTAACATTCAACGCGTGTGTGTAACTGCAGTATAACGACTAATATGGGTGCAAAGGGGCCCTTCTTGCATCTATCGGGCCCCAGCGACCTCAGCTGCTAGTGGCGCACCTGCTGATTAACGGACGAGGTTCGTAGATTACGGTACCCATGTGGTGGCTTCGGCCCCTACGTGGATGGTGGTACAACAGTGTTGGTCCAGGGGGGTACCACCGTGCAGCTGTGCTAAAGCCCCCCAAGTAACCCAGCCCAGACTTGGTTGCGTTAGGGGTTCAGCAGCTGCACTGCGGAGCCCGGGGCGGTGTATGGTGCGGCAGGCAGGGGTCCAGTGGGGGCGAAGCGGAGTCTAGTGTGGGTCGATTCGCCGGCCAGGGAGACCCTTAGCAACGGCGTTGCCGCGGCCGCCCGCAACATAGTCATGAGGCCCGCCTGGGATCAACCACCCCAGTAGGCTGCCTCACATGTTTCGCATAATCCTGATGTGGGGTCGCCACTCCGGGTGGTAACCGGTGTGGGGTAGCGGCGGCCTTGCATCGGGGGGGTTTGGGAGCCCTTCCGTCCGGCGGGTCGGCTCCAACCTAACTACACGGTTCTAGACGAAGCTAGCCTCTTCACTTTGTCACCTACTGCCGCACCAAATATCACCCTGTCTTCACGCTTCCCCATATCTCACCATGACAGTGCAACAAATTAATACACGGTACACAGCGGCCCCTAGAAACCCCACAAAATTGAGTTCGTTTGAGGTGGAGTTCGCGAATATCCGCAGACTCCATGCGAACCTCGATACCGTCCACCATCACCTGGAGACGGCACGGCCTTCTGTGATGTTCCTAACGGAGATACAGATACGCCGCCCTGACGACACGTCTTACCTCTGTTACCTGGGTTATATCATTGAGGAACAATTCCGCGACAAAGCCGGAGTGTGCGTGTTCGTTAGGGCGGATGTTTGCTGTCGCCGGTTGCGCTGTCTAGAGAACCCCTCCTACTCCGTCCTTTGGCTGCACGTGGATCATGGCTCTATGAGCCAGATCTACGTGTGCGTCTACCGCTCCCACACAGGGGACACTGGCACAACAAGGCTTTTCGAATACCTCAGCGAGATGGCTAACGATGCGCAGGTGCGGTTCCCGAACGCTGACCTGGTTTTCCTGGGGGACTTTAACGGTCATCACGTTGAGTGGCTGGGGTCCCTTAGGACAAATCATGCTGGACGAACCGCCCATGCATTCGCTCTCTCCCACGGGCTGACTCAGATGGTACAAGGTATCACCCGGATACCTGACAGGTCAGACCACACGCCCGCCTTGCTGGATCTACTGCTTACGAGTCGCCCCGCCCAGTACAGTGTGTCGGTACGCCACCCACTGGGTACTTCCGACCACTGTGTGGTGCATGCCAGCGTGAAAGTGCCACCTCCTGCTCGTGCTGAGCAAATGTCTCGACGACTATGGCACTACTCGTCGCCAGACTGGGACGGTCTCCACGATTACTTTGCGTCCGTCCCGTGGAGCCAGAGCTGCTTTGTAGGGAAGGCTTCTCGGCTAGCGCTGCTGCCGTTGCTGGCGAGATCAGTCTAGGGATAGAATATTATATCCCTTTCACTGATGTCGCCAGCATCCGCAAAGCCCGCCCCTGGTTCGGGCGTGAATGTGCCGAGACTGTCCAGAAAAAACAGTCGGCATATCGCGCCTGGGTCAGGGCTCGGGCGGCACGTGACCCGAACGTGGGCCACGTCAAAGCAGCGTACAATAGGGCCACTAGGTTCAGCAAGAGGGCCTGCAAGAGAGCGGATGCCCAGCGCGTCGCGCGGCTTGGTCAGGAGCTCACATCCCATCCCACGGGCAGCCGTGCAGTCCAATTTTTGCCAAACCTCGCTGCCACCACTGCGTCATCCTAATGGATCACTGGCTCACAAAGCCCAAGAGAAGGCGGACATGCTTGCAGATCTTTTTGCGGCTAATTCCCGGGTCGACGATCGTGGCCTGCAGCCCCTGCCATCGCCAACTGTGGCCACACTATGCCTGATATTGTTATCAGGCAATGTGATGTACGGGCAGTGCTGCGGTCACTTGACACGCGGAAAGCCTGTGGCCCTGACGGCATTCTGTCGGTGGACGCAAACTACATTGAGAGATGTATTGGGCTAGCTTCGCGGAAACTAGAAATACTGAACAAGGTAAAGCGATTATTTACACCGCACCAGAGGTGTCTGCTGTACAAAATGCAGATTAGACCCTGTGTCGAATACTGCTCTCACCTCTGGGACGGCTCCGCGAAGTATTTGCTGGACGCTCTCGACGCTATGCAGCGACACGCTTGTCGCATTATAGACTGTCCGGTGGTAACGGGAAGCCTTGAGCCGCTAGCTCAGCGCCGAACTATCGCTTCCTTAGCCGCGTTCTACCGTATTTACCACGATGAGTGTTCTGAAGAGCTCTTCAACCTGATCCCACCCTCTCCCTTCCGATCCTGAACATCGCGTGCCGGGCAGAGATGTCACTCTCATACCGTGGAAACCGTCTTCACGAGAACCGAACGTTTTAAACGATTGTTTCTCTACCGAACGATAGTCGCTTGGAACGCCCTGCCAGCGCACGTGTTTCCTCCAACATATAACCCTGGTTTTTTTAAGCGAAGCGTGAAGAGGCACATTACTGGGTCGTCAAGTTGACGGCCACTCTCCATAGTATTCCTGTGTACTATGAGAGTCGCCCACAAGCTTACCATCAGGCGGGTGGCGACAATTTGTCGACCTATCTATAAAAAAAAATATAAAAAAATAATAGCAGATGTCACTGGACTTCCTATATGAAATAGAGAGTCTAGCATTTTATCGATATACCAAGTCACGCCTGTTGACTTAGACAGAAGCATATAATACGCTTAGAGCCTATTGCCGCTAAACAGGCCAAAGCCTCTTCTGGCAGGTGGGCACTTGCAAGTAAAGTCTCGCTATCTTTGTGGGATTCCTATACATTCATGTAACTCCATGTAGGTAAAGCATTTTAGAAAGTTGTTTAAGCAATGGGCACCCTTTACTCGTCATAAGTACAGTATCGACAATTGATCAACAATTACAAAAAAAAATGCCAACAAAAGACAGGATGTGTGGACACCGGTCCAAAAGGCCCACAAACAGTCACGTACACTAAAATAAACAACAAGCTTGACCATATGCCGCGGAAGGGTTAAAAATATAATGTAGTCACGCCTTATCTATTGATTTGTAATTGGAAGGGTTGACTACTTTATTGTCACAAAAAGTTGATATCCGATGATTTTATTAAAAAATTACCATCATGGTAAACAGATGTATGATCTCATCAATAATTACTTTTTTGAATATCAAACATTGAAATTTTTGAGACAATGTTTTTTTCTCTATACGTTTATATACTCTTTATTGACCGAGCGAGCGAAGCGTTATTTCGAGATTGTAAAATTTTGATTTCCGTCTGTCTGTCTATCTGTATGTTCCAGGCTAGCAGCCAAAGTTTTTACCCAATCCTCACGAAACTAGGCACAAGTGTTCCTTGATTTCATATTCTTATAATTTTTTCATAGTGAGCGAGTGAATTTTTCGATTGCGGGGAAAATGGGGTACATAAAGTCAAATAACGTTTTAATAATTAAGGTGAAAAATCCCAAAAAATGTTTTTCAGATTGACATCAGGGTCTTAACAGCAATAACTACCTACATAAATGTCTATGACCTTACCATGACTATGGTACTACTACTCTCTGTAATGCTTTAATTATTCTGTAATCATTTGTTTGTTTGTGCATTCCATTTAACAACTAAACCAATGAACATTTTCAAGCATCATAAGAAACGATAACTTGAATATTACATTGTCTAATAAAACAACATAGTTACGGGACAATCGATGAAAAACCGCCATCTTTCAGGGATTTCGAATTTTATAGAGGTTTTGCGTGATGGCCGTCGTACCATGTAGTGAAACTTTGCAGAGATGGAGTCTAAATAACCAAAATTTATGAAATAGCTGATGCCATTTTTTATCATATACACAAACACACATATATCACGCCTATATCCCCGAAGGGGTAGGCAGAGGCGCATTACACACCCACAATTTGCCAGTATTTCTAGACCCACGTAATAGGGGTAAGCCTATGGCCGTCACCGGGCACTCTAGAAAGTGGGTTATGTCCAAAATAACCGAATTTATTTTAATAAAAAATGCAACTATATTTCGAAAACTAAATTTGAAACCCGTTGCCTTGCGATGAAATGTTGAAGAAAGGCAACAGAATCTTACGTGCCAGCCGCTGTGCACAGGCAATAATGTAAGTCCTGGGCCTGGGCCTTATTATATGTATATTTATTTTCCTGCAAATCTATATTACTAAGGCTCCGCTGTCCGTCCGTCCGACCGTTTGTCCGTCTGTCAACAGGCTGAACTGTAATAGGTAGACAGTTGACATTTTCACAGATGATGAATTTCTGTTGCCGCTGTGACAAAAAATACTAAAAAGTAGAATAAAATTAATATTTGAGGGGACTCCCAAACAACAAACGTTTTTATAGATAATAAAGTCCTGAGAAGCATCGATTTAGCGTTTAGCAATGTCTCTGTAAAGGCAACGAACGCTCGGACCCAATGACCCCAGTGTCTCAACCCCATACGGCTGAACTATGTAACCTGCTAGGTTAACATTATTATAAGCACATTTACAAAACTGATTTTTGAATATGGGTACAATTTTAACCGAATTGTCACCTTGTGACGCTTGTCTAGCTAACTTCAAGAAGGAACTGTGAGACCTATTGTCGTCATTTATAGAGACTAGCAAATATTCCCGAAGATCCTGAAGGAATTAATGCGAGGAACCAATAAAATAAAAAATAAAATAAGCCCCAAACACTTTACTGGTGACAAGGGCTCCCAGATGCAGAATGGACACATCTTGATTCAGTCCGATAACAAGACACTGGTATCTTACACCCGGAATCACGGAGTGACCCGCTCACCAAATCTAATGGGCTTAGCAGCCAGATTATTAGAGCATCTTTGAATATTTCTGAGTTTCTAAATCCAACCCTGTGTCTATTGTTTGACGATACGAAAGGTCATAAGTTTAGAAATAAAATGATTCGTATAAAATGTTCTACATACACTACTTCTGTTCATAAGTTTAAGTATGACACACATATTTATTGTACCTAGATACCTTGAGTTCTTGATTGTAATGTACATAGTGACTTATTGAGCGGAGCTCTCAACGGGTGACTCAAATTATTTTTCAAACGATTTATGTTAAATTGTTTCTCGGCGAATACTCGGCCGATTTCGGATTTTCTTGCACTCATCAAAAGCTTACAGAATTACCCAGGTTATTACGATGCCAGAATTTTGAATTCAAACTCGCTTCGCTCAAATATATGCTGCAGCGTAACGGTACGTTTCGCGACTGCGGCGACCTAGTTAGTGACTTCACTTTAGTCCACTTTAGTCCGCACCTTCCACGCTCCGGCTGCCCGTAGCGGTAGAGACCTTAGGCACTTGGGGCTCCGTCGCATCCGCTTCATAGGATCGGTGACTCGCTCCGGGTCGTTTCTGGTCCAAAGGTTGTCCATTACCATTCATCACGGCAACGCTGCTAGCATCATGGGCATTTTGCGCCAGGAATGATGCGGGACGAGTATAATGATTTTGTTTCGTCTGACTGTGCTATTGTATCTGATAAACATATTATTATTGTGAATTGAAATTGATGAATAGAATTAAAAAATCTTAACCAAGCAGGCAACTGTCCCTTATACCAAGAGTCGGATAGACTGTCGGATATACACATAAGAAGAAGAAAATGTTTTAAAAATGCTTTGGTCTGCTATGGACTAAACAAAGAAAGTCAATACACCCATATATTACCAGTAACTTTTTTGGTCCGACGTAATAAAGGGTGAGTCCATTGTCATTTCTGGACACTGTTCATTGGACAAAGTCTCATCTATCTATCAGCAGGTGCACTGCAGGTGAGGATGTCTTGGTCTCCAGAGATGTTAAACTTCTGAATTTAGAACTCAAACTACCAAGAACTCAAAAAACTTAGAAAGCAAACGACGTTTTGTAATAAAATGACAAATGTTTCTTTATTTGCAAATAGAATATGCCACAAATTCCTGAATATGGAAATGACGCTATTTGTCACTAAAACCGGTATAGCAGCAGCTGCATAACATTTTGAAATATTAAAAAGCTTAAGGAAGGGTCAGCAAAACCAGATTTTTACCTACACAATAGAAGACAATAGGGCCTAAAATTGACCCTTGGGGGACACCGGTCAGTTTTGTGTTTTATACAAACCGGTTAAGTGAGTAAAGGGTACTTTGTGAATTATTATTTGAAATTGTTATCATGTCCAGTTATTTAATGGTCAGTTTGTATTTAATAGTGAACAGTGGCGGTGGTAACTGAGGTGTAGGTAATCAAAAGTCTTACTGCATTACCCTGTGAGAGAAAAAGTAAATTAATCTAAGACATTCGATATTAAGTTACCAAACAATGTTATTTCCAACTTTTTTTTGCATTAAAAAAAATATATTACCCTACAAAAATGAAAAGGAAACATGTGAATGTATGTGACAAAAAAAAAACAAAGTGAAAATACATTTTTTTTTAAATTTACAGCAATTCATCATAAAATATCTTGGAAACCTAAACAAAACATGATTTAAAACAAACCATGTATTTTTAATGGTACAATACGTGTCAAACATTGTTTTCCCACGCGGTAAAAAGGTTAAAAACGTCATTAAGAACAAAAAACGGGGTTTTTCCTTCATCACAAAAAAGTGTCGTACAATTATCGCCTCCCCGTTTTCCTCGGCAAATAGAATTAGACGTGAATTAAATTAGCCAGGGAATTAACAGGGATAATACTCCTCTCCGGTTTTTCGCTATTTTTAACGTTTTTAAATGCTTTTTTTTGTTTCTTCCTTTCCCGGCTTCAGAACAGCATAATTGTTTTACTTTTTTATGACATCGTTTAAGGATTAAGTATTTGTATAGCTAATGCTATTTTCTTTTTTTTTATTGTAACCCAATCTCATTCTATAACACACAGGGCCTTATGTCCCTCCCACAAAACTGATTTTTATTCCTATTCCTTTTCCGTTCATGCGGTCAGGCTGTGGAACTCACTCCCCCTTGACATTAAATCTGTAGAACTCTTACTCTATTTAAAAAGAAAGTAAAAGCACACTACCTCTCCTCTTTATCTTAAAATATTGTAGTCTCTTATATATTTAAGTATATTATAGTACAGTATGTATTTATTTATATGTTTCTATTATAATGCTCCTTAAGTTTATGAAGGTTTATTTTTATTGCACTGCACACACGTTGCCTTTACATCTCTCTGGCCTGCTGGAAGAGATTCTTTAAGGAATAAGCAGTGCCCTTGTACTAACTGCTCACTGTTCTCTTTGTACTTTTCTTTTTGTTTTATTTTTGTCTGTGTGCTGTATATAAATAAAGAAATAATAGTAGGTAATAGTACAATGTAGGTACCTACAGTTGAGTTTCATAATCCAGTTTTGTGGATTCATTAATCGTTTAAACTTTAAAGAAATGAGCTCAATTTTTTTTTTGTATTTATTTATTTCAGGCAACAAATAGAAAAGTTACAGTTGGTATAAACTTATTCTACGGCCCATAGATAAATACCTTAAAACTAAGAATACATATAGATATTACAAAATGTATATTAGTGATAGAATCTTAAGAATATTTATTGTTAGTACGCACTTCACTATCGCACTTCGGTCTTTTTGCGTACCAGTGGTAGCGATCCGCGGAAGCGACGGAACACCACGCCCTGTGGCCAGAAGGTTTCCTCCATGACGAGGCTTAGTCTAGTGTTGGGCACTCGCACCACGAACGACAGGAAACTAACGTTTATATATATATTTATATATATATATATATATATATATATATACGAGTATATTAGGTGTCAGCTGTTGTCAGAGCATTTCCCCGTAAGTTAACATAATTTAATATATCGGTCTCTGGACAGCAGGGATTGTCGATAACACGGGTCCTGTCTTAATTTTGTATAGTTTACTAGCTGTCCGTACTTCGTACCGCATAATATTTTCTAATGTTCCGCTAAACTTTTATTTTCCTCCATAACCTTCTCCTGATAGTAACGATCACAACAAAAAAAGAATTAGCGAAATCGGTTCAGCTGCTCTCGAGATTTGCGCTTAACAACACATTCAACGACTCATTTTTATATTAAGTTTACTCGTAGAATAGAAGTTGCCCGGTAAAGGCACTAGGCTAGCCTTAGAACAAAAACTAGGAAAATATGAGTGTGTAATGGTCCTCTGCTTACCCCACAGATTATATACCTACCCAGTACGTGTATTGTACATGTCATTAACTTTTAAATTGCTATAAAACATCTTCAAAGTAGTCATTATGAGGGATATTCGTTTTAAAGATTCTAAGGGTTGAATAACACGAATATAAAGCTTATAAATTCTTTATCAATATTACAATATTTTATTTATTTATTTATATATGCTTTATTACGCCAATACAGTATTAAATCATACAAGGAGCTTAAAATTCTAGTAGCAGTACAATGGGCGGCCATATTGCATAGAGCACTCCCTGCCAGGCAACCTTTGGATGGATAGATCTTTAGGAAGAAATGTTAACATAATATGAATACATAGTAAAGGTGGGTACATACTTACACACACACACACACACACACACTCACACACGAATACTTAGAAGCTGATGCTAGTATGGAATAATTAATAATACTTTCGATAACTTTTTTGTGCATCAAATTTTTTTTTTCTAAATCTCTACCAATAGGCGAGGGACAGGGAGTTTTTGGTAAAATATATTTAGTGTTGTAATTCGATAGACTAACGTACTCATAATTATTTATTTTTACGCACATGAAATATGATAATTTCCAAAACTATAATTTATTGTAATAACTACAATTTATTTGTACTATGTATAGATCATTGCAGAACATAATAATGATTGTGAATAGAGAGTGACCGTGAGTTTTATTGCCAGGTTCTTTCTCTCAGTTCTACCTATTGCTTTGGTAATCTGGCAGTACATGTAAATATAGAAGTAATAATATTTTTATTTTAAGTACTGACGTTTGTAAGAGCCATTTAATGACCTATTCAATTTTTTTTTCATTATAATTATAATATTTACAAGCTGCAATAAAATATTTAAAACATACGTAAGTACAAATATAATTTAAAAACTAGAACTAAATATTTTAAGTTTATCAAACGAATATAAATCAAAAATAAACTGGTAGTTTCTAGAAATTTTATTCCTTGTAACGGGGTTTAAGAAAAGGGGTCTTTAAAATGTCAAAAGAAGGAACAATTTCCCTGAAGGGGCGCCCACCCCCTTAATTATATCTTTTAATGTAATGTCTGAGTGCATTTTTACACCCCTTCTTGGTATATAAAGTGTGTAGGGAGGGTTATTTTGGAACGGAGTAAACTCATTTATGGATTTTTATAGGTTCAATTTTATGATTTAGGAAAATATTGGTTTGGGATACTTTTCACTAAAATTTAAAGTAGTTTGAAAGTCTTAACTCTAAAATCTTAATTTATGGAGGTGTTGATGTTGACATTGATTTTATAATACTAGCGGACGCCCGAGGCGTTGCTCGCTTGACAAATTATAAACCTACACAAAAACGGTGAAAACGGCATCAAAATCCGTTGCGTAGTTTTAAAGATGTAAGCATACTCTTACATACGGAACAGGCGACTTTGTGTTATACTGTGTTATGATGAATCTCTGTTCCTTTGTTTCGCTATAACTCGAGTATAGCTGAACAGATTTGGCTAATTTTGATCTTGAAGTATTTGTTCAAGTTCAGAACTGGTATAAATTGTGAGAAACATTTTAATCTTAAGTCCATACAAAGCTAGTAAAGGCGATCTAAAGTAGATTATAGGTATATACTTACAATATTTATTATAGGTACTTTAACAAGTCCGAGACGCCCAGGACTTTAATTGGCTGTGCCACAGCGGCTGGCACGTAAGATTTTGTTGCCTTTCATTAACATTTCATCGCAAGGCAACGGGTTTTAAAAAATTTCCAAAATTACAATATAGCTGCTATTTTTATTTATTTAATTCAGCCATTTTGGACCTAACCCATTATAAATGTACCCGGTGACGGCAATAGGCTTGCTACTTATTACGTGACTAAAAATACTAGCAAATTGTGGGTGTGTAATGCACCTCTGCCTACCCTTTCGGGGATATAGGCGTGATATCTGTGTGTGTACTTTAACAAAATCTATCACTACTCTGCATACCTATTCTAAAATTTCCAAAACAAAATGAAAGAACAATAACAAGTAACTCGCCCTCATCTTAGCAATTTAAAAGAGGGGTTGTCCTCATTTATTCCTTCTTCTTTTACCGTAACCACCCCTTAAAACCCCCTATCCACCACCATCATTACTTGACCCCCCAAGTCTCCCTCAACGTACAAAAATTATAAATAAATTTCGTAAAAGTACGAAACTTCAGAGGTCTTTCTTGACTGGTATCGTACCCTTGATGGAGGTGTGTTAGCGCTCCCTAAAAAATTTACTTACCCTTCTTATTTTGAGGGGCGAAGTGAAGTAAAATTGGTTTATTATTACTTTTGTACCTACATGAATTTATTATTTACTAACTTACGCCCTTAGTTCTGCTCGCGTGGAATACTAATCTACACTACATATTATAAAACAAAATCTTTTCCGTTCGTATGTATGCTTATAGATCTTTAAAACTACGCAACAGATTTTCATACGGATTTCACCAATGGGTAGACTGGTACTCGAGGAAAGTTTTTGTCCTAAATAATTTGTTAAGCGGGTGAAGCCGCAGGCGTCCGCAAGTATTATTATAAAGTTGAAGAGTTTGTTTTGTTGAACGCGCTTATAAAACAGTAGTCGTAAAAAAACAATAGGCTATTTGCTCCCCATCCAATAATTGTTTTTAAATCAAGGAAATATTGTACCAATTTTCCCACAAATTAACCCACTAAATAAATTGTTCACAGTATCTTTGGAGACAAATAACAACAATAAAAAAAGACCTTTTTGCATTTATCTTTTTACATTTAAATATACCTACAGACACACTTTATTATTATATAAATAAATAAATATGTTTGTGACATTCTCACACAACGTCATCTAGCCCAAACTAAGCTATAAGCTTGTGTTATGGGATCTAGACAACTGATAAACATACTTTCTAAATACATACATAATATACATAGAAAACACCCAAAATCCGAAAGAAACATTTGTGGATCATACAAATATTTAATTCGACCCGGGAATCGACCCGGGAAGACTCCGGAGTCGAAAGTCGATGCACTACCGACCACGCCACAGAAGCTGTTATATACCGAATACTTAGATTGCGTGGAAACTTACGTTGCGTGTAGCTCGAATTAGGCCTTTGAAAATCCTATAAATACTATCGAGTACTTACCTGGGGCGCCGGCTACGGACGTAGGGTAGACCGCGGCCTTTAACCGCCTTTAAAAAAAAGAAAAAGGTGCCTATTTAATTTCTGTGCCATCCATATGTACCTACATACTACATACAGATAAATAAAATTGAAGTGTAAGTATGTAATTTTAAACAAGGTATGCAATGCATGCTGCTGTTACAAAAAACTTATATGAGCGAAGTGTTAAATTTTCGAACGACAACGATTTATTTTTTTATGTACAAACTTTTTTTTTTGTTCTAAACCACCTTCACGCCACACGTTATCACTGTGGTAAGTTTGAAGGAGATCGGTTCTGGCGTTTAGGAGGAGTATGCGGACAAACGAAATACATGAGTCGCCTAAGATTGAGCTTCGCTCACTTCGCACAATTACCAGCTTTTTTTTTTTATCCCGTTGAGTAACAACGGGATAAGAAAAAATCCGACCACAACGCAACACACAACACAGGTGGCCAAGGTCCGCCGGGTGCCACTGGAAAATTCTTTTAGTGATTACCAGAGGCGCTCCGCAATGGACGCAGGTGCGGTCGCGGCCTACGATAGTATGACACGATACCAACTTGACATACCTACAAAATGCAATATTTAAAATTTTTGTTTGTCTTTTTGTTTCTGTTAATTTCTGGACCGATTTAAACGAGACTTTCCCTGGTAGACAGCTGATGTAATAAGGTGTAATATAGGCTACTGTTTAGGTGTAGGGGGGCTCGTGGTCTAGTGGTAACCGACAATGTTAACACATTGCAAAGGTTAAGCAACATCGACTCAGGCCGGTCTTAGGATGGGTGACCATTTCTTAAGACATTGAGACCCCTCCGTGCCTCGGAGAGCACGTTAAGCCGTCGGTCCCGGTTGTCATACTAACATCTATGGCAGTCGGTAGGGGTAGTTGGAGCCCTAAATCAAAAATCTGACCGGTCTAACTACAGAACTTCGATATCGCCCATGGGTTGTGAAGGTCAGATGGCAGTCGCTTCACGGAAAATATCGAAGTTCAGCCGAATCGCAGTTAGACTGGAAAGCCGACCCCAACTGAGTTGGGAAAAGGCTCAGTGAATGATGATAGGCTACTGTTTATCCCGGGAATGTGTTCCCGCGGGAACAGGGAACCATAAAACTATTTCAATAACGGATAGCTGATGTAATAAGTTATAACATTGACTACTTTTTTTTTTATCTCCGGAATGTGTTCCAGCGGGAATTCAGAAACAGCGTCTGCTAGTATTGTTAATAACAAAAACTCGAGATTTTGTGACTTTTAAAATTGTTTCGGTGGTGTGGTAGGTAGTTTACGGCTTTCGACTTCGGAGTCTCGGGTTCGATTCCCGGGTCTAATCAAATATTGATGTAATCCACAAATGTTTGTTTCGGAGTTTGAGTGTTTTCTATGTATTTTATGTATGTATTTAGAAATATATAAGTATGTTTATCAGTTGTCTAGATCCCATAGCACAAGCTTACAGCTTAGTTTGGGCTAGATGACGTTGTGTGAGAATGTCCAAAAATATTATTCCTCATTATGTAGGGGCTCCATTTGAAATTTTTCGTTATAATTTCCAAAGTAAATACTTTGTGTTGTTAGATCGGTAAAATGTGAACTTTAAACAAAAAAATGAAACAAAAGAAATGGGGAATCCCCCCTTAGCTCTCGAGAACTGCTTATGCTCCAATGATGGTTGACCCCTCTATAGATAGCCCTCGATCTGGAGGCAAGCCAAAAAATCGAAAATTTTACCTAGCCGTAAGGGGTCAAAAGTTATAGGTGAAAACCTATGGCGTGGTGCGGCGCTAAGCACCGTGCAAGACACCGTACTAGTAATCAAGAAATATTTATTCAATATCGCCATCGACAAAATCGTAATATGAATCTGAAAAAAAAAATGCAGTAATCGGCTTATGCAATAATTCTTAGTGGCGTCTTGCCCGGAGGATCAGTATTGCTTTCTAACTATTAGGTATAAGTACTAATTTCAATTCAATATTTATTTATTTACTAAAGTATTAGCCGTGCAAGATGACAATGGGATTGGTAGCCATGTTGGTGACGTCATAGTGACATAGATTAACCTACTGTTTTGTCGACGTCACAGAGTTTCTATATAGTAACAATCCGCGCACGATGTGAGTGGAATAGAACCATTCCACTCACATCGTGCGCCGCTTATAATTAGCTATGTATTCGAAAATCAAAGCGACATAAATAAAAATTTTGATTCCAAATCCAAACATACAATTTGAAAATGGAAGCTCAAATTCGCCCGCGGAATTCCAATGACGATTCACAGAGGCTTTTTCTTGTTGCAAATAACCAAGATAATTTTGCTGGGTTTTAAATCCGGCGTCTACTATATTAAACTTTAAGTCTATATGTTAAAGGTTACACTACATGAAATGTTACTTTTGTAAATGTAATGTTACGTCATCAAGTTATCTCCCTAACTGTCTCTCTCAAGGATTTATCGTCTTGTTGGGGGAAAGAGTTGAAAAATAAGAAAGGGCTGTTTTTCCTGGGGGACTTTGGGGGGAAGGGGGTAAGAGATTCAATTAAGACGGGTGCCGAGCGCGATTAATTATACTTACAAAATTATTGCAAAATAAAAAAAAAATAAGTGTACAGATGCGTATGACATTGGTGATGAATATTTTTAAAATAAGAATTTTGAAAGTTTTAAATATAAGTAAGTACAGAGTTCTTTTTTCAAATGGAGATGAAAAATACTGACGCTTTCTGACATTTATCGTAATGTAGCATTAAGCATACTAGGTAAAGCTACGCTGCTGTAGGTAAACAGTGAGCGGGTTCGTAATGAGCGAAGCGTTTTTTTTTCTTGTATTTAAATTGAGTATTTGAGCATCACGACCTAAATTGAAATCAGCTATTAATTTAGGTGAAAAATTTTAATTATCGGTCAAGAGGTTGCTGAGAAACGAACATCCGAACATTTTACATGGCTCGCTTCGCTCAATAAGTAATAAAAACTAGGTCGCCACCCTGCTTCGCGGCAGCATATTAGAGCGCAGCAAGCATCACATATCTTAATGTAAAATTTTTTTTTTTTTTTTTTAATTTGAGGGCCAAATTTGTAAATTTGGGCTCCGTTAGAATGATGTCAGTTAAATCTAGTTTAATTTGATATATAAATTGTTGAAATCGGTAAAGTATTGACAGAGATCTCGCATAAGAAAGGATTGAACTTTCTTGCACCATGAGAGCTTCGCTTGCTACGCTCTAATACGCTCTAATAATATCCTTAAACATAAAAAAATTAAGTATTGACGGATGGATGTTTTGTTCTTTCAACCAAAAAATACTGAACAAATTTCTAACGAAACATAACCAACCAGTGACTGCTGAAGTGAGGGCATTTGATGTTGTGTGTATGTGGTACAACACTACCTAGGTATATCTTCGAACAATCTATATCTATAGCTACCTTTTTTTTTAATTCTGCGACTGCTCCTAAAAGACTAGAAAGAATTTCCAGTGGCGCCCGGCAGTCAAGCTATACCCTGCCAACATCTCCAGCCTTTACCTCTAACACTTTTACATAACCCATTCTTTGACAGTTAGGTAAAAGAATAACTATAAAGTGCTATATTCTGTTTGCAACCTGACACCCTGACCTATATAGAGGTCTTTAAATCAAAACATACATCACACATTGACCCAGTAACGTATGTAAGGTTAAAGACCTTTCCTATACATATCATCCAATTTCCATCTTTATATTAATTCAGTCTAAAGTCTATTTTACCGTGTATCATCTCCACATATGAGCGTCAAGCTACGTATCAATTAAAGTTTGAATTATTTCAAAGTTTAGGGAAAGTTTCTTTAGTTAACATTTAAAACTTATAACTAGGTGTTCACTTGTTGCTTAACTCTTAATATCCATAAACAATAAATCTATGATTGATAAGTAAAATTATGTACACACAATGAGGTATCTGTCATGCAATAAGTAAACGTAACATAATGATTTGAATTCATTCTAAATTTAAATTTGAACAAAAGTCATTGTATCAAATTCGAAAGAAATAGAACATAAAAAATGTTCGATTTTCAAAAAGTAATTTAGTACGCAATCGAACGCTACGCTGACAAAGGCGCCCACTTGGCGCTGGCGCTTCTTATTCCCCCACCTTAGATATCTATCTATGAAAGGTACGGTACACTTTTATTCTTCAAGGGGCCGACCGTCCACCCCATTTAAAAGAAGCCATCTTGGGATTGGGTACCGAGGGGCGCGCCCTCCCCACGGGGGCCGGCGGGCGAAAGGGGGAACCACTTTTCTCGGCGAAGTGTTGTTTTAATTCTACCAAATATCTTTTCGTGAATACCTCAGCAGAACTTCTGATATAATTTTCTTCGAGTTATATTTATACGTTTTAGGTGTAAACGCCTTGAGAGTTCTGCTCGCGTGAACATTCGTTCCAATAATAGCGGTTCTAAAATTATATTTTCATAAATTATTTTGGTAATTTTTACGAAAATTGCAGTCGTTTTATCAGTACCTACCTATAGTTCTTAAAAGAAAATATCTGTCTTCGATATTATTACAAAAGTACCTACTTACTTAAAGTACAAATTACCTACGTATTCAATGTCATACGATACCTACCTACCTACAACTTTTATTGGCGTCCTGGGTAACCTACGCCTTCTAAAGGATAACCACATAAGACTAAACAATTCCCAGAGAACTCAAAAAACGCTTTCTAAGACATCTAGTTTAACGTTAAAACTACTTTTTATTTTATGCAATTTCCCGCCAACACATTGTCATGTCTTTAATTGCCGCCATTTTATGTAGAATACCAAATTCGAATTCGAGTCACTTTGAAATTCTACGCGATAGTTGGGCAAAGGAATTCCACTTTCGTCCAGTAGTGGCGCGGTCCAGGTAAATTTTAATTTCTATGCAAATGAAAGCTTTCGTTCGGGACTTTAATCTACGAGCTTTGCCAATCGCTGAGGGAGAACTTATTAAGTAGCAAAAGGAGCGGGATAAAGAACCTACTATAATAGTACTATAGGTACCTTTTGTTAGTAGATTCCTGGGAGTTTTTCCTTCGTGGGACTAAATGACGAAATGTGGGTGCAACAAACGCCTCTGTCTACCCCTTCAGTGATAAAGACTTGATCTATTTCACAACTTTATATTTTGTTTTTTAAATTTTTGGACTCGGTAAACCATTTTGAAAATGTTTTTAATTGAAATTCTCTGATTCCTGATTGGTCCCATTTCAATTTGGGCCCATTCCGACAATCAGTTTTTCCCATTTCGGCAATTTGAAGTCGGTTTCATCAGAAAAAGTGCCACTTATAGTTTAGCAATACGTGTAAAAGGCGAATAACATCTCTGCCTACCCCTTCGCAGAATCATCTGTGACATTGCATATGATCGTATCTTACTTATGTAAGATGTAAATTCATTTCTTTAAAGTATCCGATTTATTTACAATAGATATTACAATAAGCACATGAATGTCACTCTTACAATATTTATAAAACATTGTGTAAGTGTAAAAAATCCTACGCGTCATTGCCAACAGGGAAGGTTCCCAGAATACTGACTGCGTTCCCACGTTAGATGGCGATACTTATTCTTTGAAACAAGAAATATTCTGGTTCTTGGAAGCATCGTTTAGCCGATTAGCGATGTCTCTATAAGCAAAGCAAAGGCAGCGAGTGTTCGGACCCCATAACCCCAGTGTCTCAACCCCAAACCACCGAAACAGCTTAAATTCGTAAGCTAATATACTGAAGTGAATATCAAAATATTTAGAAGAATAACTTCGACCGCATGATAAAAGTTTAACGGAGCCACTTCAGAGAATATGCGGTAACACGTAGGTAAAGGAAACGAGTTATCGCCAAAGTCGATTATAACTCGACGGAATAACGTTTGAAAGAATCCAATGCGGTTGGCTTAACCGCGAACCTACTACGAGTTCTCGGACAGTTCTCGATCCGTATTATCGAGTAACGTTTCAGGTGATAGTTGTTTTAAAAAACAATAGGTAATATGTTAGAAATATGATATAACATGTAGGTATAACTGTAACTCGTGTTTACTGACATAAATAAATACATAGACATTTTCAATATCACTCAATAATTTGCTTAATTAACAATAATATTTCAGTAGGTACTCTATGGATACCCTCTCGCTAGAAACCATGCTTCAAGCCATGGTCTCCAGCGAGAGTAGGTGGAACGTGGCCGTGCACTTCTGCGAGCAGGTCAAGCTCGCTCGCAGGCGGTCGAGAGGAAGAGGGAGCGTACTCTCCCCGCTAAGTTCCGAAGTCAGCGGCCAGGATAAAACGGGATAAAACCCAACCCCAACGACGCGGAATGAAACCCGACCAAACCCCAAAGAGGTCACACAGGTGGCCAGAGTCCGCCGGGCGCCACTGGAAATTCCCTGTCTGGTGTTTCCCCACCAGAGGCGCTTGGCAATGGACGTGGGAGCTTAAAAACAACAAAAATAATATTCATGTCGCGTTTAGAACGGACAACACTATCCGGAGAAACATTTGCAATGTTAAGGAGAAAATTGGGGATGACAGGAAGTCAGGTGTGTATAGGCTTAAGTGTGGGGATTGTGAGGGTGTTTATATTGGTCAAACCGGCCGTAGCTTCGCGACGCGGTATAAAGAACATATATCAGCTTTTAGAAACAATCGCCCAGAACGGTCTCATTTCGCAAAACATTTGTTGGACTCCGGTCACTCCCTACCTAATCTTCACACTTTTGACGTTCTGCACACCTGCAACAAAGGACTGAGGCTTTCGGTTTTGGAACAATTAGAAATCTACAAACATAGACGCTTGAACCCTAATATTTTAAATGATCAACTTAATTTCGCCTCTTCCCCTTTGCTGCGGGTAGGTATACGTCATTCAAACAACGGTGGTGGGTAGACATAAAATAGTTTGGTATTATGGTTGTGGGTAGAAATAAAAAACCTAGGATATAAATAGGTGCGGTTTACGAGTTGTGGCTCATTCGGTCGCCGTGCGCCGAGCCATCGACATCTCCTGATGATGCCCCTGGTTGGGGGCGAAACACGTGTCGAGGTTTTTTATTATTTTTTGCACGATAACACAACTCTCATATTTATTCTATTTTCAAAATTATTTCTCTATTCTTTCGGCCTAAGTGGGATTGGAGGGCGGACTTGTGCATGAATAAATACGAGAGTTGGGTAATTTGCATGTGGCGGAATATTGCAAAGTAGTTAGATTTATTTTATTTATTGAAAATCTTTTTAAAAAATTCTGCGTTTCTGTATTAATTATCGATCATGAAGAAAATACCTAATCGATAATACTGAAAACTAAAACTTTTTAGAATGTTCGAGATTAGTTCTATAGGAGAAGTCGCATTACAGTTTTTGCTCGTTACCAATTCGAAATTCGAAAAACATTAGTTACAGAATACGTGCGCGTACAAGAACTGTGTAGAGGCAACCAAAAAGCCGGCGAGATCACGTATGCCGATAACATTACCAAGTTTCTACATTAGACGAACTTTTATTACACTTATCTTGGTGTGAGGAGGTAGGCACTAAAGTAACATACGCAAAAATGTACTTTCAGTAATCGTGTAATCGGTGCGACCGTTCAATACGAATACTGCTCGTACATTAGATAGAATGCAGTTACTTAATTTTCTTAAACCTACAACCTTTTTATTCATTATCTTGGTACCTT
This sequence comes from Nudaria mundana, assembly GCA_963556515.1. Classification (NCBI taxonomy): domain Eukaryota; kingdom Metazoa; phylum Arthropoda; class Insecta; order Lepidoptera; family Erebidae; genus Nudaria; species Nudaria mundana. The sequence continues at coordinate 10,616,891 of OY748313.1, forward strand.
TTGTTTTTTTTTTTTTAATTCCGGCCCAAGGCCGCGGCCGCTCTAACGTCCGTTGCCGGGCGTCTCAGGTTACTAGCAGATGGTATATCCAGTGGCGCCCGGCGGACTTTGACCACCTCTGTGGTCTCTGCGGGTGTTTGGTCGGGACGAGAATCCCGCGTCATTGGGTATCTTGGTACCTAACAAAAAATTTGAATTTTGAAAATGGAACAGTGATGCAATAAATCGAAATTTAAATTGTGTACTTATTCGATTCGTGCGCCGAACAAAAGTAGAGAACACAATTTAAAATTTGAGTTGTGTTGTATCGTGACAGCGTATGATGATTTTGAAAATCGAATCAGTTTTGTTCTTAAACGGAACATGATTTCTATTTGGTAGTAGGGTACGTTGTCAAGAAATTTGGCCCACTGTAATAATACTTTGCGAACTTTGTATCGCCTCAAATATAAAAAAGAAATAATAATAATATTTTAATATTTCATGCAAATGTATGTATTATTAATTATAATTGAAAAACGTGACCGACGGACAGACAGACAAATTGTCGTATTAAATATATAGATGTACTCCTAACTGTTTTTTAAATTTAAGTATGTTGATTTTTTTCAGGTAAGCTCGAGGTCTTGGAACTTTGTTCCAACGTAACATCTAGTCGTATCTTCTTTTAATGTAAAAAGGTAAAACTTCTAGTGATAAATAAACCATTTTTTAAGACGAGTAGTTTTATTTTTCCACGAAAATTCACATAATATTTATTCCTGAAGGAGGAAATACATTAGCTTATTAGCCCTTATTCTTACCACCAGCTTATTCATATCTGACGACATCATAAGAGACTATGATATTATCAGTGATAAGTTTAAATAAGTGATATTCTTTTTCTATGATGATGAAAAGTAAAACTAGTGGAAAGGTTCCTCTTCTCCTTTATTTAAAAACGTGGCTCCATCGATGTTCATCGATTATTTCGCCAATGTCAAGGTAATGCTGGATATTTTCCACACAGAAGAACTACTTAATTACTTAACTAGTTCACAGTGTGGGACAAAGAAACGTTGTGTTTATTTTTGCGGACCTAAAAAGCCACCAGTCACGCGCTCAGCAAAAATCGAACTCCGGAAAGGTTATTATTGACACAATCAATACATTAACTGTCCTATTCATAATGAGTTAGGTCAGAGGTTTAAACTAGGTACCAATTGTCATAAAATGACATTCATAATCGTTCAGTAAGGTACTTTTATCTACTTACAATATTTTCAAAATATCGTGTAAGGAATCCACCGCATAATTGCTGACTGGGAAAGTTTCCAGAAATGTTGAATGCATTGCCACGTGGAATAGCGATGCTTATTCTTTGAGCAGGGAAATAGTCAATATTTTGTTCCTGAGAAGCAATAATAAAAAATATTTTTGTACATTCTCACACAACGACATCTAGCCGAAATTAAGCTAATATAAGCTTGTGCTATGGGATCTAGACGACTGATAAACATACTTATGTACTGAGGGAGCGAAGCGACCGAAGTCTCCGTTTCAACTTGCAGACTGGGGAGAATTTTTTTCGTCTGTACCTCTACATCTCTACATCTACGGGTTCTGTCAGATCATGTTTGCGGCTGTATTTATCAACCGATTTTCATGAAACTTTACGCACACACTCCTTGCTTACAATGAATAACATGTGAATGATATTTTTTGGATTGGATGAAAAATGAAAGAGTAATAAAGAAAATTTAAAAATATATTTTCTAAACAAAGCTCTCAAAGTCTACGGTTCACAGAACTAGTAGTATATTTCTAAATACATATCTACATATTATACATAGAAAATACCCAAACTCCGAAACAAACATTTGTGGATCACACAAATAACTTGATTCGACCCGGAATCGAACCTGGGACATTACGGACGGCAGTCGCATACTCATACCACTGCGCCACCGAGGAAGTCAAAATCATCAGACGCTTACCGTAATTTGTGGGATACGTGGGGATCCCATCACTCAGTTGCTAATGAGACGCCTAGTACCAACATCGAGGAATCATGTATATAGTAAGTATGAAAGTTGACAAGCCGCTATGTCTTCGAAAATTGGCTGTAATGAAATGGAAAGTATTCCTTCAACTATTTTTCCACTTATATAAATGTACTAGTGGTCGCCCGCGACTTCGTTCGCGTGGTAATTTGTTTTTTTTCCCGTTCCCGTCGCGCCGCGTCATATTTTGAACAATTCACACAATATCTTTATAAATTGTAGCCTATATGTTATTCTGATGTATAAGCTATATTATTGTAAAGTTTCATTAAAATCCATTCAGTAGATTTTACGTGAAAGAGTAACAAACATCCATCCATCCATACATACATATAAATAAATAAAAGAATACATACAAACTTTCGCGTTTATAATATTAGTAGGATACAGTTTCTCTGAGTCATCTGTACGTTTAAATAGTCTAAAGGTTTATAAATATTCAAGTAACAGAACAAATGACCTAAGCTAAATTGTGTACGGAGTGAGTTTACGACAATGCCTATAAGAAAACGGGTGGCGTGTTATAAAATTTGCATTCGACTTGGGGGTGGTGCAGAACCGGTAGGTAAGATACGAGTACTATGGAGTCGGCTTGATTGTCTAAAAAATATATAGATTATTGTCCGTGCTTCAATGTTATTAACTCAAACAGATGGATAAAATAAAAATGTCTGTGTCCGTAATTCAAAATTAACAACTTTTTACTAAAAGCACGTGAAAGTAATAGTAAGTTAATATACGGTACAAATCTCCGACAAATCTCTGAAACGGCTGAACTGCCTCTACGTAGAAATGCATCACCCGCCCCTTCATCCATTGCCAGGCGCCCCAAGTTACGCACTTGGAAGTATTCCCTGTAGCGCAGTGGTGAGTCTATTGAGAAAAAAAATCCATCTAATTTATACAGTATACTGTTTAATCTATATACTCCCCGATATCTTAAAGAACGTTTCAAGTTCCTCCATGACACACATTAGAGGTCTCTAAGGTCATCGGAAAATTCTATACTGGAAATACCGATGCACTTCACAAAATTCTCGGATCAATGTATCACTGTGCAAGCAATCCGCTTGTGGAATGCGTTGCCCAAATGCGTTGCACAAATTAGACGTGCACAGACAATCTCTACCTTTAAAATATGGTAAAAAAATATTATTTCTCTTCCTGCGATTAAATACATACTTGTCCATTTTTCATCGTCACTGTCTCTAATTAGTATGTGTATAATCTAAATGTAAATCAACACATTACACAATTTATGTATTAATTTACAATAAGAATTACAATATACAAGGTGGAGGCTTGTAAATAGCGATTTGGTTATATTTATTTAAATATTCATATTGTTAATTATTCTCTAAGCCTTCTGTAACGCGGGAGTAGGTGGAACGCGGCCGTGTCCTTCTGCGAGCAAGTCATGCTCGCGAAGGAGGCAGCCGGGAGGGAGAGGGAGCGTACCCTCCCCGCCGAGTTCCGTAGTCGGCGGCCAGGCCGCCCCAGACTACGCGACTACGCCCAAGACTATCGTCCTCCATGATCGGGGCCTGAGGACGGCAGGATCGCCACCCACCGTCCTTACAGAAGCAGGCTAGAAGGGTTGCGTGCTGCGGAGCCTTTGCCCCATAGCACGCAACCAGATTCACTCACTGACGCGGGATAAAACCCGACCCCAATGACGCGGGATTCTCGTCCCGACCAAACACCCGCAGAGACCACAGAGGTGGTCAAAGTCCGCCGGGTGCCACTGGACATACCCTCTGCTAGTAACCAGAGACGCCCGGAAACGGACGTTAGAGCGGCCGCGGCCGCGGAATTAAAAAAAAAAAAAAAAAAAAAAAAGCCTTCTGTAAAATTAAATAAACAAATAATCTAATTATTATTTCAAATCACCTGTTTGCTACTTACATCTAATGAATTTTTGTATTAATTAAACAGTTACACTACTTACTCTCTTCTTATGCTTTTATATATATTTATTGCTATAATATTATATGACTATCTCTTATTTTTTTATATCAGGTACGTCAAATTGACGCCGCCCGCCTGTTGGTAAGTCGTGACGCTGTCTAGCGATTGTGGGCCACTCTAACAGCACACAATACTATAGAGACTGGTCCTCAACTTGACGACCTACTGATGTGTCTCTTCACGCTCATCAATGTATTACATTGTACACAACCCCTATTTTCCTAATCCGGTAATTTTGAGTCGGCTTTTGTGTCAATGTTTGTCGAGTTTTCAGAGCTAGTTATGAAACGAGAAAGAAATTCCGAGTTCGTACCTGGTTAAGAAAAGTCGACTACGAATATGGATGGAAGTTGAATTTTCTCACTGGTTACCTACGAAAAATTAATAAATATGTTGCGGAAGCAGAGCTTGTGATATGAGTACTAGTTAAACTGACATAAATACTTATGTAGGTACATTTTTTTTGTATATACATACATATTATACATAGGAAACATCCAGACTTCGGTACAAACGTATGTGTCATCACACAAAGTTTGTCCCGACCGGGAATCGAACTCCAGCATCGAAAGCGGATGCACTACCGACCACGCCACGTCAAAAGAAATTGTTACTTTGTCTCGTAACTAAAGCCACCTCCATACTATGCAGCATTCACAGGGTGACTGTCCACCTCTCTCCTCTCCGAGGGAGTCAGTCTAACAGGAAAAAGGAGGGATGGAAAATTTCCATTTTCTTCAGTATTTCTCCTCTGCACCAGTTTTTGATTAACGGACGGCTAGGGGCGAAATTTCATTATGTATTCATCCCCTTGGAGCTTATTTACTCCCCCCCTCCCCCCATTATTGTGTGGTTAATAACGTTATTATAAAAGTTTTGGGAAACAGCTATGTCTTATAGCTTGTTTTGTGTCCGTGGAGTATTATTATTGTAACGTTTTGTTTCGATTCGCAACGTTAATTTGGCGATAGACGTCCTGTATGTATACCTCACAGAGCAGTAGAGGTTAGAAGGGCCTTTAAGGCCAAGGCACGCGCGCCGCTCATATTGTGAACACTCATATGTCAACCATATACTTCTTTTCACCAATCTATATATTTAATACGACAATTTGTCCGTCCGTCGCGTTTTTCAATTTACATACATTTGCATGAAATATTTATATATTTGTGGCGATACAAAGTTCGCTGGGATAACTAGTATTTGTAATTATAACAATTGTATTATAGTAGTTTGTAGATAAAAACGACAACGACATCGCAGCAGATGTGTAATTATACATTTCTTGTTTGTAGTGGAGTTTAGGAGTGGGAGAAAATCGGCGACACGCGTTGTGTACAAATCAGGAACTATCATTCTCTTACTAATCTCTTCTACTGTTCTGTAGTACATCTATACGCACGTAGGTACGTACGTCTCTTATAGTCTATACTACTCGTACTATTATAAAGAGGAAAGATTTGTATTTTTGTGTGTTTGTAATGTATAAACTCAAAAACTACAGAGCCGATTTCAAAAATTCTTGCACCATTGGAAAGCTACATTCACCCTGAGTAACATAGGCTACTTTTTATCCCGGTAATGTGTTCCCACGGGAACCGGGAACGAGTAAACTAAATCACGCGGGCGGAGCTGCGGCGATCAGCTAGTAACTTAAGTCTCGTCAACCTTTTTCGTCTATGCGTCACAGTACGCAATAGTAATATGTAGCTTGTCCTGATTGTTGGATTAGCCTTGCCCCCTATAAAGTTGGACTAAGGAAACTACTGGCAACATGGGTATGTGATTCACCTTTTTTTTTTTTTTTTTAATTCCGCGTTGGGCCGCGGCCGCTCTAACGTCCGTTGCCGGGCGTCTCTGGTTACTAGCAGAGGGTATGTCCAGTGGCGCCCGGCGGACTTTGACCACGTCTGTGGTCTCTTCGGGTGTTGGGTCGGGACGAGAATCCCGCGTCGTTGGGGAAGGGTTTTATCCCGCGTCAGTGAGTGAATCTGGTTGCGTGCTATGGGGCGAAGGCCCCGCACGCAACCCTTCATAGCCTGCTTCTGTAAGGACGGCGGATGGCGATCCCGCCGTCCTCAGGCTCCGATCATGGAGGTCGATAGTCTTGGGCGTACTCGCGGAGTCTGGGGCGCCCTGGCCGCCGACTACGGAACTCGGCGGGGAGGGTACGCTCTCTCTCCCTCCCGGCCGCCTCCTTCGCGAGCATGACTTGCTCGCAGAAGGACACGGCCGCGTTCCACCTACTCCGGCTGGAGACCATGGCTTGAAGCATGGTCTCCAGCGAGAGGGTATCCACGCCCAGACCCACTACGAGGTCCCGGCGCTGACTTGCCCACGCTGAGCACTCCACCAACGTGTGGAGTGCGGTATCGTCGTCGGAAACCTCGCAGTGTTGACACCGGGGTGTGACCTCACGATGCATGCGAAACAGATAGCTACCGAAGCATCACATGTGATTCACCTCTGCATACACTCATGTGTATTAAGGCGTGATTGTATGTATGAATATGAAGCAGGTTCGGTCAAGAAACTATAAGAATCGTCGATCAAATTACTTTGAAGGTAAGAATTGAGTTTTTTAGTGTGGGACACATACACATAAATTCACGTCTTTTTCTCTAAAAAGGTAGACAGAGGCGTTTGTTACGCCTATCTACGTTTCACCAGTCACTGTTGGTCCCACGAAAAATGAAGTTGACCTCTGGCTGTTTCTGGGATGAAGATTGAAGATTGCCTTGAAGATTTAGGCTAGGTTAGCGTATCATTAGTTTATTTAGTTTTCTAATGTCGTATTTATAAATCATTTACTTGGCTTTACTAGAAGCTCATTCGTCGAAAAAATTTGTAAATATGAAATTTAAAAAAATTGCATTAAATAAACATTTGCGCTTATTGGCCAGCTCAGTGTGGGACAGTCAGATGAACCGATTCCCTAGTTAAAAGCGCTGGGACTCGTTGTATGCAGGTGGCAACGGATCGGTCCCACTGGCAACTAATTGGAGAGGTCTATGTTCAGTAGTGGACAGCGATGGGCTGACGATCATGATGATAAACATTATACTTGAAAAACAGTGGCCCTGAGATATGATTGCCAGGTTCTTTTCTTACAGGCTCTATCTCTAAAACTTACAGCCACTGTTTTCCAATCGCCTGTAATTGCATTTTTGTATTAGTCTTGCGAGATTGCTTTTAATCTGACGGTATTTACAATTTTACGGTGAAATTGTGAGTTTTTAGAGGTAGAGCCTGTCTGAGAAGAACCTGGTAATAAAACTCTTGTCCAATCGCCAGTAATTATAATCATTTCAACAATAATGTGAGTGTGATTTCAATCTTACGGTGGTTACAATCCTACGGTAACACATACATACAATCACGCCTATATTCCCAATAGAGTAAACAGAGATGATTTACACACCCACATTTGTCAGTAATTTAGTAGGTACCACGTAATAGGGGGCAAGCATATTGTCGTTGCCGGTCACCGTATATTACAATACAATTCTTATTGGATGCAATATATATCTACATGCTAGCACGCCTCTTTCCTGAGACTATGGAACTCCACTTGCTACGATTTCTTCCACTTTAAAATGCAAGCTCTCCAGTTAAGCTTTAAACAAAAATAAATATATTCGTTTTTATTGACGTATTATCCGTCTAGGACGACCCTTAACCAGCCGTCCATCCCTACTTTAGTTTATAATAAAATATGTACAATTCTTATTGGAATCCCAAATTACGTAGGTACCTACTCCTTTACTGAATCGTGCTGAATTAATCTATATATTTAATACGACAATTTGTCTGTCTGTCTGTCTGTCCGTCGCGTTTTTCAATTATATTTATTAATAATACATACATTTGCATGAAATATTAAAATATTCGTAGAAGTTTAGGGAAGGTTTTTTTTTTGTATATTTGAGGCGATACAAAGTTCGCCGGGATAACTAGTAATATTTATTTTGCCTTTGTATTACCGTCATAGAATTAATCCTACTTTATTCAACAACCAATTAGGCCAAAATTCAAAATGTTCTACTTAAGCAATACTAAAATAATTGTTATTTAGCCTGTTACATACACTGCGCCTTAAGCGGCACAAGCAGCAGACTACATATTTGAGCCGTTTGGGGTAGAGACTGTGGGACCTTAGTGTCCGATTGCTCGCAGCCTATTCAAAATTGTATCTAAACTCATGTTCGACACTTCTCAAGACCAGAAGGCTGGTTACTATTTGGCACAAAGAATAAGCATTGCCATACAACGTGGCAATGCTGCCAGCCTTCTCGGAACATTGCTATTCGGCGACGAGGAGGAGGAGTTCTTTGAAGCATGTTAGAATTTAGATGTAAGATGTAAGTAGATATAATTAGAAAAGGTAATGTACATATTGAGTTAGTTTCAATTGTATTGTTTTATAATTTATTGTATTATCTCTGTAATATAATAAAGCCTTAATTATTGTACGTGTATGTATGTTTATATAACTTTTTATGTTTCTGTATTTATGTAGTTAAAGTTTATGTAAGTTTATTAACCTGCACACACATGCAATCTCCTCTTTTAGTCCCACTGGAAGAGATTGACTTTCTTTAGAGATAAGTGGCGCCATTGTATACATGTTTAGTTTGTATCCATTTACTGTTTTTATTTACTGTGTTTACAAAAATATAAAAATAAAAAAAGCTTTATTATTTTCATTTTTATTATTTGATTGCCCATAATTAAATTACTCAGATTAATATTAACACGTAAGTGGGGAAATAATCTGCAATAATATTCGTATGTTCTCATAATTATAAAAATTAAAAAATAAATTAGTAAACTTAGTGACAATCAAATCCTTTAATTACCAATAACTGTGTAAGTTATCTTAGAATGGGAAAATAAATAGTAATATCATCAGGCCTTAATTTGAAATTAAAAAAAAAAATAACTTGGTCTATGACCCAGTCGGAACCCATAAAATAGTAGATATCTAGACGAAAAAGCGGTTCCATCCATATTCGTAACCAAACTGCTAAGAACATGGAATTTGTTTCTCGTACGAAAACAGAAACTAACTGTATAAATAAATAGTTTTTGCTATTCGATACACGATGGCGCTCGCGTTCTGTTTAAATCTTTGAAGCATTTGCAAAGTAGGACACATTCAAATCATTAAAATATACTTTTTGTAATAACAAATGTAATATTGTATTTATGCATAAAAATACAAAATAATTTTCAAAAAAATATTTCGTAAATAATACGAATGATTATGTTGCGGGTATCGTTTCATAGATGGCACTGTAACACAATTTAGGTAGGTACTTTATATTAACGCACAAAAAAATATATATAGTTACAAAAATATAGTAAGTTGTAAAGAGGAAAGATTTTGGTCGTTTGTTTGCATTTCATAAGCTCTAAAACTACTTTACCGATAATTAAAATTATTTTACTTTTGAGTGCCATATTGGTCAAGCTATAAGGTTCAAATTTGTACTTGTGTCCGACATTGCGCAAGTATTGTCTCCACGGGGACGACACTGACACTAGTGTCGGATACTGGGTGTCAACACAACTGTCGTCGTATAACTATTTATAAGCCCCATAATTTTTTTGTACATTTCTCTGCGACATAGTGACATAAATTATTGCATGCCTAATATGGTGAAATATGGCGAATCACCTATGTACTGATTTATTACATCCTATGTAACCCATATTTGCAGTGATGACTAAATATATAAATAAAGCTACACATTATTAGCGAGTTACATAGGCTATAATATACCTATTATTACATCACGCATACGAACAATAACATCAGAGTAATAGTAAAAAATATTGCAAGAACCACGTTTAACTTCATATTCACTAGCCAAAATTTAGCGCGACATGTTGCAACATAATTTGTTCCCAACATGTTGACAGTAGGTTGTTTAACAAAGTGTCTTGCCTACGCGTGGACTTTTACGTGAGTCATCAACATGTCGCCAGAGAAAAATCAACACGGGTTTTAATTCTATCAAAAATAACAACAAGAAAAAAAAACCACATTGATGGATTGAAACCTGATAAAAATCCCTGAACCTCCACAAATATTTCAAGGCCAAAATTAGCCAAATCGGTGCAGCCGTTACCAAGCTTTAGTGAGACAAACGAACGGCGATTCATTTACGAGTATATAGGTATATATATATATATATATATATATATAGGTAACAAGCCGAGCGTCATGTTGCAAACCAGATTGATGCTGGGTGAAAAAAACCGGCCAAGAGCGATTCGGACTCGCGCACAAACGGTTCGGTACCAAAAAAAGGAAGTTTGTTGTAGGTATGGGAGCCCCATTAAATATTTATTATATTCTGTTTTTTTATTAGTGTAGTGTATTTGTTGTTATAAAAGCAACAGAAATACATCATATGTGAAAATTTCAACTTTCTAACTATCACGGTTCACGAGATACAGCGCAAGACAGACGGACGGACGGACGAACAGCGAAGTCTCAGTAATAACCCTGTTACTGAGACTTCGTAAAAACGGGACTTCGTAAAGACGGACTTGGTAAAACGGGAACCCTCCCGTTTTACCCTTTGGATACGGGACCCTAAAAAGAGAGTGGGGTGACCGGTATAAAAAGATTTATAGATTAAAGTACATAAAATAAATCGAGACACAATATGCGAAGCTACTTCACAGATTTAATTTTATTCACAACTTGAAGAAATAAATAGGCTCTGTTTTAAAAGAAAAGTTTTCATCTTTAAAAAAACTAACCGGCTTCCCGTGGGAACTGGGAACGAGAAACCTATAACCTATTCAAAAAACAAATCTTATATTGTAAATATTTAGTACAGATGTTGTTTCATAGATGGCACTGTAACACAATTTTATATTTACGCAACATATCAGCACCCAAGCACACGAATATCTGAAGTAAATTTTGCGAATTCGTTATGTATACCTCAGCAATAGCAAATAGTACTTTATAATAACTAAATGCTTATTTTTAAAGAATTTTATCAGTAATGGCATCGATGTATCAATTATATGTTACATGGCAAACAAAATCCACAGAATTGGAAAAATATGTTGTGGAATTATTAATTTCATGGTGAATTAAACGTCTCTACCAAATGATTATTAGTTTCGTATTGGATTCCTTTAAGTGGCGTACTCGAATCGTTATGCCGACTAAGTTATTTTTCTAAAATAATGTTTAAATTATTAATTACTACAATAATTATAGCTCACTTTTTAATTCCTGCACAATTTGAAAGTACGTGCTGTTTAATTTTATGTATTTTTCAGTCATTAAATTAAATTATTTTAATTTAACATTCACGTGTATCTGTTTTAAGTTACTAAGACTCGTATAAATTTCAGAGTATGATCTATTATTAATACCAGTTCAAAATGTACCAATTATGGTACCCTTACGAAGACCATGGTACACAAATAAATTCAAAAATTCAATACCGGAGAGACTGGATATAGAATCGTATGAGGTACCAACACAAATGCCTGATATAGATAACTTTGATTATGAGAAAGTAAGAGAAAGTGAGAGAGCGGGAGATGTAAGAGAAGAAGAGCCAACTTATGGGGATGATAAGATTGTAGGTGGAGTTGAAGTAGATATCAATCTGTATCCATATCATGTTGCGTATGGAACTAATTGTGGAGGTGCTATTATTGACAAGAAGTGGGTTATGACTGCTGGACATTGTGGGTAAGAATTCTTTGAACCACTTATTTTTACATACTTACCATTCTGGTCCATATGGTTGAAAAGTAGACCTCGCTAACATTAAAAACATTATTTGAGAACATTAAAAGCAATATTGTCCAGAATGGTTACTTAATGTAGACTAAGACGTTTGTCTTTGTCCCTAATGAATCTAGTCGACTCTAACCTAATCATTCCTAGTATTGTTTTTTCTTCTTTTCAAAGCAAGAAACCTTACATAAAAGCCGGGTCAAAATACATCAACCAAGGCAAGAAGGTAACTGTTAAAAAAGGTCATATTCATCCCTTATGGGCTGGCAAGGGGAAGGAACATCCATTTGACTATGATTTCCAACTTTTAGAGTTGAGTGAACCTTTGAATTTTGGTGAAAGTATTCAACCTATCAAAATAGCTCATATTGAAGACATGGTTATTGGGAAAGTAATAACTGTCACTGGATGGGGTAATACTGATGAAAATGTAAGTATTCACATCGATTTGTGAGATAATGTGAAACTACTCGTATTATTGTATTAAGGAAATTTATGAGATAATAATTTAGGGAATGATTTACAAGATAAAAACTTAGAACTTGAAGTCATATTCAGCCAATTGGTGGTCTTATCACACAATGTCATTGTCTTGTAGAATTATAAAATTTTAAATGAAGTCTATTTTTAGTAAAATTGACAATCTACAATATTTAAAATTACATTTCCTTCATATGGCAATTATCTTTACATTTTTACTATCTATACTTTACACTGTTTTGTACATAGAGTGTAAAAACTAAATAAACTGTAAATATAAATCCTAACTTGCATCTGGCTGTGCGTCGTTGGTTGCGTCAGCTAGTAAATTAAAATCGCATTGGTTACGCCTAGTTACACGTGCCTCTTAACCATTTGGATGTAACGTATTTTAATGTGCATTACAACTAACATTACGTAGAATCGTTTGACTAAATTTACCTTGAACTTCAATTAATAAAATATGATAACGGTATATTGGACCTAGGTTAAGTCCTTGAGAAACTCCTTGTATATTTTTAGGTAGCTTTTAAAGTCAAGTGTTTTATTATTTTAGGGTCAGTATTCGAACGTGTTGCGAGCTGTCAGAGTTCCAATAATATCCAAAGAACACTGTCAAAGTGTGCCATTCCCGTACTTCAGAGGGAGTCTAACGGCTAGAATGTTTTGTGCTGGATTTTCTGAGGGAAAGAAGGATGCTTGTCAGGTAATTTATTTTTAAATTTAAAAGGATGTGAGTATTTCTCTGGCCAACTAAGCTTTTGTAATTGTTACAAGTATCAAGAAGGTGATGAGGGGCTCTATTAATGTATTCTGGACCTGCCAGCCTGACCTCCACGAGATCTGGTGAAATATGGATGTAATAAACGCCTCTGCCGGCCATTCTAATCAAAGCTTATGCTCTACATTCCACATAAATTCAGACCAGAAAATATTATTATAAAGTTAAGACAAGTGTTTACTGCGGACTGTGGAGATTGTAAAAATCTAACGTCAGACTGGCTGTTGAAGTTTAGGTTCATATAGTGCCTGGTAATGGCAATAGGCTGGAGCCCTTTCATCATCATCATCTCAACCCATTTGACGCCCACTACTAGGCCATATAGTCTTAATTCAGCCTATATATATATATACCACGCTGGTCGTACTGGTTGGTATAGGGTTTTATGTCGAGTGTGTTTGTGTGGAACCATTAACTTAAAACCAATGTGTATGTGTAATCTGTATGTATAATGCACCTCTGCCCTCGGTAAAAAAAAAACTGACAGGCCATTGAATCCGCGACTTTACCATTGTTACAGGGTGATTCAGGCGGTCCAGCTGTGTCCTACGACCGTCTTCTAGGTATGGTATCCTTTGGCTATGGTTGTGCCACTCCAGGGTCATATGGAGTCTACAGTAAGATAGCTAAAGTACGAGGCTGGATTGAACAGACCACAGGCATCAAGTTTGATTAATATTTTATATGACTCATTAAAATATTTTTAGAACGCTTTGAATTTTATTTATATTCTAAAAGTATGTGTTTTTATTTCATACTAGGGGATGCAAACGGTTTCGCCCGTGACAAATTGGATATTAAAACCTTCCTCAAGAATCACTCCATCCATTAGTGAAAGCAGCATCAAAATCGTTGCAATAATTATTGTAGTGTTTGTCACGAACAGAGAGACAAACAGACGCTGCGGAGGACTTTATTTTATAATATGTAGTCATAATTATGTATAACAACCTCGTGTCGTTGTTTTGGTCATAGTCTCCCAATACAGCTTCATCTATTTTTGTGATTTGGTAGATCTTATGTCTTTCCATCGCTGCATGCTAACCCATTTGGCTCACGTACGGCCGGAAAAACCTGCGGTGGAAAGAACCCGACTAATTATGTCGTTTAGAATAGCGTGCCGAGGTATACGACCTGCGCTTCTGCTACAAGAAAGGCTACTCCACAGTTGCAATGATGCTGAGATACATGAAGTGTACCCAGTCGAAGGTAGGCGGCAATGTAAATAATAAATATATTTTTGGACATTCTCACACAACGTCATCTAGCCCAAATTAAGCTAATATAAGCTTGTGTTATGGGATCTAGACGACTGATAAACATACTTATATATTTCTAAATACATACATATTATACATAGAAAATAACCAAACTCCGAAACAAACATTTGTGGATCACGCAAATAATTTGAATCGACCCGGAATCGGACCTGGGATCTCAGGGGCGGCAGTCGCATACTCATACCACTGAGCCAACGAGGCAGTCGAATGTGTTCCGACGTTCGGCGATTGAAGCGCCTATATCCATAACCATGAAGGTGTGGCCGCAGCTATAAAAAAAAGGTACGCACGCTCTGAAATATTGACAGAATTGAATTCCTAATTAACTACATACTGGTGGTTCTGTGAACCGAAGACTTCGGGAGCGGCTTTGTTTATTCTTAAATTGTATTTATTTGCATGACTTTTGATTTTATTAATATGGGTTGCTATGGTTACGGATTGCATTCTTGACAGACCGTAGACTTCGGGAGCTTTGTTTAGAACATATATTTTTCAATTTTCTTTATTACTCTTTCATTTTTCATCCAATCCTAAAAATATCATTCACATGCTATTCATTGTAAGCAAGGAGTGAGTGTGTAAAGTTTCATGAAAATCGGTTGATAAATACGGCCGCAAACATGATCTGACGGAACCCGTAGATGTAGAGATGTAGATATGTAGATATGTAGAGGTACAGATGAAAGAAATTCTCCTCAGTCTGCAAGTTGAAACGGAGTTTGGATTAATATAAAACACAATCCTCCGTAGCGTCTGTTTGTTCGCAATAAACTTAAAATCTACTGTACCAATTTTCATGCTTTTTTTCACTAATTGATAGAGTGGGTTTCGAAGAAGGTTTTCATATATAATTTGTCACGGGCAAATCTGTGGGCGTCCCTTAGTATATAACCAGTCAAGTGTGAGTCAGGATCTTACAATATAGGTTATAGCATAGGTAGGCACTATTATACGCTTCTGCCTGCACCACTCCGCAGAGAACATTAAGCTGAGAGACGGCCATTTATTCCACATTTTACTGTTTCTACCCTTAGTTTAATTTCTGTTTTTATATTATGTATTTTTATTTTTATATGTTCCTGCTATGTAAATTCGTGGAATAATAAATATTTTTGGAGTTTACTCCTTAAGAATCGATTTTCATATATAAGGCGCCCGGTATGAGAAAAATCCGAGGGGTAAAACCTACTAACAAGTAACGAAAATTGTGTCACGTTTTTGGTGCGCACCTCTAGTGCGCAACTTTCTAATTTGTTATGGTTAGATACTCGTACTTAAGGAGTAAACTCCAGTCGTGCGTCGGAGCTGACACACACACTTTTTTTCTTACTTTTCTTTCTTCGTCTTCTTCTTTTTTCTTTTTTATTGAGCTAACAACGGCAAAGTATCACGTGTGAAGTACAGGAAACCCATTAAATATCTATTACATTCTGTTAAAGTATTTGTTGATGTAACGGCAACAGAAATACAGAATTTCTGAAAAGTATAAGAGCATTATTCCACAAAATGGCACGTCAAAGACCACAAAAGTTGGCTGGTTGTTTTTGATGTTAGCAGACGCCAGCTTCTTCTCTATCGGGTACGATGAGCATTCAAAAGGTGTGTCCTGCCCCCTCAGGGATATAAGCGTGAATACCAAATTCAACATTTTGAAAAAACCCACGACGTGTATTAAAGTAATTGAAAAAGGATAAAATAATATAAAAGAATATCCGTCGGGGGCTTGCAGGGCTTTCCAGTGGGAAGTCAGGCGCAACTGGAAATTCTTCCGAGTCCTGACCTAAGGAGCCATGGAGGTCCTGGATAGCGGATCTTAAACGACACGCATTTTCTTGAGGATTAGTTTCATTAGTATTAATTACTAATCAGCATTAAGTTCGTGACAACAGGACCATCTAACGTCACGTGATAAGTTAATTTCATGGCAGATTAGCTCCAATTATCCACCAATCATTGCATTATAATTTGCTTTTCTGATATTAATGGTATATTGTACGCGCCGACGTTAGTTAACATTTTTTTTAATTATGGTTAAATTTTATTATATTGTCTTACAAATTTTCTACTATATGAGATCATCTCAACCTGAAAGTAAGTATTATTTTTATTCTTAATTTTTTTTTCAAAATTTCGTGTATAAAATCCTCCTTTTCATTGCTGCTGACTGAGAAGGTTTCCAGAATGCGGGTTTTAGTGGACTGTATATGCGGGGGATTATAAAACCATCGAAAAAATGAGATTAAAAAGAAAAGGAATTAGGATCTAGGACTCACCTTCTGCTGTTTCAAAGGGGCGCTCGTATTTTCTGCGTTACTTACTCCTTCAGGGCTGGCCAGCTCCTGTTTCCTGTTCCTTCACTAATTATTTAATCTCAAATCTTGAGACAAGATGCGGGAGATTGTTTTAAAGCGGTGTATAAAAAAAGGCGGTTTTAATTACGTAAAAATATGTTGCGGTTGTATGACTCGACGAAATTCAAATTGCAAGTGAAGAGATTTGCATCTGTCAAATCTTTCGTTCTTCTGAGAGCGGTAAATATATCTATCTCGCTCGCTTCTGTAGGCTTGAGGTGAGTTGGAGTGAGATGAGGGATATGAGGACCAGGTGGTAGGGTTATAAGGACGATTACACACGTTACGTGTAAAGGCTGAGAACACATTGGCGCAAACATCCTCCCGGCCCTTGATGATACGTAGTATTATCAAAGAAAGCAGTAAAAATATTTAACATAAAATTATTAAACTGTATAACGTAAACATGAATTACTTAAAACTATCATAACCTACCCAAACCAAGCTAAATTTAATATTATTTATGTTGCACATTATACTATTGTGTAGGTAATGGGTAAAGCTTAACTATAGGTCGTTTAAACAAACTAGGTGCGGTTTTAACCTTAACCACGCGGACTCGACCATCTTTCCCCGGGTAAAGTTCCTGTATGATGCCGAGGGGCCAGCGGAGCGGAGGCACATCGTCCTGATGTAGCAGAACGACAGTACCCAATTTAACATTATCTGTATTGGTATACCACTTCTGGCGTACTTGTATAGAGCTAAGATATTCTAAACGCCATCTCTTCCAATAGCTATTGACCATTTGATCTAGCAGCTCCTTACGAGAGCGTAGAGACTTAGTTTCCGCGGAAAGAGGCACAGCGGGTAAGTATGTTAAAGGAGAAGCCATAATAAAATGCGCGGGGGTAAGATGCTCCGGAAATGGGTCCTCAGATAAGACGCACAGCGGTCTAGAGTTCAAAATAGCTTCGATTTGAGTTAAAACGGTTAGCAGTTCCTCATATGTGAGAAATGCGGAAATAAATATATCAGAAGAGAGATCTGTAGCCAGTTCTATATGAACAGCTTTAGTGACCAAACAGATAAACAAACAAATATACGATTTATGACTTCGTTGTCCACGACGACGACACGGAGTTATACTTATAGGGCCAGCGTAGTCTACACCCGTATGAACAAATGCTTTAGTTTCCTGTACGCGATACGAAGGTAAGTCAGCCATTTTCGTTTCAAAAGCAGACGGTGCGTTTCTAAAGCAAAAATTACAAGCGTGAACGCGACCCAACCAACTTTGAGTAACCATAATTCTTTAATAATGAGTTTCGCGAATAATATGACTGGTGCTGTGAAACCGAGTACATCCCATAGACGTGCGATGCTAGATAAAATAGTACGTTTAGTAAATGTTTCCTCTATAGGAGAAGCAGAAAATGTAAATATATCCTGAGCGGGAAGCCATTTAAGGCCCAAAACCTTCATATTTTCCTTTTCAGAAAAATCAACTGAGGCTCGATTTGATTGCGGTACAGAAGCTAGCACTTAGTTAAGTAAAAACTCACGGCCTTAAATAAGTCGATGACTTAAGTCATCCATGTAAAGCTCGCGCGATGCGACAGCGGCGGCGCTCGGAAAACGGTCCCGTTCATCTATCGCTAACTGGCGTACGGTGCGCAGGGCCAAGAACGGGCTACATTTCTCGCCGAATGCTACACAATTGAACTGATATTCACGTATTGGTTGAGATGGATCAAAGCGGAATAAGATTTTTTGATACTTGCGGTGCTCAGGTATGAGACGAATTCTGAGATACATTTGCTTTATGTCAGCGATTAAAGCTATCTCGAATAAGCGAAAATTAAGTAATAGGACAAAAATGTCCGCTTGAAGGTTAGGCCCTGTATGAAGAATATCATTAAGTGAAATACCATTGTGGCATTTAGCACTAGCGTCCAGGACCACACGAACTTTCGTGGTTTGTTTGTCACGTCGCACAACGGCATGATGCGGTATAAAATACCACTGCGAATAATCCTCGCTGACAGACGGGACTTCGGAGAGATAATCATTGTCGAGGTAGTCTTGTATGACTTCATTATAGCTGGCTCTCAGCTCCGGGTCCAAGAGCGCAAGCTACAGAGCTTGCGCTCCAACGACAGCAGGCGGCGGACGGCAACTGTGCGAGAGTCGCCTAAGTCAGACGGATCTCGACAGAAAGGTAACGCGGTGCAATATCGACCAGTGGAGTCACGTGACACGGTTGAGGAATAAATATCCTCGCACTGGCTTTCCTCAGGGCTTAGAAACCCTTTGGATGATATTTCTTCCATTTCCCAGAACTTATTTAAAGTCTTATCAAGATAATGGAGGCTCTTTTCGTCCTCAAAGCTGGTGAGGAAAGTAGCGGTATGTAAACTATTAGATGCGGTATTATTATTATTATTAAAATTTGCGGTAGTGGGCGCTTCACCCATTAAAACATAACCAAAGACGGTTTCAATAGCGGACGGTGACGGGGGGCATAGGACCCGACCACCTAGTAACAAATGCGGGAACAGCTGAGCGCCGAGTATTAATTCAACCTCACTGGGAACGTTCCACAGTGGATCTGCGAGCGGTAGATTCATTAAATGCTGCACTATCGCAGTGTCAATATACTCCGAAGGCATACGGTCGGCTATGCTATCCACAACCAAAGCGGTAATATTATAAGAATAATTTTTATTTTTAGCGGTTACAAGCAGCTGTACGTAGCCACGAACTGCTTGTGATGCGGATCCGATGCCTTTAATAAAAGAATTGGAAAGCGAAATAGGTTTAATTTTAAGCCGTTCACAACAGGCTGCGGTACTTAAGTTATTTTGAGATGCGTTATCAATTAAACATCGTACAGAAATGTTTTGTTTAAATTGATTTAGAATATTAACTTGGGCGGTTGACAAAAGAATCGCACAGTGCTGTCCAGTCCCATAGGCGCCTAGCGACACTGACGACGTAACATCTACCCCCTTGGGCGAGGCTTGGGGTTGTGTGTGAGACGCAACCTCACTACGAACAACCGGCGCTGGAGTAGAAGCTAATGATTTTTGTTGACCGGAATGGCTATTATCAAAATGCAACAAAGTGTGATGATTCCTTTTACATAATTTGCAATTATATGTTGACTTACAGTGTAATGCGGAATGAGATAAACTTAGGCAGTTTATACAACCTCGCTTGGATTTAATAAAATCAAAACGTAGCAGCGTCAATTTTACGCATAGCCATATTTAATAAAATAAAATCTTTCACGTCGCCAATCTGTAATAACTCTAAAGCGGAAACTGCGGCGTCGAACGTTTCGACGAATGAATTGAAAGATGACGAATTATTCGTCGCGGGTTTAATATTAAATAAAATTGACAAGTAGTGACTCCCTAACGCTCTTTTATCTTGGTATTTCTTAATTAAACTTTGCCAAATAGGTAAATAATTTTCGCCCGATGGCACAACGCCGGCGATTAGTTTTATAGCGGAACCTGTCAACTTACCAGTTAAGTATTGAATTCGTTGAGAATCAGATAAATTTTCGTTCAAGTGTATATTAGCCCTAAAAGACTCATAAAATATAGACCAATTCTCAATTTTCCCATCAAATGAGAATCCGCCAGAAATGTCTCCACGGCACGGAGCTCCATGGTCCCTATAGGTATTTTCTTAGCGGCATCTCATGTCGCAGTCTAGTCAAACGTTTAAATATCGCGTTGTTTTTTGCTTGTAATCTTACTATTTGTTTATCCGTCATTATAATCAGCTGAAGAATACAATAGGTATATAACAACGGAAATAAATGCGGAATTTAAATATAAAATATAATGTAGGTATTAACGTAACACTTTAGTATCACCAAGTAACGAAAAGTAACTTTTAGATGTAGGTAAGCGGTACCACTTGGTCGAATCAAATGAACAATATAGTGAAAAAATGTAGGTATATAAGTTGAATAGATTGCTACTTACGTTTGGATGAAACTATTTATTTGTGTAACACTTGTACTATGCCTCTTCCAGGGGGAACCAAGTATATCTTCGTAAGGAACACAAACTGCACAAATAGTTCACAATAATGCGGTAATCACACACCTCTCTGAAGGGGTAGGCAGAGATGCATTCACAATTTGCCAGTACTTTCCGTCCCACGCAATAGGGGGCAAGCCTATTGTCGTCACCGGGCACAATTATAATGGGTTATGTCCAAAATGGGCGAATGAATTTAATAAAGGGTAGCAGCTATATTGAAATTTGGAAAAAGAAATTTGAAACCCGTTGCCTTGCGATGAATTGTTGATGAAAGGCAACAAATCTTACGTGCCAGCCGCTTTGGCACAGCCAATTAAAGTCCTGTGGGCGTCTCGGACTACTATAATGCGGTTATACTAACGTAAACGCGACGGTAACGTTAGTAAGTAGGTACTTAAAATGTTTTGTCGACACAAAACACTATATCCCACGGGATTACGATAAAATTATTCTTGCCGGGGTGATTTGTACCAATACAGATTTGTAGACTATAGTACGATATTACGGTTACTTTTATTTAAATGTGGGTACTTTGCAAAAAAGGTATAAAATTACGAATTTTACAAAATGCGGTAGTAATATGCACAAGTATGCCTACACAATGAATAAATGTTTTCAACACTATTAGCGGGTTTAGAACCTAAGGTATTTTTCGAAAGAATGTAAAATCCGGTTCGACAAGGACCAAAAGAATGTATGCGCTGGTTCTATCGGTGCGGGTTTTAGTGGACTGTATTTGCGGGGGATTATAAAACAATCGAAAAATTGAGATTAAAAAGAAAAGGAATTAGGATCTAGGACTCACCTTCTGCTGTTTCAAAGGGGCGCTCGTATTTTCTGCGTTACTTACTCCTTCAGGGCTGGCCAGCTCCTGTTTCCTGTTCCTTCACTAATTATTTAATCTCAAATCTTGAGACTAGATGCGGGAGATTGTTTTAAAGCGGTGTATAAAAGAAGGCGGTTTTAATTACGTAAAAATACGCGGTTGTATGACTCGACGAAATTCAAATTGTAAGTGAAGAGATTTGCATCTGTCAAATCTTTCGTTCTTCTGAGAGCGGTAAATATATCCATCTCGCTCGCTTCTGTAGGCTTGAGGTGAGTTGGAGTGAGATGAGGGATATGAGGACCAGGTGGTAGGGTTATAAGGACGATTACACACGTTACGTGTAAAGGCTGAGAACACATTGGCGCAAACATGCTGCGTTGTTATTTTGAACGGCGATACTATTTTTTTGAGTCAGTAAGAAAGACTTTAGGTAATAAACGAATAATGAATGAATTGACTTCTTCTTTTTTATTTAAAAACGTGGCTCCATCGATATTCATCGATGATTTCGCCAATGTCAAGGTAATGCTTGATTTTTCCCGCACAGAAGAACTAGTTACTCTGAACTAGTTCGCGGTGCGGGACAAGGAAACGTTGTTCGGTATTGTAATTTTAGTGTTCGGGCCTGGATTTTTGCCCAGCGCCAGAGGTAACCTAAAAGGTAACCTGACACGCGCTCCGCAAAACCCCAAGTCCCTATGTATCTGCTAGTAACCAGGGACGCCCGGCAACGGACGTTAGAGCGGCCGCGGCCTTGGGCCGCGGAATTAAAAAAAAAAAAAAAAAAAAAAAAAAAAAAAAAAAAAGTCCCTATGTATTAGCTCATCTCGCACTGTAGAGATTATATTTAGTGGTATGTAACATCTGTGCTGGCAGTTAGAATTTTGGTTTTAATTACAAAGTGGTTATTGATTTTCTGTTATGCCTAGTAACGGCAATAGGCTTGTCCCCTATTATGTGAGAGCACCGAAATTACTGGCAAAGTATAGTTGAGTAATGCACATTTGCCTGCCCCTTCGGGGACATAGGCGTGATGTATGTATGTCTGTCAATATACATCTTGATGATCAATATAAAACTTTAGATACATAATATGCACTCAAAAATGGAAATGGTCTAATCCAAGTTCTGGTTTTCAGAAATAGCCGTTTGGATACTACCAGTACAGGACCCCTCAAGTCCTGTTAAAAATATCCTTTTCCTGACGACACCCTCAGAGTGTCAAAGCCCAAGTGATGTACCTAGCGAGACCACTTATTACTCTACTAGATCTAACGAAGACTCCGAAGAATTGGGTGGCACACACTACTATCATTATAAAAAGCATCATAACAATTTACCTGTAAAGTCTAAATCTGATGTTAGGACTATACTTGACTGGTCACAGTTTGCAATGGATAAAATCGTCAACGGTGTGGAGGTGGAGATCAGTAATTACCCTTACCACGTGGCTTATGGATACAATTGTGGAGGCGCTATTATTCACAAGTATTGGATCATTACTGCTGGACATTGTGGGTAAGAAAATGCTATTTTTCTATCAAAGTCATTGAATGAGCCAGACCCAAAGGGTATCCATACCATCTCGCAATAAGGAAGGTTATTCTTCTAAGCTAAAATTAGTCAAAACTCAGTCTTGGTCTAATTTCCATTTCACAAATTAATGTTTAAAGCCGTTTTAGATTCTCTATAGATTTCATACTAGGTACTGCTCTATTCCATATCAGACCAGATCATCAAATCGATCGTGATGATGGTGTCCGTCGGTCAGCAGGTACACCGCGTGCAATTAAAGAGGACTTAGGCCCCTTAGAAGTTGATAGGAGCCCTTAGCACATTTTCTTTTATTAGAGGGATAGTTATCACCGGATCTTCAGAGATTCTAAAATATGATTCTGGCTGTTGGAATTCAAGTTCGGTTACAGAATAGCTGTTGGTTTTCAATTGTAAAGTTATGGCAATAGGCTTACGGTTACGTCTGTGAGGAAAAATGCGAGTGAGAATTTCACATTTGCCTTACACCAGGTGTCGACGTGTTGTTCTCATCAATAATCTTTCTTTAAAGGGCCAAAACTTATATAAAAGTTGGTTCAGAACAAATGAATCAAGGTACAATGTATATAGTAAAGCGGACCTATATCCATCCGAAATGGCTGGCAAAAAACAAAGAACACTTGTTTGACTACGACTTCCAACTAGTAATGCTGGAAGACCCGTTAAAGTTCAGTGAGAGTGTTCAACCAATCAAAGTTGGGCGTGTAGAAGATATGATCGTTGGGACTTTTGTAAAAGTTACTGGATGGGGTCATACTAAAGAAAATGTAAGTCATTACAATTTTTGCCCCGAAGTGATTAGGCGGCGGGGATAAACATATTATAATAGTACCTACATGCAGAGGCATAAATATTACATAGACTTGCAGACACGAAAAAACTGCTATTATATTTAATCGTCTATCAGTAATCTTATTCTTAAATCTTTTTTGACCGAGCGAGCAAACTGAGCTAAGCGTCCACAATTTTCGAAACCATACTGGATAACTTTGTAGACAGATATACGAAAGTCAGGCTACATTTTTTATCGGATCTCCCCATTGGGGGAAAATGGAAGCAAACAGCACAGATAATGGTTTTTGATGTTCTACAGCTGTTCAACTAATTTAAGCGACTGCTAATTTTCAGGGTTCCGTACGCAAAGGGTAAAACGGGAACCCAATTACTGAGACTTCGCTGTCCGTCTATCCGTGTGTCTGTCTTGGGCCGTATCTCACAGATGATGTATTTCTGTTGCCTCGATAACAAAAAAACAAAATAATGAATATTTAGGGGGCTCCCATACAACTAACGTGTTTTATTTGCCGTTTTTTGTCGCGAATCCGACTCGCACCTGACCGGTTTTTTTAAACTTCGCCTCCTTGGCAAGGAAAACCACAAAGCGGCCTCTCTCCTCACGTATCTTTTTCTATATTTCAGGGTAACTATTCAGAGAAACTGCGAGCAGTGTCGGTACCAATAGTATCTAAAGAGGAATGTCAAAATGTGAAATTTCCGTATTTCAGAGGAACTCTTACACCCAGGATGTTCTGTGCTGGATATTCTGAAGGGACAAAGGACGCTTGTCAGGTAATAAATGGTCTAGATCTAGAAATTTCTCTTGCTTGCCAAATCTTCCCGTTGCTGCAGGGTTGAAACCGGTCCAGCGGTTTCAGTCATTTCAGAGGTTCAGAGATTTAAGGGATTTCAGTATACTTTCATTGCATTTAGTGAAAAGCAAGAGTCAGAATAAAAACTGACACTTCATCTTTATTCATGTGCAGATAAAGCTGTCCGGTCAATTTACATTGCATCTATTAAAGCATACTAGGTGGATAGTGGTATCACCAAGATCTTAGGGACCGAAGCTCAACCGACTGCATGTAATAGGCTCGCCACCTACGTGGTATCAGCAAAGTCACGCGATAAGTGGGCGAATAATATGGCTCTGCCGAGCGCCTCGGTGAAAGAGCTGTAATTTTTTCATTAAGTAAGTTCTTGGTACATGTAAGCTTGAAATTAATTATTAAGGTTTACAAAACCAGTAGTATAGTTATATATATGTAGTTATAATTACTTATTGGCGATTGAAAAAGAGGGGCATTGAGATTACTTTCCAGATTCTCACTCACTGGCATCTCATTGGCGTAGGCGGCGTAAATGCTACATAACTCTAAGTGACTTTTATGCGTTTGTGACCTAAATGAATTAAAATCTTGATGCTTGATTCTTTTGCAGGGTGATTCAGGTGGTCCAGCAGTCGCGGGGAACCGTCTTCTTGGTATAATTTCCTTTGGATATGGTTGCGCTACGCCGAAATCGTATGGGGTCTACAGTAAAGTGGCAAATGTTCGGGAATGGATTGAGACGACTACTGAACTCCAGTTCAACTAGTTTAACTCTGTGCATTAGCAATAAATTGATGACTTTTCTCTCAAATATTGTACAACAAATTTTATTTGCTGTGCTGGACTTTTTAATATCATCAGGCAGACTCTGGCAGTCAAGTTCTAAATATAAAAATTAATAATTAGGTACATACATACTGTTTTTATTTGTATAAAAATTTATAAATTGACCGTCATCGGACTTTACACTCGAACTCAAACATTTTAGTTTTCATGAGTATTTGTTAGTTTCCCAATCAAATTATTTTTTATTGTGTCTACTTATTGCCCTTCACCTCTTCGCTTGGACTGCTGAGATTCTATTTAGTGTTATTTTAATATCTGTATTAGCTGTTGAGATTTTTGAAATGAATTTTCTATAATGCGTGGTATATTACAATAGGCTTTCCCCTATAACGTGAGAGCAACGAAATTACTAGCAGAGTCCTCACTCTGCCAGTAATTTCCCTCCAGTAAGTAATTTTGTGTAATGCACCTCTGCCTACCCTTTCGGGATATAGGCTTGATGTATGTCTGTCTGTCTTAATGCCATCTACTATTCTTCGTAGGTACTAAGAAAGCATTAAATGTTTTGTAAAAGGGGGAGCTTGTTGTGCTTTCTTGGGACTTTTGGATTGCCAGATCTCAGCAGAAGTAAGAAACGACAGCTCCCGAAGATGTAAATAGAGCAGCATAAAGTTATCTAGGGTGGTTGTTATCTGAAAAGGAGCCACATGCTTTTCCCCTGGACCAATTAAATAAAAACACAAAATATTTGACGGGACGCGCCCTTTGAAACAAGAAAATTTTCAAATCCTGAATCCAGACTGATGAGTAAAAAAGATGCCCGAACGGCATCTTTTTTACTCATCAGTCGAATCAACTGTTTGACTGAATCAACATTCATCACTGTAGTCATGCATACACGGAGAGCTAGCACACATTTCAGAGATGGTGCTTGAGGTAATCTGAAAATCCAAAGGGTAGGCATAGGTTTGTTATTCGTTCACTTTGCGGCAGTAACTTTCTAACCTATTGCTACTAGACTGGCACTAAAATATGAAATTTATCATACAGTAAAGAGTTTTATGACCATTGTTTGTAATAAAACAATGATTGATTTGCAACCAGTTTGTATATTTCTGATTGTGTTTCTTACTCACTTCCATGTTGCTACCAGGTGAGAGAGTACGAGCCCTATTAGCATGGTAGTGACGACTTCAGTCGATTAACCAATGATATCTCAGAAACAGTCGGTCACGTGACCCAATTATAACATTTTTTGAAATTTCCTGCGTTATATATTCCTGTATTTAAAAGCAAAAGTATTTAGATAGAAATTATGAATGATAAAACTTAAAGCGGCTGGGGGCTAAACGAACAAGAAACGCTAACCTGCACGATCTAGAAATTATTTAAATGAAGCAAAGATTGAATAATGTCGGTATGCTCATTATAGCTCGGTGATCAGAACATTCCCCTTGTTAGGGAAAGGCCGCGGGTTCGAGTCTAACTTCTGTCTAAACATTTCCTGCGATAACATCCTTGGTGATTGATAAACTCTTACGAGCGCATGGTAAGGGAGCAGGAGTGGGTATAAGGTAGGTGCTAAGAAGCCCTTTTAACATTCAGCTCAAATCATCCTTGGATATCATTCGCTGGAACCTCGTCCATCTGTCAGGAGGTGCATTACTTGCAGGTGGCACATGTTGACTTAAGCCTAACTAAAAGTATGTAAAAAGATGTCTACAAATAACAATGATTGTTTTGTCTCAGCATACTTGGTGGTTATGCAATAAATATAAGGGATGCTCCTCACCACTTGAATTACGGTGACGTATGTGGAGCCGCCTTAATACATAAGAAATGGGCCGTTACTACCGCACATTGTGGGTAAGATGCTTCCACAGATTACGTATTCATAACAATCTTTTCAATAAATCGCAAAAGTTTAAGATCCGTATGCTACTCGTACATTTAAGTAAGTGACAGTTCTTTTGAGGGGATTACCCTTGAAACTGGAATGTCGTCCGTGTATATACTGTAGCTGATGGGCGACATACAACTTCCCTGTGGCATACCAACATGGATGGATCTCTCCGTAGACAGGAAGTCTTCAACTGCCACATGAAGCCGCTTGTCTTGCAAGAAGGTGAGCTATTTGACGAAGAACGTTAAAAACATGGATATCATACAGTAATCTCGATGGGTCGACGCAATCGAACGCCTTTTCCATTTCGAACAGCACTATTAGTGCACACTGTCGCTAGTTGCGGGCAGCAACAAAGTGATCACATCATACTGCCCACGTGCCATTTTAATTTATATCATTGCTCAGGGTAAACCATACGTATGTGAGAGCCGGTTCCAGTTCGAGGCTAGAAGGACCAGCAATTAAAATAAAGAAACATATCATCCATCCAAAATATCAATTCGACCATACATTTGACTACGATATACAACTATTAAAATTTAAGAGAGCTTTGAGAAAAAGTGTGACTGTTAAAGCGATTGCTATCAGTGGGGATTATGGAAAAAGTGTGTTTGTATCTGGATGGGGATATTCTAAAGAAAAGGTGAATAAAGATAATAATATTTATTAAGTATAAGGAGCTTTCCATTAGTGTGAGTGACCACGAAAAATAGAGTAAAAACTATTTTTGACTGGGAACCTTCCCATTCGGCAATGACGCGGAGGATTTTTAAACGATATTTTGTAATGTAAATATTTTTAGTCTATAATTATGTATATTGTAATTCTTATTGTAAATATATTTTTGTAGCTGTGTGTGTAAAAGAGGTCATATACGTTTACGTACACCTCATGCAAAGCTCCGCTTACGCCTTACTACATTAATCATAAAAATTACTAGAACGAATTTAAAAATATGGGCCTCGGCGATAATTAGACATGGTTATAATGTTTGTATGTCAGTTAGCACTTTTCGGAACCTAAATTCTAGACGCGGCTGCCAAAAGAACTTAAGTCTATTTTAGGTGGTTAGAGTTTCTGTTGTAAGTTCAAAATTATGATGTTTATCATTTAGGGTGAATATAACGACACTCTTCGGCAAGTCCAGCTCCGCATAGTACCCATGGAGAACTGTCAGGGAGTAGACCAGTCCTGGTACAACCACACTTTAACGCCGCGAATGTTCTGCGCCGGCGGTTGGGAATTTGATGCATGCCAGGTAATTCTACATTCACAAACACACACATAACTATTTGCACATTACATAAGGCACATGGCGTCAGCATAGATCGAAAGCTGCTTAACTCCATCGGACTTAAGTTTTCAGGAGGCAAAAAAAACTGTTGTTTTTCTATTTTTTGTTCCTAGACCTATCAATGTTTTTCCTGAATTTAAGTAAAAATGTGGTTGCGGATTTATTAACACAATTAAAATTTACTTTTTTTGTACGCATCGTACAGAAAATGGACTTCAGAAGTTTACGTACAAAATTTTTAAAACGAGTGTGGGCCCAGACCTGGCGGATAACCAGTTCGGTTTTCGTCGGGGACGCTCCACCGTGATCGCGATCATGCGCGTGAAGAGCCTGACGGAGGAAGCAGTCTCGCAGGGCAAGGTGGTGGTGGCGGTGTTTCTTGACATCGCCAACGCTTTCAACACCTTGCCATCGAGCTGCGTTAGGGAGGTGCTCGTGTATCACGAAACGCCTCTCTACCTCCGTTGTATTGTCGGGGTTTACCTTGCTGGCTCGGGCCAGCTCGGCGACATGTGTCGTGCGGTGTTCCACAGGGGTCGGTACGTCCCAATACCGACGCTTCTGTGGAACATCGGCTACGACTGGGTGCTGCGAGGTGCGTTGCCTGAGGGTGTCTGCGTGACGTCCTATGCCGACGATACCCTCGTCACGTCACGGGGTGCAACGCATCAGGTGGCAGCACTCAAGGTCACGACGGGTGTTGCTCAAGTCGTGGGTCGGATACGGCGGCAGCTGGGACTGAAGGTGGTCTTGCACAAGTCCGAGGTTCTTTGTTTCCACGGACTTCGGAACGGTCCACCAGAAGGTTCCAGCATAACTGTAGGAGGCGTTAGCATCGGCATCAATCCCTCGATGAAGTACCTAGGGATCGTACTTGATAACCGATGGAACTTCGGACCACATTTCCGAAGTTTGGTCCCCAAAGTAATGGGGGCATCAGTCTACAGGCCTGCGACTCGAGAAATCGAGAACGAGCGCCAGGATCTCATGGAGACTTAGAGGGTGCGACTTGGGCAACCAAAGTGGGGAACCACCGTCATCGCGGCGGTGAGACCGATCATGGACGAGTGGCTGCAGAGGCGGCATGGTAACGAAAAGAAGTTTTCGATCTAAGCTGACGGGTGGTCTTGAGTGTTCTGTTTGAAGGTCGAATATTGCGTCTTGTAGTGGTGGTGGATGGACGGCGGCCAACGTGGGGGTCTACTATGAAAACAAATTTACGATTGAATCGGCCGATACTTCGGGCCTTTCTTACTCTGAAATACATTCCGTCGGGTCGGTCGACGTTGTTAACAGTCTATCCGATGGAACTTCATTTGACAGCTTTTGTATCGAAATGCTTACTCTGAAGGCATTTCATCTGTCCGATAATTCGAAATTGACAGGAGTTTCATCGGAGATTTATGTCAAAATTATTAATTTCAAAATAGGTATCGTAAGCGTAGGTAAGCGTATAATCTTGAGATGTTTTGGAAATTAATTACTTTTTTCAATGAAGAAAGTATGGGATTAATGTAGATCCCGGTCCCTGGTAGTGTTCTATCGAGATTTTATTACCAATTGACACTCGTAATTCGAGTGAAGAATATAAGTTTATACTTATACTAGCAGACGCTCGCGGCTTGGCCCGCTTGACAAATTATATACACAAAAATCTTTCTCGAGAACCACTCTATCCATAGGTGATTGAAATCTAAATACCTACAAGTATATACGGAACGGGCGACTTTGTTTTATTCTATGTTATGATGTAGTGATGATTTATCTATTTGTCATGGTCCCGCCCGGCACGGTCTTAGGGTCCCATGCCTAGATAGATCATGGAGGAGTGGTTGCAGAGGCGACACGGTGACCTCACGTGCACGGATGCTTTGGTAAGTATCTGCACTGCATCCATCGTGAGATCACACCCCAGTGTCAACACCGCTGGGACCACGTCGTGGGTCTGCGTAGATTTCACTGGAGATC
Organism: Nudaria mundana; assembly: GCA_963556515.1. Lineage (NCBI taxonomy): Eukaryota > Metazoa > Arthropoda > Insecta > Lepidoptera > Erebidae > Nudaria > Nudaria mundana. The sequence continues at coordinate 10,647,518 of OY748313.1, forward strand.
ATGTTACGAGCTATGGTCTCCCGTGGGAGCAAGTGGAATGGGCCGTATTTTTCTGCGAGCTGATTGTAATGGCGAATGACGCAGCCTTAAGCGAGAAAGAGCGTACCCTCCCCGCTGAGTTTCGAAGTCTGCGCCCAGGGCACCGCAGACTCATTTACGCACAAGACCATCTACCTTCATGACAGGGGCTCGAGTTTGGCAAGCTAGCAAGCTAGCTAGTAGTCCCGTAGCGCGCAGTTTCACTCACCGAAGCGGGATAAAATTCCACCCCAAAGATGCAGGATAAAATCTGGCCCAACTTCTCGCTCGACAGAAGCCGTATAGGTGGCCAAAGTCCGTCGACGCAAAGGGGCAATTCTCTAAGTGGGTACCCGGGCGTCCGGTAATGGACAATGGGGCGGCCACAGCATTGGGCATACTTGTACGGACAAGGTACAGGCAAATAAAGGGCCCGTACGCAGCAATAGACGCCCCTGGTGAGAAGTGGATCTACAAATGCCTCTGTATACCCTTTCTTAGATGTATTTATCTTGGACATTCGCACACAACGTCATCTGGTCATCTAGCCTAAGCTTGTATTACTTTTAACAAATCAACCACATATACAAAATCAGATATCTGGGATCTAGACAACTGATAAACATAGGTACATAAGTAGGTATATTCATTTCTAAATAGGTATCTACAAATATAATATACATAGAAAATATATTTAAGTAAAAGTAGTACATAATTAAAAGGAATTTTATTGGTAGGAAGTCATTTAATATTTAAAAAATAAAGTCATAACAATATTCCTCCTTCCTAAGTTCCTATTGGCTTTTACATCCACTGACTCCTACTAGGTAAGTCGTTAGGCATTAACTATGAACACAACGCACTGCTTCATTTTGTTCTCGGTGTAATATTAGATGTAAACAATGACGGTTTTATAATTACATTGATGTAAACCAATGCATTTACGATCTACATATTGCAATAATCCAAGAATAATTCATCATGGTAAATCTTGGTGTCACTGAAGAAAGTAGTGTCGAATCTTTGTGTCGATGTTATCGCTTTTGATAATCCATAGTAGTCCATAGCAAGGTCTTCAGTCGTACTCCTATCTCTTAAGAATAGTTTGCATAATATGGACAAAAACAACGAGTCGAATCAGAGATTATGATGGCGCTCGCTTCGCTTCGAATAGTGTTTTGTAACCTTCACTTGAAACTTCAACACTAAAATACGATATTAATCACCAATTTCTATGAATTTCTACGAAAAACATTACATACTTACTAGTGGTCGCCCGCGACTCCGTCTGCGTGGTAATTTGGATTTTTTCCCGTTCCCGTCGCGCCTCGTCATATTTTGAACAATTCACACAATATCTTTATAAATTGTAGCCTATGTGTTATTCTGATGTATAAGCTAGATGCGTTGTTCGTATCTAGGTATGGCACATGAATATGAAGGTAATTACCTTCATTGTGTTTAGTTACCTCGGCAACCAAAGTGGTGACAGGTTGCTTCAAAATTTCGCTTTACCATCATTTACAATTTAATTATTTAGTCACGATAAATGCTGTGGAAAATGCCTTCATGTGTTTTAGACGTTTTGTAAATTACACCGCATCCGTGAAAAATAAAAATGTATCATTTCATGCGTAAGTTTAAACAGAAATGTATTTTATTTGATTTTTATGTGGCTGGCAAACGATGTTTGTCACATGATGTTAGGGGAGGTTAGGGCATTATGGTGCCTACCTATGTTTTTCTAGTCATGGTATTAATTTAATATAAACATCGGCAAATTGTACATGTGTTCTTTATTAATTACTAGCTGATCGCCGCAGCTCCGCCCGCGTGATTTCCCGGTTTTCCTGGGAACACAATACCGGGATAAAAAGTAGCCTATGTTACTCAGGGTGAATGTAGCTTTCCATTGGTGAAAGAGTTTTTGAAATCGGCAGTTTATTCATTACAAACAAAAATACAAATCTTTCCTCTTTATAATAGTGGTATAGATTGTATTAAACAACATCTCACGTTTGACGACAGGTTTAATCTTATCCGTGCAATTATTGAAAAATTCATCAACTTTAGGATATATTTTGCACATAAAAGCTCAGAAACAACGAGAAGACAAAAAGAAACAAACTAAGTATGTTTGAAGGAATTTAGCATGAATAAATATAATCATTTTATATTTTTAAAGGATAAAAATGTGATTTTATGTTATTTTATATTTAAAAAATTAAGTTTAGTTTTTCGCTAACTATTATTTTCTAGCCTTTGGCTCGTTACCCGTTACATGGAACTGTTAAAGTTACTCACGAAATGCAGATGAAATCGGGGTAATGTAGAGGATTAAATGATTTTTTTATTATATTTTATTTAGTGATTAATTTGTTAATTATGTATTGTTAAAAATATATTTATATTTATATTTATGAAATTTTATTGTATACCCACAAGAACAAAAGTAAATTTGTGAAAAATAGTGATAATCATAATCTAAACTTAAGAAATAAGGATAAACTGGCTGTTCCTAAATTTAGGCTTCATAAAGTGAGTAATTCTTTTGCGGGAACTTTATTCGAATGTACAATACATTGCCAACCAAAATAGCAAATTTATCTGTTAATAAATTTAAAAAACTAATAAAACGTAAATTGTGCCATAAAGCTTATTATAGTATTAATGATTTCTTAGATGACAAGGCTGCCTGGTTGTAACACGAATTGCTCCTTTCTAAATAACTCTGTATTAGATTTAAGATGAAATATTTTGGAAAAAAGCCGAACTGAGTTTCTTGAGGGCTCTTCTCAGTCTCGTTGCATTTTGGAACCCTCGGTAGAGTCACGCCAACTTTTGACGAATCTAAATAATTTTCAAAAAAATTCAAAGATAATAAACGTTATTTTATTTTATTTATTTTATTTTATATTTCTTCTAATATATTCTTATCTATACTTATAATAAATCTGTAGAAGTGAAAATTCTGTACATTGAAGATATCAAAAAAATAAATGGCAGGGGATGTTACTAGACCGACACCGAAACCAAAAATGTGATTAAAAAAAAATTTGTCTGTCTGTCTGTCTGTCTGTTCAGGCATCACGCAAAAACTACTAGTTCGATTACTTCGATTACGATGAAACTTGGTATAATTATTCTTTAATATCCTGGGCACCACACTGGGTACTTTTTATCCCGGAAAAGTATATACAATAAAAAACAAACTTAATTTGCGGTTCGATCCCTTGACCCGAGTACTGTACCAACCGCAAATAATAAGTTTGTCGTAGGTTTTTTTTTATTTTTTATATTCGGTTCGCCAAATTGACGCCGCCCGCCTGGTGGTAAGTCGTCACGACGTCTAGCGATTGTGGGCCACTCTCACAGCACATACGATAGAGAGTGGCCCTCAACTTGACGACCTACTGATGTGCCTCTTCACGCTCCGTTTAAAGAACCCAGAGTTATATGTGGGAGGAAACACTTGCACAGGCAGGGCGTTCCAGGCCACTATCGTTCGGCAGAAAAACGAACGGTTAAAACGTTCGGTTCTCGCGAACATGCTATCCACTGTGTGGGAGTGGCATCTCTGCCCGGCACGCGTTGTTCGGGATCGGAAGGAAGAGGGTGGGATCAGATTGATTGCTCTTCAGAACAGGTTACGTCACCCGCAGTGGAGTTCACTATTAATGGTTTTTAGAACTTTTGTTTGTTTGTCTGAATGTTTGAACACGCTAATCTCAAAAATGATTTGATTTTTTGATTTGAACTTGCGGTTCGGTTTTCAATCGCTTCATAAATAAAAAAGTTATGTAGATCTAAAGTAATACGCAGGCGGAGCTGCGGGCAACAGCTTGTCTCGAATAAAGATAACAATAATTATGTTAGTTTTGTTATTACTTATATTTCACGTATGTCTTAAAGTAATACAATTTTAACTACTATTTATAACTACGTGAGATTCATGTATCCTTTTCTCCCCCACATGCCTCAAAACCAATATGTCAGTTGCGCAGAATCACAGCTCAACAAATGACAGTGGTATTGTCTCGCCGTTTTTAAAAGCCACAATATACGTGCATCCCGTGTCTAAATGTAATTATAAAACCGTCATTGGTATAAGCTATATTATTGTAAAGTTTCATTAAAATCCATTCAGTAGTTTTTACGTGAAAGAGTAACAAACATCCATCCATCCATACATACATACTCACAAACTTTTTTTTATAATATTAATAGGATAAAACCTATTTTATAATAATTTAGAATAAATACAAATCTAAGATAAAGAGATAAATAAATAATTTAAAATACATTGAGTACCTACTGATACTGAGTTTTTAGATATAATACATTTTCTTTATTTTTCTCTGAAGACATGATCCTTATAAGAAAGTTTCGGTTTCGGTTTCGGTTTCGGCCGAAACTGAGAACGTTGCCGAAATTCAGTTTCGGTTTCGGTTTCGGTCGTAAAAACCAGTTTCGGTCGGACACTAAAGACAATTACACTAAAAAAAATACCAAGTTGTCAAGGGGACATTTGTTTTGACTTTTGATTTATTTGCTTTTTTATTACCTATTTGTCAATTCAGCCTGAACTTTATTTATTTTTAATTTTTTTTTATTTTTTTTATATATTTTTTTTTATGTAAATCTTCAAAACATTGTTTTACACTATTTAATTATTAAACCTAGTTAATTGAGTCTGTTATTAAATTTGCTTTATGAAAATACATAAATTTACGTTAAATCTGTAGATTTCTTACAAAAAAAAATTGAATTTCAAAACTTCGATGATAATATTTTCAAAAAGAATAGTAAGAACCACACTACCTCTTCATATCATTCGATCCGATACCAGAGATTATAATCCGATACTCTTATGATATTTGTCTATGAATTTGATTTAACGCACCGATCCGAAGTAATTTCAGAGTAAGGTTGTTACTGTTAATTCGTTCGGGTCGGTCGGACATCCGACGCAACCGATTGAATCGTATTTGGCATTTCAGAGTAGCACTGCTGGGCCCTGATTGGCCGAGCGGTTCCATATTGAAGTCACAGGCGCGCTGTCCGTTCTACACGCCTCGCGGTATTTTTGATCTAAGCTCGCAGATGTGCGTGAACAATATATTTTTTTTATATTTTTTCATTATAAACTAGGTATGCAATACATTCTGCTGTTGCAATAATTGAGCTGAGTTGGTCGATCCGGGTCGAACTCCTAAATGACTGGACCGATCTTTATGAATTCAGATATATGCACTCACGGTGATGGTCACTATGACCGTGCCAAATTTCAAAAAGATCGGTCCAGTCGTTTAGGAGGTGTTCGATAACGAACGAAATACACGAGTCGTCTCAGAAAGAGTTTCGTCTACGAAACTCTTTCTGAGACGACTCTTACTCTCACGAATATAATACCTACTTCAAAAAGATGTATAACACGATGTAGTGGATATCTAAATATAACAATAAAAAAAAACAAATATTTATCTTTTAATATTTTCTTCCCAGGGTGACAGCGGTGGAGGGGCTGTGTCTATGAGTGGGAAATTAGTCGGCTTGTCATCTTTTGGGTATGGCTGTGGCCGAAAGATACCTGGAGTCTACATTAAACTGTCCGAAACTGGTATCAGAGATTGGATACGACAGAAAACGGGTGTATAATATTAATAGTCAACTTATCTGTACCTACTAATAGTATAATACAAAGTTTGTCCCTCCTTATGTATGTTCATCTGTTTATAAAAACGTGGCTCCATCGATGTTCATCGATGATTTCGCCAATGTCAAAGTAATGCTTGATTAGTTGATAGTCCCACACAGAAGAACTAGTTATTCCTAACTAGCTCCAGGTGCAGGACAAGAAACGTTGTTCGGGATGTGAGCGTATGGAATCCGATTTTTGCGGAACGCCAGAGGTAACCTAAACAGCCACCAGGCACGCGCTCAGCAAAATTCGAACTCCTTATGTATGCTTAGATCTTTAGGAACTACGCAACGGATTGTGATGCGGTTTTCCCCAATGAATAGAGTGGTTCTCGAGGAAGGTTTTTGTGTAAATTATTTTTCAAGCGGGCGAAGCTGCGGGTGTCCTCTAGTAGTTGTATATATATAAAAGAGTGTACATATTGGTTATAACTGAAAAAAATCCTTTTGTGTTGCAAAAAGGGTGTAATATTTAGTTCGATCAGTATGGGAAGGTCTGAACGAAGATCTGTTTTTATTAGAAACCATGTCATCGATTTTAGTAACAAAAAATATATAAAGTACCGATGTACAAAGGGCGTCCTTTTCGGCTCTATTCCACTTTAATCCACTGAACAAATCCATCGATGGATTTATTTCCACTTTTTTTTCCACCCTGATCCATCGATGGATTTGTTTCCACTTTTTTTCCACTCTAATCCATTGAAAGATTTGTTTCTACTTTTTTTTCCATTTTGATCCATCGATGGATTTTTTTTCACTGTTTCATAACCAGTTATCAAACAATACTTTTTTCAATGAACAATAAACACAACAATAATGAGTTCAAACATGTGCATGTGTATTGAATATACCGGCCTGGCACGTTTACCCTTTTATTTTTTTTTATGGAAAATAGGCTCACGTTTGTCCTCAATAGTACACGTTTGCCTAGAAGGTGTCTGTTCACTTTGACCTTAAAGATGTCCAGATTATAGCGTTCCGGAAAAACTGACCTCGGCAGAGAGTTCCACTCCTTAGCCGTACGCATAATGAAAGAAGAGGCAAATCGCTTCGTGCGTAATGGAGGAATGTCTACAACATAAGGATGGAACTGCTCGCCGCGCCTAGTCGTTCGGTTACGGAAAGGGGAAGGGGGTATCAGGTCATGTAAAACCTCCGCACACTCACCGAAATGTAACCGATAAAAAACCGAATCAGGCCGAGGCAGGCCACTCGTCTACGGTGTTCTAGGCTCTGAAGATTTGCCCCCACAAGTGAGTCACTGCCTATGATCCTCTTCGCTCGGCGCTCCAACGAGTCCAAAGCATCCAGCTGATATCTAGCAGACCCATCCCAGAGATGGGAACAGTATTCCATGCAGGAGCGAACTTGAGCTCTGTAAAGATTTAAGAGCTGCTCCGAAGTGAAGTACCGTCTCACCCTAGAGAGGATACCAAGTTTTTTGGCAGCAGTGTTTGCTATGGACTCAATGTGGCGACCGAAATTTAGACTGGATGAGAGATCCAGCCCTAAGAACCCAAGACGGTCGTTAATCGGAACGGGGACATTCCGGAAAGTCGGAGTCAGTTGGAATGGACTCCGTTTCGCCGAAAAAAGACAAGCCTGTGTTTTGGAGGGGTTGAATTCGACCAAATTAGCATCACCCCATTGAGAGACAGCCTCCAAAGTCGAGTTCACTCCCTCGATTATCGACTCCCTGAAGCATTGGACCCTTGGTCCAGACTTCGCATCGGACAAGTATCTCACCGAGACTGTGCTGTCATCTGCATACCCAAAGATACCGGGTGTTACCAGCAGGTCGTTCATGTGCAGCAAAAAGAGAGTCGCGGAGAGCACAGATCCCTGAGGGACACCGGCATTAATACCAAGGAGATCGGACGAGGAGCCGTTAACGACAACTCGAATCGATCTGTGTCTCAGGAAATCTTCGATCCAGGTGCAAAGCCCAGGAGCAATACCGTACGCTGGAAGCTTGCCAATGAGACTTGCGTGCCAGACCTTGTCGAAAGCCTTAGAGATATCAAGAGACACGGCAAGAGCCTCACCGTGTCTCTCAATGGCTTCGCTCCAGAGGTGAGTAGCATACACAAGAAGATCCCCAGTAGACCGGCCTCGACGAAACCCGAATTGACGGTCACTGAGGAGGTCGCTGTCTTCCAGGTATGCAAGGAGACGATTGTTTAAAACACGCTCCATAATCTTACAGAGTATGGAGGTGGTTGCGATAGGTCGGTAGTTGGCAGGGTCGGCGCGACTTCCTTTCTTAGGGACAGGTTGGACATTGGCAATCTTCCAGGATTTCGGATCTTGACCAGTCCTCAAGGACAAGCGATATAGGCGAGTCAGAACAGGGGACAACTCAGTGTGGGAACACCCTTTTTTGGGTGCTAAGGGGCTCTACCAACATCTTCGAACTACCTACTTGTATTTTCTAAATTGCGTTTAATTGCACTTATTTGTCGAGAATATGAATACCCGTAGCCGTAGAGCCTTATCCCGCCAGCAGGAGGAGCCCAAACTTCAGCTGGTGTTGCAGGAACTTAAATCTAAAACAGAGCTCTGTTTACAATTAGAAAAAGAAAGAGAAGAAAATGAAAACTTGTTGATAGGTGCTTTAGACGATAGTAAAAAACTAAAATCTGAACTAGCTAGGCTTCATATTAGTTATGATGAAATTGTAATGCAGCGGAACCACCTTCAATCAATAGTAGATAGGTTTCAAGAGTGCAGTGACGAGTATGAAGGGACCTTGAGGAGGACTACCTTGCTGGAACAGGAGCTACGGGATGCCCAGGGGCACATCTTACACTTGGAGTCAGCTGCCAAGCAAGTCGTAGTCCAACAAACGGATAACCTTTATAACGAGCTAATGAGTGGTACTCCGCAGTTTGTTCCTTCTGCAACAGTTCCAAACCTGGACTTGTCTACTATAGATCTTACCAATGACAGTTCATACCAACTGGACAAGCCAGTTTATTTTTGCAGCAGGAATAAACTAAAAAAATACCAAAAAATAAAGAAATTCATTTTAAAATCAAAGAAACAATTAAAATATCATAGAATCTTAATCAAAAAGTGTAAAAATGTTAACTCTAGTTTAAAATTAAGAGAACAAGCTAAATTATCTATGTTAGAACTTAAGGGCCCAGATCGTGAAAATCACCGAAAAGAGTGTTACGATTTTTCATATTTAACCTATTTACATATGATTAATAACAACGATAATTTGTATATATTAAAATGAAAGACCAAAAATTATGTTAGTGCTAATTTTAACTCTTAAAACCCTGTAGTTGTTATATAATAAACATCAACAAACGCACAAAATTGAGAAAAAATTCGAAAACGTGCCTTCGTATTTTTCAGATTTAACCCAATAAATCAACACAAATTGATAAAAAGAAACACTTTTTGAACACTGAAAAAACCAATAAATATAACCATGTACTTTTTTTTGTACCTTTACAAACAAAGACTTCCCCTTTTAAAGCCCTAAAATCTAGATATGTTTTACGTAAATTCTCCATAGAAAAATGTATGCAAATTCAAGCGCGTCCCGATAGAACGATCGTCGCAACTAATCGCCAGTGCACCATAGAATTTCAAAGTGACTCCACGCGTGTCGGATGCTACAGCAAAATTACGTGTTGTGAATTTGTGTTTTTTGTGAAAAACTGTAAGTACAATATTTTTATAACTAATTTACTTTCAGTAAGTAGAAAGTACCGATATAATGAAAGTCTGAAAGAAAACCATGATGGAACTAGATATAAATCGTAAGAAATACAAAATTATTTACTTTGTTGCGTAGGTCATTTTATGAACCTTGTAAAGTAGGTATCAATTCAGGCTTGAAACAATCAAAGCCCTGCCCACCTTATTTTCTCGAGATATGAACTGGCGGGGTATATAGTTCTCTGCACGACATACATAGATTTTTGAACATGATAAAGGCAATAGGTATCATAAACGTAATTGGTAATCGAGGGTCTCTTTTCGCAGGATAATTTGCTGAGTGCCATGCCAGCGAAAAGAAAATTTAGTACGCATTATAAAAACGTGAAAGCCAAAAGATCTCGGAATAAAATGTAAGTTCCTCCCTACTTATTTATTTACCTGCCTACTTGACTACGTCTTGTCCTAAATACCTAGAAAAAATTTACTAGATTTGTGTTAGTGTCAAGTAAAAATCCTAGTTTTATTACTTTTATTTGTGTGTATGCTTATCATGTCTTAGTAGTAATAATAATATAATCTATTTGCATTTTGAACAGGGTAGGTACATTACAAAGCAAATAGGTACAATGATTTAGATCGCCTGATTCAGACATATACCTACAACAGCATGTAAATATTGATTTGACATGTAATTAGATAGGTACACAATTAGGTATGTCAGTCTAAGAAGAAAAATTACAATGTCCAGTAGGTAATAATTACGTAATTTCAATATCTATATAAGTAATAAAGTCAATTTCTATAGGAACAATTTTCATAATAATAAATTTTATTACATAATATAGTATTAGTTTTCATATATTTATGTATTTCAAAGCAATGAGTTTGCTTACACTATTATTAGTTACAGTATTATTAGTTTTCATGTTCATCATGTCTAAATATGTGGAAGTGGAAGTAGGTATGTTTCCTATCAGAAATTGCACAGGCACGCGCGCGGCTTTGTCGACATACCTACCGCCAAAGAGGCGCGCCGTGCCTGGCGTAGGGTTGTACAAAAATTACAAAATAAATAAAAAGTGGATATTGATGAATAATATTTCCAGTACTGAAAATGAAGAAAACCTTCAGGCTGAGACTCCGAGCAACACTGCTACGCGCTGTATAGAGGTAAGTTGTTATACGTAATTCTTGTAGACTTGTTACATAAATAAACAAACTAGTTAGTGATGGGCGAAGACAAAATCTCAGTACCTACAGTTTTTTTTTTGCAATATTTATTATTTTCATTGTGAGACAAACACATACTTCTCAATTACTTTCTCAAAAGAAAATTCACGTTCAAATCTCGTATTTTACCAAAATCAAGAATTTTTTTTGTAAAATATTATCTTTTACGCGACTGGTGTACGTATGTATGTATGTATACTAAGTAATATATCTTTGTGGCACGATAAGTTCAAAATTATTGAACCGATTTTAATGTTTTTAGTATCATTAGAATTGTCTTCTAAGCCCGAGTGACATAGAATAAGTGACGCCATAAAAAACCAATACGTATAGCGTAAAGGACATTTATAATTTCTGTTCATCACGAACATAATATTGTATGAATTCTTTTGCACTTTTATATTTGTCTTCGTCAGTTATGAATATAAATAAATAAACAATAAAAATGTTAAAACCCGACAGATTAAAAAATGAAAATGTGTAATAAAAATAAATAACAACACCATTGTAATATAGCGTATTTAGCAGTCGGGGCCTATTTCTAAAGAAATATTTAGCTAGTCAGGAATATCTTCGAGCCTGTGAGGATTTCAATGGGTCTCAACTGTTGAATTCGATTTATTACAATAGTGTTCTTATTTATTTTAATGTAACATAATTCAAGACCGTAGACTTGTTTTCTTTTTACCTTTTGAGTTTTTATGCATATAGTCGGATTTATTAAATTTATGACGTGATAACGTCTTATAAATCGATGAACACCGGCAACACGCACAAAAAAGTGTCACATTATGTCACGCTAGGGTCAAGCGAGAGCGCAGTACAAGCGATGGAGAATAATATTATGACATTATCCGGTAAAATTATCGTCCTAAACCGACTTTACAAGCAACCAGTTTTTTATTATGTTTATTTATTCATTTTCATAATTGACGAAGACTGATAAAAACGTTTAAGATTTTGATCTAGTGTTATGTGTTTCAAAGATGTATTCTAAGGGAGTTCTTAGCTATGTTTGAAGAAATTTGGCCCATACCTTTTGAATTATTTTTTATAAAAAAAAATCAAGCCATTATCTTTCTTTACAGGAACTAGTTATTGACAACCGTCAAGAGGGAAAGGTGGATGAAGTGGAAGTTGGGCGTAGAGTAGTGGATATTTCTTTTTTTTTTAAAGCTCTTCAGGCCATAGGGGACCACGGTCCAATGGATTGTAAGTTAAGTTACCTCAGTATAATAGGTGAAGTAAAAGTTGGTCTGGACTCAAAACTCATCATAAAATGTAGTATGTGTAATATGAAATTTACTGTGTGTTTGGTTGAAAAGAAAGAAGATAGCATGGAAGTGAATCATCAAATTGTGTCTGGTATCATATCATCTGGTGGGAGCTACTCTCAGTTAAAAACATTAAGTGCCGCAGTAGCCCTACCAATCATGTCACCTTCATTGTACAATGAAATTAATAATACGGTTTGCGATTGGTGGGAAAAGACAGCAGCACGAGAAGAAGCGGAGTACGCAGTGTCTATAGGTAGTGTTGATAAAAATGGTACACCATTAATATCTGTTGCTGTTGACGGTTGTTGGAGCAAGAGATCTTATGGTAAGAATTTTTCCGCCTTATTCGGCGCAGCTGCGATAATTGGCATTAAAACTAATAAAGTATTGTTTTTTGGAGTTAAAAATAAATACTGCGTAGTCTGTGCACGAGCCGCAAAGAACAACAGTCAGCCCCCGGAACACCATTGTTTCAAGAATTATTCAGGATCATCTACCGGGATGGAATCGACCATAATAGTTGAGGGGTTTAAACGTTCCTTTGTTGATCACGGTGTAATTTATAATAAATTTGTAGCAGACGGCGATTCCAGTACTTATAAAAAAATATTAGATTCGCGTCCGTACGATAATTTAATAGTAGAGAAAATTGAATGCAAAAATCATCTTTTACGAAACTACTGCAATAGCTTGGAGAAATTGTCGAAAGACACTAAGTATCCTTGCGAATTGCGGAAATTCCTAAAAGAAAGGTATTTGCGTTTAAGAACGGGTGTAAAATGCGCGATTAAATATTGGGGGGATCAAAATCAGTCACTCGAAGAAAAAATAAAAAATCTTAGTGAAGATATCCTAAATCGTCCACAACACGTATTTGGTAATCACCAACATTGCAAGGAGTATTTTTGTAGACCTGACACTCGTCGAATAGAACCTGTTGGGTTACTTCCAGCAATTGTTGGATGCGGATTAATGGACGCGGTAGAAATTTTAAGTAAAAGACTGTCATATCATTCTAGAAGTTTAATTCATAATTGCACAAGTAATATAGTTGAAAGTTTTAACGGAGTAATTGCCAAATTAGTTGGGGGTAAGCGTGTAAATTATTCTTCCCGTGGTTCTTATGCGGGCCGATGCGCAGCTGCTGTTGTGTCTTTTAATACGGGATCGATTCATAGTAAAACTCATGAAGTCATATTTAAATCTAGTCCTAATCCTTTGATCGCGAAAGTGGAAAATAGTAATCGTAGAAACCGTTTAATTGCTAAACCTAAATTAAGATTGAAAAAAAGCCACAGCGCTGTATCGAAAGACGCTCACTATGGACCAAACTGCGAAAAACCTGATCTGAGTCCAGAATTATATGAGAAAGCCAAGTCATCTTTTTTAGTTGATTTAAAGTTGTCTTGTGCTGAAAGAGAGGAGCTTGAAAGGTCGACCCATTTGCAAAGAAGTAGTGCTGAGTGGATGAGTACAAGGAGAAAATTACTAACCTCATCATCGTTCGGGGAAGTTTGTAAAAAACGAGAGAGCACAAGTTGTGCTGCTCTTGTTTGTAAAATCGTTTATGGTAGTAATATCTCCAGTTTGCCTGCTGTACGGTACGGTATCGAAAACGAAGAAACTGCAATTAGACAGTTAGAAATTCAAGAGAATATTAGTATACAAGGTTGCGGTTTGTTCGTCGACGATCAATATGAATTTCTTGGTACTACACCAGATGGCATTTATGCAAACGGTTTAATTGAAATTAAGTGCCCACATTCTTTAGCTGGCATGACTCTTGATGAAGCAATGGCCAAACATACCTTTTGGGTTAAGGACAAGGCTTCCAAGGGTTATGTCATAAATAAAAATCATTACTGGTATTTCCAAATTCAGGGACAGCTACATATAACTAAAAGAAACGTTTGCATGCTTGGCATCTGGTTTGTGCTACTGTACCTATGAAAGTTTATATTATAGAAAAGGACGACAAATTTTGGAAGGAGAAAATGGAGATGAAATTAGTTAGATTTTATTACGATTGCCTCCTTCCAGAATTAGTTGATCCTCGGCAGTCACGAAGCATGCCTATTCGTGACCCGCCCAATGTCATAGAGGCTATGAAAGAGAGGAAAGAAAGAGCTTTACGTGTTTTGAAAGAGAAGAACGTCTAATGATTTTGAAAGAGACTGAGGTAACTTAACTACCCAGCCGGTCGATTCACGTAAACACGCCAGTTCAAAAGTCATTTTAACTTAGCAACTTAGAAATCGCCTTTTGGTTTTCTGTTTTTAACGCACTTACTTATCTAGTCTTGGATTGTCATAAATCTTCCAATAGATCAATTTCTATACAATTCCTATACGATTTTGAAGAGTTACCTGGTGTAAACCCAAGGTCCGATCCTAATGAAATTAAAATGTGACCACACGGGATGCACCAGCTTTCAAATAAAAAAAAGAATCATCAAAATCGGTTCAAAAAATACAGCGAATTGAGAATCTTCTTCTTTTTTTAAGTCGGTTAAAAAGTGTGCGAAGTGACATTTTTAAGTCACTACGCTACGGTTTTTATTACGTGAATCGGGCAGCTGGTAATATTTTCATTCTGATAGGTTTTGCAATAGCAATTGATTTTATCATCAAATTAGTAGAAATCAGAATTTGATCAATAATCATTAAAATGAAAAAAACATTAGAAACTCTTAAACTCATATTTTGTTATTGTTTACTTTCGTTTAATTAAGTATATGAATAATTTATAAATTTCATGTTTGTTTATAACTAATTTTTGTACAACCCTAGCACGCTTTTTAGGTGGCGACTCATATTTTGTTTACTTTTAATTATATGAACCATTTTTATACTTGTGTTTCATTTATTGACAATTTTTTGTACAACCCTAGAAGATTTTTTAGATTGCGAGGTGATCGTAAGCAAAAAGTATTTGAGTTTACGCAATAGGCACATTTCCTTGCGTAGATATAAACACTAGCGAGGAAAGGCGTGATGTTATTTCGACCGTACTTCCTACTGAATTTGCAATTATTTTATTGAATGAAAATTTTACGAAATAAGAATAAAGTTTGGTAGTAAAATTACAAATAAATACATACTCGTAGTTGGAATTTTAGGTAAGTAGAATACAAAAAGGTCAGTCCGGACCTGCTCTTGATTGTTTATTATAAATAGAAAATCATAAAAATTGTGTCTCAAACTACTCTTATTTATTTATCTAGTAATTAGGATCATTTTATAACGAAAACTACTCTTGGAATATTTTACAAATAGGCAGTCGTTTATTTCCAATAATTCAACATTTTTGTTATGCTGTAAATATTCAACTTCAATAACAATAACTCAACGTGGAACGTTTGTCGCAAAACATTTTCAAAATCGCGCTCTCTGGGTCATTCACCCGCCCGTCGGATGATTCGGGCAACAATAGCGCTGCTGTCGCTCAAAATCGACTTTGTCCGTGCGCGGTCTGGGCCCTTAAACAAAGTCATTTAAAATATTACACTGACACACAACGCTTCCCGGTTTCCGAAAGGCTGATCAACGCTAAAATTAACTAATCGGCTGTTAAATCTCTTGTCAAGTAGCAATTGGGTTGCTAGAAGCATGGCATAGTTTAATTTGATCATCGTGTCAGTTGACATAGCTGTCAAATTAAACTGGAGAATCGTATGTCAACCGCCGTTTTGGGTTTCCGAAACGCTTGTCAAGCCGTGGTCATAGATTATTTGTGTGTCAAAAGCTTTGTCAACTAATCAGTGCGTATCGGCGAATTAACTTATTAATGCAAGTGATTATTTACGTGAATTTACATTTTTCTTCAAATCTACGTTATTAAGGTATGTTAAACCATATTTAAAATGCAGTTTTATTTACAATAAGTGTTTTTATTTGTAAAAATTGTATATTTCGAACATTTTGCTAAGCTTATATTGTTTCTTGTTTTAGATTACAATCATGTCACTTTCTGATATCAGCATGAGTATCAGCACGTCTAGCAGTGATGAAGAGCAAAGACCGCGAACATTTAGGACGAGAATGAATCCTTTTCAGTTCTATAATGACGAGGAATTCAAGAACCGGTACCGACTAACAAAGGCCGTTGTACTGTTGTTGGTAAATTTGATAGAGCCGAAAATAAGACGCTTCACTTTGAGAAATCAGTCTAAAAGTGCTTTGGAACAGATGTTACTGACAATAAGTTATTTTGCTACAGGAGCATTTCAAATTACTGTTGCTGATCACGTAAGGGTGCATAAATCTACAGCTTGTAGAATAATAAAAAAAGTATCTGCAGCTATTGCAGAACTTAGGCCGCAGTTTATTTCTATGCCCAGTACAGATCAAGATCATAATAGGGTAAAGAGTGAATTCTACAACATTGGCTCTTTTCCTAATGTAATTGGGGCAGTTGACTGCACACATGTAAAGATACAGTCTCCTGGTGGTCCCCGAGCTGAGCTATACAGGAACAGGAAAGGACATTTTTCCCTGAATGTTCAGGTCATATGTGATGCAAATCTCAAAATCAGATCCAGGCCACCGACAGATCACATCAAGTATGTGATCTGTCGGTGGCCTGGATCTGTTCATGACACTACAATTATTAATGATTCCCACGTTCGGGCTGATTTTGAAAGTGGAGTGTATGGCAGTGACTATCTACTAGGGGATAGCGGTTATCCATGCAGGTCATATTTATTGACACCTTTCCTGCGGCCTTCAACACCCAGTGAAGAAGCATATAATCGAGCACATATAAGGACCAGGAATACTGTGGAGAGATGTTTTGGTGTTCTGAAGAGACGGTTCCCATGTTTGTCCATGGGCCTTCGTGTTAAGTTGCCTACTACGATGAACATTATTGTTGCTTGTTGTGTTTTGCATAATTTGGCACTTAATCATAATGACCACATAGAAGAATCAACCAGTTCATCATTGGATCTGAATGCTCCAGATGATACTGGTGCTAGTTCAGTTAACAATGAAAACCCTTCTGTGCGGTCATCCCTATTATTGACACATTTTAATTCAAATTAATATTATAAAAATTATTTAAACAACCATTATTATCAACATGTTTAATTCTTAAATTGAAACATACATTGGAAAATTAACATAACATTTGAAAATGGATAACTTTATTTTATTTTTGAAACATATTTTCATATTCTTTTTGTTTAATTTTAATTTCTAAATCTAATAACTTATGGCGTTTTAAAGTTAATCTAAATTCTAATAACTTGTTTTTTTTCTCTAAATTTACACATTCCATCTTTGTTTCATAATACTTCTTCTTTATAAAAGTATTATTTTTGGGAACTGTTGTCTTTTTTGGCATCTTCCTCTGTATTTTTATTCTCTTAGGTTTATCTGGAGGTGCATTTGTTATTAGTGGAGTAACAGAACTACTTAAAGCATCAGTAACATTTGATTCAACTGGAATTACTTCAAATTGTGTCACATCTTCAACTAAAAAAGATTTAATTAGAATATAAGTGTAAAATATTTACAAAAATATGTATAATGAATAGAAGGCATTGAGTAAGAAAGGTACCATTTTTGTAGTAACTTGAAGCACTATCACAGGTATTGGAGAGTGGTTTCACCTGATCACCCATTATTGATAAAATTTGTGCACCCACAGTGCCAAGGACGGGTTTATATAGACCACCACCAGTTGCCATGATACCCTTCTGAAATAAAAAATAATAATTTTAATACCTACTCAATGTAACTATCAGTTAATGTATGTTAGCAAATTCTTGAATTTATAACCACAAAGCTCCGGCTCGTTCCAAGGCAAAGCATGGACATTGTAATTCAGCAAGACAACGCTACCAGCATCACACTTATGTTAATTTAATTATATTAGGTACATACCTACTTATATTTTATTTTTAGTTATAATGTACCTTACTTATAATGTGTTTTTAGTTATAGCTACAGTTTGGTAATATATTATTTTAAATAGGTATATGGTACATATTTTTTAACATACATACCTTATCCGCTACTTCATCTTTTTTTAATTGTTTTAAAAGAGAACCTAGCTCTGTTATATCATTATGCATATTTGACTGAAACAAAATATAAAATGTTATTTATCAAGATGTATAATGAACTGTAAACAAACGGTATTATCATATTTTTTTTAAATCTTACCTCTTCAATTAATGTGATCACATCTGATGTTCCTGCTTCACTGTCACAAAGATCATTCATTTTATTATCTAAATATTGCTGTACCTGTAAAAAAGTGCAATTAAAGTATAGCTAAATGTATGCTGAGCATATAGTTTTATTTATAGATACTTTACTCCAATATTGTGATTTACTCATATAAATAAAATTGCCTTGATATCAGAATTAGTCACTATGCGATTATTATTCTTGAAATATATTACCTAGTCAGGACAAGTAAGTGTTCATCTATCTAAACTTGGCAGGTGATCTGGTTGCCTAAGCACTGTTAAAAGAATTTGAGACGAAACTTACATTTTTATTGGCTACATTCTGTCTAGTAGTGCGCTTTAAATTCAAATATGCTGTGGTGAGCTGTTTTTTGTTGCGAGGCACTTCTGCATTACTGTTAAATTCTTGGGTTATCGTTTCCCAAGCTTAATTTTTCTTAACAGTAGATACTGCATTTGTACACTTATTTTCGATAAGATTTTTGTATCTGGAATGAAATATTATACATCAGTCTTAGCTACAGCACAGGATGTGTAATGTAAACAATGATATTAAACAATAAAGATTTATAGAACGCAGTGTGTATAAAGTACATGTACTTACTTCTGAACAAGTTCTAAAAGCTTATACTTTTCTCTTTCGGTGAAATTTTTTCCTCGTGAGGCCATTTTAAACAAGAACAAAGTTAACAAAACTTGAAATAGATTGACAACGGTACCTAACTTGAGATTTTAAATTCTCCCTCTCCCAATTTTTTGTCAACAGTGACACTTGACCTCACTTGACACACACTTGACAGTCCGTTACATTTTTTCGTCCGTTTTGGAACCGGGCGCATTGGCATTTTTGACTGATAAGAATGAACTAATCAACAACAATGAGCAGTGTGGCCGCAATTAAAAACAATCCGCATGTCAACTCAACATAATCATAGATTAGTTAATTTTGGCCTGATCAACGTTTCAGAAAATCAAATTGATTTGACATCCTTGCTAAATTAACAGCAGTGTTAGTTGATCAATGATTTGACCGGCCTTTCAGAAACCGGCGGGTCACAAATAAAAAATTTGCAATTTGAATTAGAGTATGTAACTAAGAAATATGAATGGTCTCTAAAAGACTTTAATAAGTGTTCATCAAGTATAGATAAGGTACTCAAAACATCTAATTATAATACTGAGCGCCTTAATACCTTCATAAATAACCACTCGTGCAATATCAATTGCACAAGTCCTTCTCAATCATTGGAGAACCAGGCTTCCCTTACAACTTGCTCACCTTCTACTTCATTAGTGAATGAATTGTGTGACAGTGTAAAAAGTAATAGTCATACTGGATATACTAAACTAGTTTTATTTAGTGATGATATTGGAACTGATTTTAGTTCTTTTCTGATACAACAATTTAATTCAAATTGTTATTCAATTATTAATAACTGTTATCCAGGTGCATCTTTAAATGAAATTATGCAAAAGATATTAGAATATAATTTTGACTCAAACAGTAAAATAATTATTTTCTGCTCACACACAGGGGTAAAATTAACAAAAATGAACTATCCCTATACTTTGACAAAATGCAAAACTTAAATGTTGAACATGTAGTAATGTTTACATTACCATACATAAAAGGTGTGCCAGACGTGGAAAATTCTCTTAGATATAAGATAAATTTACAACTCAATTTAACTAGCCAATATAATAATAAATTCCATGTAATTGACTTTAATTCTGTTTTTAAGAGAACTGTATATAAATACAATTTGTCAACTTCTGACAGTAACTTTAACAATAACAAACATATTGTTTATGTAAACAAAGGTAGGTATTTTCTACCAAAGCATTATAAGAGACAAATAGCAAGTTTGCTATTCAATTATTTTTACACTTCAGCCAAGAACTTGGCTGACAAAACTGCTTTTATTGAGCAATGTAGATTTAGTGTTAAGACTTTGGAATCTGTCCCAAGTAATTTAAATTAAGTTCTACGACAACAGAGGCAATATTACCCTTTAGCAGACATAGTCAATTAATTGAATTAAATTTAGTTACAAATATTAATTATGTTAAAAAATGCCCTCCAAATCAAACCAAATCAAAAAATGTAAATTATATCAACATAGGGCATCAAAATATTGGTTGTTTAACACATGGCAAAGAGTTAGAGTTGGAACTGTTAATGAATTCAGACAATATTGATATTTTTTGTATTACAGAACATATGCGTAAGTCGTATGAGCTCATGTTCAATTTCAGTAATCACCGGGTTGGTAGTGCATTCTGCAGGGTGACCACAGTACGAGGGGGATCTTTGATTTTATTAAATAAACAACTTAAATTTAAAGAACGGAAAGATATTGTGTCTCTTTCTCTAGAGTGTAAAGTCGAACTGTCGTGCGTGGAAATGGAGCAATTCATAGTAGTATGCGTGTATAAACCTGGAACCTCACCCTTTTGCGAATTTGAGGAACTTATTGACAAAGTTCTATGTAAACTTGGAAAAACTAATAAGTACCTAATAGTATGTGGTGATTTTAATGTCGATTTACTTGTTAATACGCCTATGAGTTATAATATTTTAAATTTATTTAAATCACACAATCTTACAAACTTATTTTTGGAGCCTACTAGATATTGTAATACAATAGCCACTTGCCTGGATAATATATACAGCGATATGTTGCCAGAAAGTAAAAGTATTATAAAAAAGCTAGATTCAGACCATTGTGGGCAAATAGCATCTTTTAAAATCACTAAAGAAAAAGTTATAAAACGTAAAATATTATGTAGACCAATAACTGGTGACCGCTTGGAACGTATGAGGGTTGGACTTTGCAATAAAATTCCATTCTTAGACACTGGCTTAGATCCAAATGTAATGTATAAATTATTTTTTGATTCTTTTTACAACGAGTTCAACTCCATATTCAAGTCTAAGGAGGTCATGATTAGTGATAGTCCTACTTTCAGTGAATGGGCCACTGAGGGTATACACAAAAGTAGACAAAAACTTTATGAACTATACTCAGAAAGACAGCTTAATAGATCAGTTGAATTTCTAGATTATGTTAAAACTTATTCAAAAAAGTTTAAAGCAGATTGTTTAGCAGCTAAATCAAAATATATAAGTGATAAAATTCTCAATAGTGCAGACAAAGTTAAATCTACTTGGAAAATTATAAACGCGGAAAGAGGTCAACAAAAATTAAATGATAATCATTTTAAACTTAATATAAATGGTAAAATAACTACATCAGACTTCGAGGTCGCTAACGAATTTGAAAATTTTTTCTCCCGAATTCCTGTAGATTTGACAAAAACCCTAGGCTCTTCAACCCCCATTGCAGAATCTTTGTTAAAAGCAAACGTTCCTTGTTGTAACGTTATATTTAAATTCGGTAAAGTTAACATAAACACTATCTTAAAAACTTTTAAATCTTTAAATATCAAGAAAACAGCTGACCTCTGGGGCATCTCTGTGTATTTAGTAAATTCTTTTATTGAAATGGTTGCTCCTGAACTAGTAATAATATTTAATAATTGTGTTGATAGTGGTGTGTTCCCTGATTTAATGAAATCTAGTAAATTAATTCCCCTGTTTAAATCGGGTAGTACTTCAGATCCGTCCAATTTCCGTCCCATTTCTGTACTACCTACATTTAGTAAAATTTTTGAAAAAATTATGCTTAATCAAATGCAAAATCACTTTAACGTTAATAAACTATTACATACAAAACAATTCGGTTTCACTCGTGGTCGGTCCACCACTGATGCCGGAATTAAAATATTAGAGTGTATATACAGGGCCTGGGATGAGTCATATGATGCTTATGGTGTATTCTGTGACTTATCTAAGGCCTTCGATTGCGTTCAGCACCAGACTTTAATTAAGAAACTTGATCATTACGGAATCCGGGGGACGGCCTTGAATTTCGTCAATTCTTACTTAAGTGATAGGGTCCAGAAAGTAGTGATCAATGGTAAACAGTCACCTGGTTCTCCTGTAGCAATGGGGGTACCGCAGTGTTCAATTTTGGGACCTTTTCTTTTTCTAGTATATATTAATGATCTCCCTCACCTCATAAGAGACGACCACGAGGTAGTTTTGTTTGCTGATGACACTTCTTTAATATTTAAAGTTAAACGTGGACAGTGCGAACTTGACGATGTAAACATTGCCCTCTCTAGGATAGTCCACTGGTTTTGTGCTAATAATTTATTATTAAATGAAAATAAAACTAAATGTGTAAGATTCACCTTACCTAATGTAAGACTTGTTAAAACCAGGGTTAAGGTTAGGGATGATATAATAGAATTGGTCGATGACACTGTCTTTCTGGGCATAACGTTAGACTCCAAATTGCAATGGGGGCCTCATATCGGGAAAATTTCGGCCAGGCTTAGTTCAGCAGCCTATGCTGTCAAAAAGATCCGACAACTTACAGACATTAAAACGGCGCGTCTTGTCTACTTCAGCTACTTCCACAGTATCATGACATATGGCATACTACTGTGGGGTAACGCTGCCGATATTGAATGCATCTTTGTGTTGCAGAAGAGGGCTATCCGGACTATCTATGGAATGGGGTCTCGGGAGTCATTAAGAGATAAGTTCAAGCATATTAACATCCTTACAGTGTATTCACAGTATATTTATGAAATTTTATTGTATACCCACAAGAACAAAAGTAAATTTGTGAAAAATAGTGATAATCATAATCTAAACTTAAGAAATAAGGATAAACTGGCTGTTCCTAAATTTAGGCTTCATAAAGTGAGTAATTCTTTTGCGGGGAACTTTATTCGAATGTACAATACATTGCCAACCGAAATAGCAAATTTATCTGTCAATAAATTTAAAAAACTAATAAAAAGTAAATTGTGCCATAAAGCTTATTATAGTATTAATGATTTCTTAGATGACAAGGCGGCCTTGTTGTAACAACGTAACGAATTGCTCCTTTCTAAATAACTCTGTATTAGATTTAAGATGAAATATTTTGAAAAAAGCCGAGCTGAGTTTCTTGAGGGCTCTTCTCAGTCTCGTTGCATTTTGGAACCCTCGGTAGAGTCACACCAACTTCTGACGAATCTAAATAATTTTCTGAAAATTTCAAAGATAATAAATGTTATTTTATTTTAAACGTTATTTTATTTTATATTTTTATTTATTTCTTTAGGGCCCCAGCGACCTCACCTGCTAGTGGCGCACCTGCTGATAAACGGACGAGCCTCGTTAATTTACGGTACCTATGGAGTGGCTTCGGCCCCTACGTGGGTACCAGGTGGTACAACAGTGTTGGTCCGGGGGGGTACCACCGTGCAGCTGTGCTAAAGCCCCCCAAGTAACCCAGCCCAGGCTGAGTTGCGTTAGGGGTTCAGCAGCTGCACCGCCGGGCCCGGGGCGATGTATGGTGCAGCAGGCATGGGACCAGTGGGGGCGAAACGGAGTCTAGTGTGGGTGGTGTGGGTCGATTCGCCGGCCAGGGAGACCCTTAGCAACGGCGTTGCCGCGGCCGCCCGCAACACAGTCATGGGGCCCGCCTGGGACCAACCACCCCAGGAGGCTGCCCCACATGTTGCGCATAATCCTGATGTGGGATCGCCGCTCCGGGTGGTAACCGGTGTGGGGTAGCGGCGGCCTTGCATCAGGGGGGTTTGGGAGCCCTTCCGTTCGGCGAGTCGGCTCCGACCTAACCACACGGTTCTAAGACAAAGCTAGCCCCTGCGCTTTGTTACTTACTGCTGCACCAAATGTCGCCCTGTCTTCACGCTTCTTCTTCTTCTTCAAAATCTACAATGGCAGTGCAACAAAGAAAAAATAAACGTTACACAGCGGCCCTAGGAAACCCCACAACTTCACTTTTCGAGGTGGAGTTCACTAACGTCCGTGGACTCCATGCGAACCTCGATGCCGTCCACCATCACCTTGAGACGGCACGGCCAGCTGTGATGTTCCTCACGGAGACACAAATACGCCGCCCTGACGACACGTCTTACCTGTGTTACCCCGGCTATGTCATCGAGGAACAATTTCGAGACAAAGCCGGAGCGTGCGTGTTCGTTAGGGCGGATGTTTGCTGCCGCCGGTTGCGCTGACTAGAGATCCCATCCAATTCCGTCCTTTGGCTGCACGTAGACCATGGCTCTATGAGCCAGATCTACGTGTGCGTCTACCGATCCCACACAGGGGATTCTGAGACAACAAAGCTCTTCCAGTACCTCAGCGAGACGGCTGATGAAGCGCAGGTGCGGTTCCCGAACGCTGACTTAGTATTTCTGGGGGACTTCAATGGCCATCACATTGAATGGCTGGGGTCCCTCAAGACTGATCATGCGGGTAGAGCCGCCCATGCGTTCGCTCTCTCCCACGGTCTGACCCAGATGGTATGCGGGATCACCCGGATACCAGACAGGTCAGATCACGCGCCCGCTCTGCTGGATCTACTGCTGACGAGTCGCCCAGCCCAGTACAGTGTTTCGGTAGGAGCCCCACTGGGTAGTTCCGACCACTGTGTTGTTCACGCTGGCATGAAGGTGTCACCTCCTGCACGTCCTGTACAAACGTCACGACGACTATGGCACTACTCGTCAGCGGATTGGGACGGTCTACGCGATTATTATGCGTCCGTCCCCTGGAGCCAGCGCTGCTTTGTAGGAAAGGCTCCTTCGGATAGTGATTCTGCGATTGCTGGCGAGATCAGTTTAGGGATGGATTATTACATCCCTTTAACTGATGTCGCCAGTATCCGCAGAGCCCGTCCCTGGTTCGGGCGAGATTGTGCCAAAGCTGTTCGACAAAAACAGTCGGCATATCGCGCCTGGATCAGGGCCCGGGCTGTGCGCGACCCAAACATGGGCCACCTCAAAGCAGCGTACAACCGGGCCACAAAATCGAGTAAGAGGGCCTTTAAGAGAGCGGATGCCCAGCGCGTCGCGCGGCTTGGTCAGGAGCTCACTTCCCATCCCACGGGCAGCCGTGGATTCTGGCAACTGGCCAAAGCCGTGCAATCTAACTTTTGCGCTGCGTTACCCAGATGGAACACTGGCTCACAAAGCCCAAGAGAAAGCGGATATGCTCGCAGACCTCTTTGCGGCTAATTCCCGGGTCGACGACCGTGGCCTGCAGCCCCCCGCCATCGCCAACTGTGGCCACACAATGCCTGATATTGTTATCAGGCAATGTGATGTACGGGCAGTGCTGCGGTCACTCGACACGCGGAAAGCCAGTGGCCCTGACGGCATTCCGGCGGTGGTGCTACGAAAATGTGCAGCTGAGTTGTCTCCAGTATTAACGCGTCTGTACCGCCTGTCATACTCTTCAGGGCTCGTGCCGGAGGTCTGGAAGGAGGCGAACGTACAACCGATCCCCAAGAAAGGGGATCGATCCGATCCAGGCAACTATCGACCCATAGCTGTCACCTCAGTCATTTGCAAGGTGCTTGAGCTCCTTATAAATAAGCAGCTCATGCAATACCTAGAGGATCACTCGCTAATCAATGATCGACAATACGGCTTCAGACCAAAACGATCAACGGGTGATCTTCTGGCATTCGTAACGCATGTCTGGGGTGGGGCTATGGAAAGGCACGGCGAGTCCTTGGCTATTAGCCTGGACATCGCCAAAGCCTTCGATAGGGTCTGGCATGCTTCGCTCCTTTCCAAGCTTCCGGCATATGGTCTACCTCCTCAACTGTGCAGCTGGATTACCAGCTTTTTAAACGAGCGCCGAGTGCGGGTCCTCTGCGATGGCCAGGCTTCTCGCTTGTTGCAAGTGAATGCCGGGGTACCGCAGGGGTCCGTACTATCACCAACTCTCTTTCTTCTGCATATCAATGATATGCTATCCCTCGGGAACATTCATTGCTATGCAGATGACAGCACACTGCACGGGAGTTACTCGGTTCGTCCGACGGCGGGGCGATCTGAGATTGAGGAGGAGAGACGACGACTCGTGGCTGATCTCGACCGTAAACTCGATAGTATCTCTCAATAGGGTACCGAGAACCTGGTCGAGTTCAATGCCCGCAAAACACAGGCGTGTGCATTTACTGCGAAGAAATCCCCTTTCCTTCCCCTACCCTCTCTTCAGAATGCATTATTCCCAATGAAGGACAACCTTGATATCCTTGGCATAGACGTTCGTCGAGAGCTCAATAATAAAAACTACATCGAAAGATGTATAGGGCTAGCTTCGCGGAAACTAGGAATACTGAATAAGGTAAAGAGATTCTTTACACCGGACCAGAGGTGTCTGCTGTACAAGACGCAGATTAGACCCTGCGTCGAATACTGCTCTCACCTCTGGGACGGCTTCGCGAAGTATCTGCTGGACGCTCTCGACGCTATGCAGCGACGGGCTATCCGTATTATAGATTGTCCGGAGGTAACGGGAAGCCTTGAGCCGCTAGTTCAGCGCCGAACAATAGCTTCCTTGGCCGCATTCTAACCGTAATTACCACGGCGATTGTTATTAAGAGCTCTTCAATCTGATCCCACCCTCTTCCTTCCGATCCCGAACGACTCGTGCCGGGCAGAGATGCCACTCCCACACAGTGGATAGTATGTTCGCGAGAACCGAACGTTTTAAACGTTCGTTTCTCTGCCGAACGATAGTGGCCTGGAACGCCCTGCCTGTGCACGTGTTTCCTCCCACATATAATCCTGGGTTCTTTAAGCGGAGCGTGAAGAGGCACATCAGCAGGTCGTCAAGTTGAGGGCCACTCTCTATAGTATTACGTGCTGTGAGAGTGGCCCATAATCGCTAGACGTCGTCACGACTTACCACCAGGCGGGCGGCGTCAATTTGGCGAACCAAACATAAAAAAAAAAAAAAATATATATTACTTCGGGCTATAACTAAATCATGAAAAAATCTACGAAAAGTGAGAAGGTAGCAAAGTTTAAAGATTATTTCAATGGATTTTGGTTAAAGGGTGTGCAATTTATTAAAATGTGGTATTGTCAATGTATGTTCATGATGTAGTTATAGCCCGAAGTAATATATTTTAAGAGTAAACATACCAGGCCGGTACATTCAATGCATATGCACATGTTTGAACTCATTATTGCGAAAAAGTACCAGGCGATCATAACAGAATAGGAGGTTCTGGTTGTTAAAATGGAAAAAAGTATCGTTTGATCACTGGTTATGAAACTGTGAAAAAAAACCATTTTCATAACCAGTTATGAAATCTTGGACGAAGGGTATAAAAAGGCAGTGGAATATAATCCATCCCGGCGATGGGTTAGAACGGAATATAAAAAGGCAGTAGAATATAATCCATCGCGGCAATGGATTAGAGTGGAACAAAAAGTGGATTAAAGTGGAATAGAGCCCTTTTCGCTAAAAGCAATATCGTACAGGCAACCTTAGGAAGGGCAAGTATTGAAATAGAATAGTTTTAAGGTGGGTAAATATTATTGGTGTCAAAATATAGAACTAAATTTCTATATTTAACTATTTCTATTTAAATATTGATTGTGTGATTAAACTAGTTTATTTTATTACAAATACAGTTTACATTTATAATAATCTAAAATCTAAATTATAAACTACAGCAATAAATAAATAAATACTAAATTAAATAAAACTAAATTAAAAATGTCTTAACCAGTTAATGTTACTAGGAAACATGATATCTAAAATTAATAAAATGCATAGTTATAATATCCTTTATTTTATAATGCGTTTCGGAATAACTCGATACGACATTTGAGCCGTTTGGGGTTAAGACACTGGGGTCATGGGGTCCGAGTGCTCGCCGCCTTTATAGAGACATTGCTAAACGCTTAATCGATGCTTCTCAGGACCAGAAGGCTGGCTATTTTCTGTCCCAAAGAATAAGTATCGCCATCCAACGTGGCAACACATCCAACATTCTAGGAACCTTCCCAGTCGGCAATGACGCGGAGGATATTTTAAACGATATTTTGTAATGTAAATATTTTTAGTATATAATTATGTATATTGTAATTCTTATTGTAAATAAAAATCATTAACTCGATACCATATTTTTCGTGTTTATAGTATTAAAGTAGGAAAATAGCCCGGAAAATATTTGTTGATCAATGAAGGCCGCATTTTTAGGGATCCGTAGTAAAAGTCTCGGAACCCTTATAGTTTCGTCATGTCAGTCGGTTTTCGGCTTTCCGCACAAACGGATAGTGCTAGAACCATGAAACTTTGCATGGATATGTATATTTAATACGCCGATAAAGTGCTAAAATAAAATTTTGTAAAATATTATTTTGGGTATCCCCGTACATGTAAAGTGGGAATGAAATTTTTACTCGCATCTACTTTACGTTTGGGGTATCATTAGATAGATCATTTAAAAACATAGAGAGGTTGCTAAGATGATTTTTTTGTTAAAACAAAGCGTCCTCCCCCTCTAAAATCTAAACGGCTTCCTCAAGGAACCTGAAAAAATTCATGATGGTAGTCAAATGATAAACTTTAAAGGAAAGCTATTACAAATCAGATAACTTTGTTAATTTTTCCTAAATTAAC
The DNA here is from genome assembly GCA_963556515.1 of Nudaria mundana. Lineage (NCBI taxonomy): Eukaryota > Metazoa > Arthropoda > Insecta > Lepidoptera > Erebidae > Nudaria > Nudaria mundana. Next base: position 10,676,133 of record OY748313.1, read on the forward strand.
AAAGTTGATTTGTACAGAGCCTGTAATGGGTAACTACGGAACCCTATATTATGTATGCACGCACTTGACCAGTTTTTTTGTTAATAAAATAGATATTCTCTATTATTTTAAATAGGTAGTGGTTTAATTAGGTCGGCTTGCCCATAAAGTAGGACATTGACAGATACTGTTTGTACTAATAAGAAATTCAGAACTTCATAGGCGTGATTTTATTAACAACTGATCGATCAAGAGATAGTTGTTTTCACCTATTAATAATAAAGAAATATTTTTGAACATTCTAACACGAGGTCATCTTGCCCAAATTAGTTAATATAAGCTTGTGTGTGATCTAGACAACTGATAAACATACTTACATATTACTAAATACATACATATTATATATAGAAAATACCCAAACTCTGAAACAAACATTTGTGGATCACACAAATAATTTGATTCGACCCGGAATCGAACCTGTGACCGGCAGTCGCATACTCATGCCACTTCACCACCGAGGCAGTCACTTTGAATTAGAATTACTTTGCAGACTAGAGCAATTACTTTGAACCTATCTAAATCTGTAAATGTTGGTAAAACATACAACTTTATATTCCTCCTCTAGGTAGGTGGGTACATACGAAACGTGACCAAAGGGAGGTCAATGAACTTATTACACAGGGCGTTGCAATTTGCGCCTAGTTTGGTTACATATAGAATGTTATATGAGTGCTTGTGCTATTCGTTTACTCACAGGCGTTGCTACTGTTAGTTTATGTTAGTATGTAGGTATAGCTGGGCGCCACTGGAAATACCTTCTGTGTGCGAACCAGAGACGCCCGGCAACGGACGTAAGAGAGGCCACGGGATTAAAAAAAAAGTATGTAAGTATAAGAGAAAAGGGCTATTTAAATTATACTTAGGTAAGTACCTACTAACTCAAGTGGCTCCCCATTCGTCTTCGCAGGAATACACATATATTAGACTTACTTTATAACATTTTGTTCAATCCTTCTACTCCAACCTATCTTAAGGAACGCTTTAACTTCCTTTGTGACACACATACGAAATCCTTGCGGTCATCCGAGAATTTGACTTTGGAGATGCCAAGCCACAGTACCATCTTTACTGAGAAATCATTCACTATTAAAGCCATACGACTGTGGAATGCACTCCCAGTGGAAATTAGACGAGCTCAAACCATAAATTCGTTTAGGACTAAGTTAAAGGACCACTATTTGTCATCTTCAGCTCCATAAGTTTATTTTGTTTGCTGTATTATGTATATACTCGTATATTTTGTTTTTGTTATGTATCTATTTTAACTGCTGTATTGCACCATCACTCACAAGTGAACATCATTCCAGTCCATCCAAAGGTTGCCTGGAAGAGACTGCTGTATGCGATAGGGCCGCCCATTGTACATAACAATTTCTGGGATCTATTATTTATTCTTATTTTTGTAATTTTGGTGTACAATAAAGAGTTGTCTATCTATCTATCTATCTACTAACCACTTTGGGACTTATTATATTAAAAAAATACTCCTTTAAAAGGATCTGTTCTCGCTTATACGTAAAAGCAAAAATCACATCTTGAGACTAGTAGACAGAAGCGGTTATTACACCTACATTTCGTCAATCGCTTTAGTCCTACGTTTTCAGGGGGTCATTGTAATTGCCGGGTATTTTAAGAATTTATGCCGCAGCCTAGCTAGTCTGTCTTTCAACAGATGTGCAAGTGAGAATTACCTGACCCAAAACAATTTAAAAAAATGTCAAATGTTTTTTAAGTCATCCAATTATTATAAAATCCCTATGTCGCTATCAATATTCTGCCATACCGTTGATCAAATCCCTATCAGTATTAACGGCTCAAACAACCCATCAACTGTCAAATAAATATTTTAAAAAATTGACTGAAACTTTAATACCCTAAAAGCAATTGGTGTCCATCCGTGAAACGGAACGTGTTGGTATTTCAAATTTCGAATGGCTTTCGAATTTTCCAAACGTTCGTAAAAAATAAACAGGAAAAACATTTTTCATTTTTCCCATACACCCCACTTCCCCTCCTGTGTTATGTATTTAATAATACACACACATATATACACGTACTGTAATTAATGCACAATTTTGTATAAAATTTACAATAGTGTGAGTTAAAATATGCATTAGTGCGTGTACAGTATGTATTCTGTTCGTTTGTGTGAGTTTATTTTATCCAACAATGCTTGCTGTACATTGACGTAGGGGGTTAAAAGGGGGTAGTACACCCCTTAAGGGGGTCTGATGACGATGACTAGAGTCTACGTGCGTGCTAGAAAGGGATGGCCATACAAAAATATGTGTATGTATGGCTGTGTATGAAGCCTAGCCATGATTAAAGTTAGTGATTTCATTGTAAATCACCTCTTATTATACCGCATTGTTGTATGATCGTTGTGGGCTTACATTTAAGTCAAAATTTTCATTTAATGTTTATCATTACTCATTAAATGGTTTTTATAAATCTGAATAGATTTGTAGTATTGTTTCTACCATCAGGTCGTCTCTGAAAACCAACGCTGTCTGCCTTTCGCCACGCAGACATCATAAAGCTGAGAGACGGCCGTTTACTCCACATATTATTATTATTTCCTTTATTTTTATTTTCCTTTTTTTCCTAAGCTGATGTTGTTTTCGTTAGTTTATTTTGTAAAAGTGGAGTAATAAATGTATTACTTCTCTCTTTCTTTTTTCTAGTAATTACCTAATCTACAAAAACAATAACTATATGGTGTTACTCCGAGATCCTTGTCATTCTCTCATAGTTAGATATCTCTGTTAGTTGAAAAATACGCCGTGTTAGAGTCACGTTACTTAGTGATTTCGGTGGCCTTTGAGACAATGGGCAGTTGGGGCTTAGAAGCCAAGTCATTGGTTAAGGAAATAGGGTGTAGGTTGAACAGAAAGACAGGTGACTCTCGCTCCGGGGCGTCTCTGGTGCAAAGATTGGCCATCGCCATCCAGCGGGGTAATACCGCTAGCGTTCTGGACACTTTAGCGCCAGGTTCGTCATAGACAAGTTATTTATTTGACTGATGTAATAAATAAATATGTAATAAATGATGTAATAAAATATTTGATTTGGGATTAAACATGGTTGGAAAATAAAACAATATATACTATAAAATCATCATCCACCGAGCCTTTTCCCAACTCAGTTGGGGTCGGTTTTCTAATCTCTGCGATGCTTCTAAACTTGACCCCTTCGACTAGAATCATATTTAACTAGTTATCCCAACGAACTTTGTTTAGACTCAAATATTAAAAAAAAAAAAACAAAAAATGAAAAAACCTTCCCTAAACTTCTAGGAATATTTTAATATTTCATGCAAATGTATGTATGTAGGACAGACAGACAAATTGTCGTATTAAATATTTATATAGATTATGGTATCACTACAAATTATATTTTAAAACCAATTCCATCCGCCACCTGTCTATCAGTTCACAATAAACTCATAAACTTCTGCACCGATTATTATGCTGTTTTCATCAATCGATAGATTGGTTCTCTAGGAAAGTTTTAAGCTATAATACTATTAGACGCGGGCAATGCCTAGTAATTACTAAAATGAACTGAAAGTTTGACATACAACTACTTTCTTAAAGAGAAACAGTTACGATAGCTTGACTCAGAATACGAACCTTAGCCTTTTGACCAACAACGTAGCTAATAGCATAATAGATAACTTCTTACATCCTGGTCGGATCAGATGTCGTATTTATTAGTACGGGTTCTAATACATGGTTGTAATGTCTTATTTATCTAGTTTACATAACACCTTTTTAACTTCAACGACTCAAAGAAGGAGATTCTAAAATTTATATTGTACTAGTGGTCGCCCGCGACTTCATCCGCGTGGTAATTTGGATTTTTTCCCGTTCCCGTCGCGCCTCGTCATATTTTGAACAATTCACACAATATCTTTATAAATTGTAGCCTATGTGTTATTCTGATGTATAAGCTATATTATTGTAAAGTTTCATTAAAATCCATTCAGTAGTTTTGACGTGAAAGTGTAACAAACATCCATCCATCCATACATACTTACAAACTTTCGCGTTTATAATATGAGTAGGATGTTTTTAGGAATCTGTACTAGGGTAAAACGGGAACCCTGTTACTGAGACTTTGCTGTCCGTCTGTTTTGGGCTTATATCTCGTGAACCGTGATAGTAGATGGTTGAAATTTTCACAGATGACGTATTTCTGTTGCCTCTATAACAACAAATACTAAAAAAGAGAATATAATAAATATTTAAGGGGCCTGCAATACATAAAACGTGATTCTTTTGCCGTTTTGGTACGGAACCCTTTGTGCGCGAGTCCGACTCGCACTTGGTTGGTTTTTTTTTATATTTGTCACCTAATTATCTTTCGAGTTGTTGAACCAAAATATTTTTTTTAAATTGAATCAAAAGTTCGTCCCATTTTCGATGTGTTTTTTCTACATTATGGTTTACTAGCTAATCGCCGCAGCTCCGCCCGCGTGATTTAGTTTACTCGTTCCTGGTTCCCATAGGAACACATTACCGGGATAAAAAGTCTATGTGATTCAGGGTGAATGTAGCTTTCCAATGGTGAAAGAATTTTTGAAATCGGCACAGTCGTTTTTGAGTTTATTCATTACAAACATACAAAAATACAAATCTTTTCTCTTTATAATAGTAGTATAGAAGTATAGATATAGCCTAAACTGCACGCGGTACCCCTGCTGACGGACGAACAGGCCCCCGGCAACAACTGTTAATAGGCCCGGTTTCTAGGTACGTGGGACCAATAGTGACTGGCGAAATATAGGCGTAATATACGCCTCTGTCAAACCCTTTGGGGTCGAGGAAAAATACGTGATGTCGTGTGTATAAGTTTATTGTTTACTAACGGAAAATTAGCTTAGTTACTTGTTACATCAGCTACCTGCTACTAAAAGTTTCGTTAAAATCTGTCCAGTCATTTCAGAGATTAACCAGAATAAACCAGGTAAAGGAAACTACATACATACGTAGTTAAAACATTACCCACGCTAACACAGTCGGGTAAAAAGGCCTCTGCTGTGCTAAGTATAGGGTAAAACCCGGATAGATGCAGCAGTGGGATAGGTGCCTCATTTTCGAAAAAACATACTTCCCAAACTCGCAACTATGAATTAATAGTATAATTTAGGAGCCGCAGTCACCCCGCACCTCCGTTAGCTGTGGGCTGTCACACGGTGAGGACGTATTTCGCCAGTACACACTAAACATAGAGACTACCGCTAGATGGCGCTGAATAGACAATACACAGAAAGTTGTGCTCCGTATTATTTTTAATCATAATAATTGTTTACTACATATAGATTTCAGTGATTATGTGCTTGACTAGTGTGTTCCTAATCCGTTACCCGGTGAAAGTGTTGTCGTGGCGATAACTTTCCTATCTGCATAGTATATAAATACATTCAGTGCCAATGTGAAAAAAAACTCTAAAAAACACTAAAAAGCTTCAAAACATTGTGTATTATTATTTGATTAACACTTTTATCAGTAAATTAGCATCAAATCAAGCAAATTGTGACATATTATGTTAAAAGTGAATAATAAAATTGATCTAGTAATGAACTTAGCGACACCCGACTCGGATAGGAATGTGAAAAATTCCAAGTTAATGAGTCACACTCACTGGTGTTTTGAATTTAAAAGTTTGTACGAATAATACTGCTTGCCAATTTCGAGACAGGTTTTAAAACTCAACGTGGCTCAGTGGCTGGAGAGTCGGACTCGGAGCGGTATTGTATGAGAAGTGGTCGGTTCGAATCTCAGTGACTAGACATTGTCTTTTTGTGATTTCTAATCTAATAACATATATATAACAAGTTCATCGGCACCCAGAATACCGGGGCTGCAGTTCTTGTCGGTGTGATATACATCTTTGGTGCCTTTGGATCATCAGTGCCAGTGTGTGCATTATATGTATGCATATCTATTTCGAGCTCAATAGTATACCTGGAAGATTCCACGGGTCTCCAAAATATACCTGGCACATAATGTGCATAGTCTATATGTATTTAATCTTAGCAAGGACTTTTAATGGCTAGCACAGATAACATATCTACATATTATCAGAACTGCAGAGGCAGTAGAACAAAATTGAACAAGTTGTTTGTTAATATTTTGGCATCTACATATGACATAATCATATTAACTGAAACGTGGTTAGTACCGAACATAGATGATAACGAGTTCATAGATTCGCGGTATGAGGTATTTCGATGCGATCGCAATCGCGTCTCCACAGGGAAGGATGATGGGGGAGACGTGCTAATTGCGGTATTGCGACAATTTCATGCGACTGTTTTGGACACTCTCGGTGGCCCACGGTACGGGGTCCCTCCAAGTATTGAGCACCTTATAGTCTTATTACCTAGCAGGTGTGACCACCAAAGGTCTCACGCTGTGAGTGCAGCTTACTTACCACCTTGGACTCCCTCCGATGCTTACTTATCCCATTTTGAAACGCTACAAGACATTCTAAACGAACCTAATATTAAAAATATTTACATTGCAGGTGATTATAATTTAAAAGATATTATATGGAACGCGACACCCTTTGGACAGACCGGCAACAGGACATGGTCCGGCTACTGTGCCAAACACTCGGGGCTATCGTATCTCATTTCCTCGCTTGATGCACAGCAGTTCAATTTTGTACCTAATTCTGACGGTAGGATCCTTGATCTTTTTATTTCCAACACCCCTTGCTCGGTGGGTCCCTTTACCGACCCTCTACTGCCTGTTGATGAGCGCCACCCGCCATTTGTAATGATATCACCTGTAGATTTATCGCCTCGGGTGATGAAGGCAGGACCAATAACTAAACTTAACTTCCGTAAAGCCAATTACGACCTCATCAACCACCATATTGCTGAAACCGATTGGTCACAGCTGCTCAATGATCTTCCATCGGAGGAAGCTGTTAAAGTATTTTATGACAAGTTGAACAGTATAATTAAATCATACACGCCCGTTTCTAAATCTCGATCACTTGAATTCCCTGTCTGGTTCACACCGCAACTAATTAAGAAATTCAAAGAGAAACAAAGACACTGGGTTAAGTGGAAAAAACATAGCAATAGTAAAGATTACAATACTTATTCAAATTGCAGATCTGGCTTCAAAGCAATGTGTAAAACTTGCTACTCTATATTAACTCCTATATTAACTCTGTCGAAGATAACCTTACTTCTAATATTAAACATTTTTGGTCGTACATTTCCAATCGTAAAAGTAAGTCGGGTATTCCCGCTATGATGCACTATCAGAACGTGAAGTCAAGTGATCCAGATTTTGTCTGTAATATGTTCTCAGATTATTTCTTGTCTGCTTGCGAGCCCGTCTCTCCATCGCTATCTGCGTGGAAACCGCCTCAGTCTTTCAGTGAGCGCAGAGTGTGCTAAAGGGACTGAAGCAAATCGATCCCACTAAGGGGGCTGGACCCGACGGTTTGCCACCCCTGTTTTTTAGGGCCACAGCACTCTCTGTATATGAACCACTCTACATCATATATAACAAATGCTTACAAGAGGGTGTATTCCCTTGTGTATGGAAGCAAGCCAATATTACTCCAGTGCACAAGGGTGGTTCGAGGCAGGATGTTGAGCAGTACAGACCTATCTCCATTTTGTCGACAATGTCTAAACTCTTTGAAAGGCTGATCCATAATGCAATCTATCCGCTGCTGCACAGCATTATCATTCCTGAGCAACATGGATTTGTCAAACGTCGGTCGACGGTGTCTAACTTGCTGATATTTTCAAACTATATTTTTGTTGACAAGCGTGTGCAAGTGGACGCTGTATATACTGATTTTAGAAAGGCGTTTGACAAAGTCGACCATGAAATATTATTGGATAAAATTGCATTCAATGGAATCCGGGGTAATTTATTGCGTTGGTTCAAGTCCTACATTGAGAATCGAACACAGAGGGTTGTAATAAAGGGTCATCAGTCTACTGCTGTGCACGTGACTTCGGGAGTTCCGCAGGGTTCCATAATAGGACCACTATTATTTGTGATTTACATTAACGATATCAAAACATGTTTCAAAAACTCCATTTTTTTGATGTATGCTGATGATGTAAAAGCCTTCAAATCTGTTAGCTCTTTAAATGATTGCCTATCATTTCAGGAGGATCTGGACAGACTATCTACCTACTGTACCCTGAATAAACTACATCTGAGTTTACCAAAATGTAACTATATTCATTTTACACAAAATAAATTTATCGTTAATTATAATTACAGTCTCTGTGGATCTGCCCTGAGTGGCGTGTCTGCCATTAAAGACCTAGGTGTGCTCTTTGATGATAAATTGTCCCTAAACGACCATGTTCATCAGGTGGTGAACCGTGCATTCAAGATGTATGGTTTCGTGATGAGGTCTTCCTCTGAATTTAGGCGTCCTGCTACATTCCTTTACCTATACAAAATGCTTGTCCGCTCGCAGTTGGAGTATGCCGTCCCCATCTGGAACCCGTTTTACCGGAAGTATGTGGCAGAGGTTGAGGGTGTCCAACGCAGGTTTCTGCGTGCTATGTATTACCGGTGTCATAGGTCTAGGTGTTATTTGTCATACTCACAACTCCTGAGTGAGTATAGGGTTGTTAGTTTAGAGGACCGGCGCCAGGATCTGGAGGTCAATATTCTATACGATATTGTCCACAGTCGCCTTGATGCATTAGACCTTACCAACAAATTATGTTACGTAGTGCCTCGCACTGTAAATGTGCGCAGAGTTCGTACGGTAGCCCTGTTCGCTGTTCGGCTGTGTCTCACCATTTGCGTTGTGCCACATTATGATTGTATTATTATTATAGATTATAAATTGATTGAGTTTGATATACTTCTAACTAGTGGCACCCTCTGTTAATCTTTATATTCATCTGTGGATAACGCAGTGGGTTGCGATATTGTATACTTTTATAAATGTTAATTTTGAATTATTGTAACTACATTATATCGTAACTGTTTGTTGTCCCTAATCAAATAAAAAAAAAATAAAAAATAATATAAAACATCTCCGCAGCGACCTACAGGAACACGTAAAAAATTTAAAGGTTAGTTTTTGCCGTTGTGTAACTTTATAAGTTGTAATAAATTATGTTATATTTTCTATTACGTCAGTATACTAGTTCATTAAGTGTGCATCTAAGTATAAAAAGTTGCTCTTTTCATTGTAATTTATAAATAAAATAAATCTAACTACTTTGCAATATTCCGCCACATGCAAATTACCCAACTCTCGTATTTATTCATGCACAAGTCCTAAGTGGGTTTGGAGGGCGACCCATCGAAAACTTTCGGTCGCCGTGCGCCGAGCCATCAACATCTCCTGATGATGCCCCTGGTTGGGGGCGAAACACGTGTCGAGGTTTTTTATTATTTTTTGCACGATAACACAACTCTCATATTTATTCTATTTTCAAAATTATTTCTCTATTCTTTCGGCCTAAGTGGGTTTGGAGGCCGGACTTGTGCATGAATAAATACGAGAGTTGGGTAATTTGCATGTGGCGGAATATTGCAAAGTAGTTAGATTTATTTTATTTAACTATGGACTTCCGAAAAGTAACGCCTGATAGTATTAATTGTAATTTATTTAAAAAAATATTTGGGCATCTATACCTATCACAAAGGATAGTTGCCCTAAATTTCCGAGGTATAGATGCCCTTAGGAGCATCTGGATAGACCTGTACACTTTTCAGAAATTATGGCTCAAAATGTGGAAAATTAAAGTTTTTATTAAGGATTAAAAATGTCTCTAATGGTATTCCATTTTTTTATATGTTTGATTGCTGCTGATGCATGTTAATTCTTGACAATTAACATTTTATAATAACTTTTAAAAATTAATAATTTTGTTAGCTTCTCAGGACCCGAAGGCTGGCTATTTTCTGGCCCAAAGAATAAATATTGCCATCCAACGTGGCAACACAGTCAGCATTCTGGGAACCTGCCCAGTCGGCATTCGAGGATTTTTTAAACGATATTTTGTAATATAAATATTTTTAGTATATAATTATGTAGGTACCTATATATTGTATTTTTTATTGTAAATAACAAATAGTTTTGTTGAATCAGTTATTAAATATTTTAAATATTAAGTATAATTGTCTTTGATTTTGAATATTTTAAAATAGAAATTAAGAAGACATTTTTGTAAATAATTCTTTAAAAATTAAAAACTTAAAAAAAATATCTTTCGTTATTCTATCCCATATTTCTTGAAAGCATTTGCAGTTTAGGAGTAAAATTGGTTGCGTTTTTCGTTTACACAGTACAGAAGGCATCTATCCCGCACTGCGGCCATCTATCCTTCATAGCATTTTCATGGTGGGGCAACTATCCATACACTGGGGCATCTATCCTCGAAAAAAGGGTTTCTCTAAAAGCTAAATTCTACCAAATCTGTATTTGGTAGGTCAAAAAAAACCAATAGTAATTCAACATATATAATTACACCAGGTACATTCATACAAATTGTTTATAAAAAGTAACATTTTTAGAATTAGGAGGCAATTTCAAAAAATAGGGCATCTATCCCGCTTCTACCCTACTGTGTGTGGTTTGGAATTTGTATCGTAAACAGCCATGAGCGTACTAGTTATGACTTTAGGCTCTTAGAGTATACATTAGCAAGCTAACATTATGTAGGTATACTCTAACTATAACATACATACGCCCTAGTGCTAACCAGGGGCTCGGCAATGGACGTAGGAGCGGCCACGGTCTTGGGCAGCGGAATAAAAAAAAGGATAAGGTTAGGCATCTTTGCGATGAACATACATAATATATGTATATCACACCCATACTCGGGAAGGGGTAGGCAGAGGTGAATTACACATACTCGAAAGTATAAATAATGAATATTGTTAAGTAGTTTAATTATATAAACATGAACCATATTACGCCGTTGGCTTAAAAAGCCAAAGCCAAATATTATATATTTAATAATTTCTGATAATTTTTACATGAAACGCCAATTTCACGAGGCTTACGCGTTTTCGAACGCATCGTAAGTATAGTTGGCAGAAAAAGTAATGTACTTTTCTTGTAAAGCGTTTTGTCACATGCGGATCTCGCCCGCAATGCGTGTCGATCTCAAATTCAAATCATAACTTCATACTTCGATCTTCTTCTTTTTTTTTAAAAACGTCCCTCCATCGATGTTCATCGATGATTTCGCCAATGTCAAGGTAATGCTTGATTTTTCCCGCACAGAAGAACTAGTTACTCTGAACTAGTTCGGAAGAAAACGTTGTTTAGTATTGCAATTGAGCGTTTAGGCCTGGATTTTTGCCCAGCGCCAGAGGCAACCTAAAAGGCAACCAACCACGCGCTCCGCAAAAACCCAAGTCCATACTTCGATTTTCTATGCTGCTTTTGAAGTTGGTTGACAACTGAATATAGTTTGGCTACAGTGGTTTGATTTTTTAACTCATTTTATTTAGGTATTTGTATAAAGTATAAAGTTATTAACTTATAAAGTTATTACAGTTTAATCTGGACGTTTCTACCAAGTTTTCCTAGCCGTGGCACAGAATAGGGAATAGTACTTACATACAGAACTTGCACTCCGACGTTAATTAAAGCACATTCTTTTGTTTACAGAGAACATCATTCGAGCGTAAAAAAAAATATATACCAGCATAATTTGACCTCTAATTATGACGTTAATGCCTAAATATCAACTCTTTGGTCAATGCCGTGTCACAAACAAGAGACAACCCTTACTGATTTACAACTTCAAGTTGTCGCTGACGTCACGTATTTTTTTTTGCGGTTTTTAGGCGAGTGACATAGACCTGGCCGTGGTCATAAGTAGACTGCTTTATTGATGCCAGAGCTTCGGCACAGTCGGTGTTGACGCAATATTTTCTTCTGTAGTAAAAGTTTAAGTGTAAAAAGCTTTTTTTTTTTATTTATTTTTTAAACTTATGCACAAAACTGTACAAAGGCAGACTTAATGCCACAGGCATTATCTACCAGTCAACCTTTGGGTGATGCAGAGAGAACTAGTAGTAGGTGCTCAGAGGTTGCTATGACACACAATAATTATTATGGTAAATAATAAACTTAAATCCTAATAACTACTTATATAACTAATACTAATATACATACGTATATGACATCAATAAACCCACATAATACTAAAACATACCTACATAGTACATACAATTTACATAAAATAGATACACAAATATAATTACATATAAAGCTACGACTTCTATAAAGAGTGAGTGACAAAAGTAAAAGAAAGACAAACTGATTCTGCTTAGGAATCCTTATACAGCTCATATACCTTCCTCTTGAAAACGGAACGGCTGGTTGACATCCTGACCTCCAAGGGGAGCACATTCCATAGGAGAATAGATTGCACAAAGAAAGAAGAGTGGACAAGGCTGGAAGTGTGAGAAGGACAATGTAAGAGAAGACTATTAGAAGGGCGTAAGTTTTTATTGTGGTTGGTGCCCAGAAATTGAAAGTAATGAGTGATATGTCATGTATTTTAGTCAAATACATATCTTGTACTTAGGACTTTCGTTCGTAGGAACGTATTTACCGATCGTAATCGCACACGATTGAAAGTCCAACACCTGACCCTGGTGACAAATGAACCAACAAATCCATTTGTTTAGTATAGATAACCAGGCTTCTGTACTATTCTCGTAATTCATTGATTCGGGTATTTGATATTTGTCTATAATTTTTCCACATAAAGACATGACGTCTTTATCCCCGAAGGAGTAGATAGAGACGTTCGTTATTTCCACATTTCGCCAGTTACTTATTTATTTATTTATTTTTGTACCCACACAGTAAATAAAACCAGTAACTGGATACAAACTAAACATGTATACAATGGCGCTCTAAAGAGATCTCTTCCAATGGGCCTCAGAGAGGGGATCATGATGCAAACAGGTCCTGATGTGTGTGCAGGTTAATAAACTTACATAAACTACAACTACACAAATACACAAATACATACATAAACAAGTTAAAAATATGGCAAGAATTTGCCATATATTTTAGAGTTTCCGAAAGTTTTTTCATAAAATCAAAAAAAAAACTTTAGAGGTCTCTGACCATGCCGAGTTGATTGCAGCTGGTCTTGAGTCTCTAACTATTACCGTTACCGATTTGACCTTGACCTTGAGATCAGAGGTCAAAGGTCAAGTTCATTTTAGAGGTCTTCGACCATGCTGAGTTGATTACAGCTGGTCTTGAGTCTCTAACTATTACCGTTCTCGATTTGACCTCGTTTTGACGTTGACGTTGAGATTAGAGGTCAAAGGTCAAGTTCATTTTAGAGGTCTTTGACCATGCTGAGTCGATTGGCGTTTACACTGAGTCTCTAGCTCTTACCGTTCTCGAGTTGAAAGTAGTTCACGGACGGACGGACGGACGGACATTACTGTTGTATAAGAGATTTTCGTTCCGAAAACTCTAAAAGTTATATGAACATACATAGTCTACGTACAATAATTAAGGTAAAGAAGCGAGATAGTGTTCCTTAACTCTCTTCTTGAAGCCAGACACAGTTCTGCAGTTCCTTATATTCGCCAGTTACTGTTGATCTTACGTAATAGGAGCAAGCGTATTGTCGTTTCATGTTGCTAGATTCTGATGGTAAAGAAAAATGAAAATGAGTTGTTTGCTCCTCACTTAAACTATTTAGGCACGTTTTTAAAACGTCGCTAGTTTATTGTAATTACTTTTTATTTTTTTGCTTTGACATCTATGTTAGCTCTATTAGAAAAGAGTGTCCGTGAGTTTTATTGCCAGGTTTTTTCTCTCAGGCTCTACCTGTTGTTTTGCAAATCTGGCAGTAAATATAAGTTTAGAAGCAATTTCGACTTTAGTTATAACTTTGACTGACTTTTAGAAATGTTACTTTGTATTAAAACCTAATGGAATAAACATATTTTCATTCATTTCCTCATCTATCTGTCATCAGGGAGAGGAAGACTAGGAGACCTAGAAATAGGGCCTCCAGTCGCTAGACGTCACCACAGATTTCCATCAGAAGGGCGACGGCGACGTCACCAAAAAAAATTGTGAAATTTCTAAGAGGCCAACGAGTACGCGTGTTAGAGAAGGAAAACTCGACACAAATCTCTATACCAAGCCGTCAGGACAGGGTGGTATATGTAGGCTGAATTCCCCCCTCTTTGGAGGAGGTCTATGTCCAGTAGTGGGCGTCAAATAAACTGTGATGATGATGATGATGCGTTCATCATCGAGTATTCTTTCAAGTACAATGTCAATTATTATTCAATGGAGTTACATTGTATATGAGGCGCCTAGCTTATGATTTCCATATCCTGTTACTATAACAATACATTATTCTATAATATTACTTTCTTAGCTCAGCTGAGAGTGCAAAGATCTTAACCGACTTAAAAGAAAGAGGAGGTACTCAATAATTCGACAGTACTTATATTGCTTTTTATGTATAATAATAATAAATATTTTGGACGTTCTCACACAACGTTATCTAGCCCAAACTAAGCTATAAGCTATGTGATCTAGACAACTTATATACTTAAATATTTCTAAATATAAGCATAATATACATAGAAAACACCCAAACTCCGAAACAAACATTTGTGGATCACACAAATAATTGATTCGACCCGGGAATCGAACCCGAGACTCCGGAGTCGAAAGCCGATGCACTCTATGTTTGTAGTTTGTTCATAACTTTAGACAGGGTGTACGGATGTTAAAAATACTTTATTTAAATGAAGAGAAATATTTGGTCCCGAGAATGGTGAACTCGGTTTTTTTTGCTAAACCTACGCTACCTACATAACATCCGTTCCGGCTGTTAATATTATGGTTTGTATTACAGATTTTCTACGAGTATAGGTATCTATATCAGGCCTATGTCACTCGCCTAGCAACCGCATAAAATACGTGACGTCACCGCGTGAAGTTGTAAGTCAGTAAGGGTTGTCTCTTGTTTGTGACACGGCATTGACCATAGAGTTGATATTGAGGCATTAACGTCATAATTATTAGTCAAATTATGCTGGTATACGTAGGTCACACTATAAGTTTTGCGTAACTTAAAAAAACAACATGTTAAAACCAAAATATTATATTTATTGCTTTTCAAAATACTCTCCTTTACATTTTAAAACTGGAGGACCACAGATCTGAAGGCATGTTTTCTACGTGCTGATTGAACGCTATCACTGCCTCTTCGGAGTTGGTAAAAGTGAAACCTCTCATCAAATCTTTGAATTTGGGGAAAATACAGAAATCACAGGGTGCTAGGTCGGGGCCTATGCGCAGGGTAGGTGACGAGTTGTACTTTTTCGGAAGCTAAAAATGACTTTGTTTTGTTGGCCGTGTGTGAAGAAGCGTTGTCATGATGTAGGAGAACGCGGCTTTAGGGTCGTCTTTCGTGAACTTTTTCTAACACCCTTGGTAAACAAATGGTAGAATACCACTGGGCATTAACACTCTTTTGATCTTTAAGTGGAATTGTACAGATGGGACCCGTAGCTGAGAAAAAAAACGCGATCATTTTTTTAACAACCTTTCTCACCTGCCTCACTTTTGTTGGCTTGTTCTCATTTTAAAACACCCATTCACAAGATTGCTATTTTTTTGGGTTCAAAACATTAAATCCACGTTTCGTCTCCTGTGACAATGTCATAAACAGCATTAGAATGTCCGTGGTCGTACTTCAGTAGCATCTGTGAGCAACATTCCACGCGAGCCCGCTTCTGCTCCGCTGTCAGTTCATGAGGGATCCAACGACAACAAAGTTTCCGAACTTTCAATTCTTCGTGTAAAATTTTCTGGATTTGACTCATACCAATCCCCAATAGTCCTCGAATTGTCTCATAGGTAATCCGCGGGTTTTCTTCAATTAACCGCTTAACAGTAGCCACATTATTTTCGTTGACGGCAGTTGAAGGCCGCCCTTCACGAAATTCGTCATGTAAAGAAACTCGACTTCTCTCAAATTCAGCAAACCATCGCCTCACGGTGCTCAAACAAGGCGCTTCTCTCCCAAAAGCATTTTGAAGACGAGCGGGCACAGTCTTGCGGAGAGAGAGAACTTTTAAAACCGTAAAAAATCATCGTTCTAAAATCTTTTCAACTTAGTTCCATTTTCGTTGCATACGTAGAACTTTGATGTGTGATAAAAAACAATTGACAAATGATTTCCCGCCAATTGTTTTTTTTATTACTAAGAAGGTTGCAACGTTTAAAAAAATATACCATTCGAAATTCAAATAGTTCCGATTAGCTAGAAGTGCAAAACTTTTAGTGTGCCCCATGTATATATATCCCTATACTTATAGCACAGAATAGTGAATACTTAGGTACTTAGGTACATACAGAACTTGCACTCCGACGTTAATTAATACACATTCTTTTGTTTACATAGAACATAATTCAAACTTTAGGGTTGTCCAGTAAAGTAAAATATATACCAGCAAAATTGACCAATAGTTATGACGTTAATGCCTCAATATCAACTCTATGGTCAGTGCCGTATCACAAACAAGAGACAACCCTTACTGATTTACAATTTCAAGTTGTCGCTGACGTCACGTATTTTTTTCTGTTGTTAGGCGAGTGACATAGGCCTGACTATAGTAACCAATAATGGTAAAAGACTGGCCTCCTAAGACGTGGGATACACAAAATTACTGGTAAGTTATTGGTGAGTAGTGCACATCTGCCTACTCCTTCGGTGATATAGATGTGATGATAATTTATTTTTACTAATTCAAGTGCATAAATTGAGTTTAAAGCCTTTTGAAGGTTACTTATAAATATAATATTCTTTGACCCAAAAAAAAAAATTGTCCGAAATTTTCTCTTGCTGTCCCTACCACAGGCAACGCGTGCAGTTAATAATGATATATAGTAAGTACTTCACGTACTGCCCTTAATCTGCTGAATTACTGTGACGCGACAACACCCTGTATACAGCATGATCAGACTCATTACCATTTATATGAAGCCTTTGTTTGAACCTCCATGATGGTTCACGCTAGTAATGCTAGAAGTGTATGCAGAAGAACATCTAATGTGTTGTACATTAGTAGGTACTGTGTGTTATGTAACTATTTCGTACCTATTTCGTAACCGACTTTAAAACATGTAGGAGGTTCTCAATCATCCACTGAGCCTATTCCCAACTCAGTCGTCTTTCCAGTCTAACTGCGATTCGGCTAAACTTCGATATTATACGTGGAGCGACTGCCATCTGACCTCCACAACCCATGGGCGATATCGAAGTTCTGTAGTTAGACCACGAGGATTTTTGATTTAGGGATTCAACTACCCCTAATGACTGCCGTTGTATGACAACCGAGACCGACTGCTTAACGTGCTCTCCGAGACACGGATGGTCTCAGTGTTTTAAGAATGGTCCTAAGTATAGAGATATCCGAGTATAGAGAAGGACCCCGGTGTCAACACTGCGAGGTTTCCGACGACGACACCGCACTCCACACGTTGGTGGAGTGCTCAGCGTGGGCGAGCCAGCGCCGGGACCTCGTAGTGGGTCTGGGCGTGGATACCCTCTCGCTGGAGACCATGCTTCAAGCCATGGTCTCCAGCCGGAGTAGGTGGAACGCGGCCGTGTCCTTCTGCGAGCAAGTCATGCTCGCGAAGGAGGCGGCCGGGAGGGAGAGGGAGCGTACCCTCCCCGCCGAGTTCCGTAGTCGGCGGCCAGGGTGCCCCATACTCCGCGACTACGCCCAAGACTATCGACCTCCATGATCGGGGCCTGAGGACGGCGGGATCGCCATCCGCCGTCCTTACAGAAGCAGGCTAGAAGGGTTGCGTGCTGCGGGGTCTTTGCCCCATAGCACGCAACCAGATTCACTCACTGACACGGGATAAAACCCTTCCCCCAACGACGCGGGATTCTCGTCCCGACCCAACACCCGAAGAGACCACAGAGGTGGTCAAAGTCCGCCGGGCGCCACTGGACATACCCTCTGTTAGTAACCAGAGACAGGGCCGCGGAATTAAAAAAAAAAAAAAAAAAAAGTATAGAGAAGGAAAACTCATTACAAAACCCTATACCAATCCGTCTGGCCAGCGTGGTATAGGTATGTAAGTTCAATTTCCCCCTCTTTGGGGGAGGCTTATACCCAGCAGTAGGCGTCATATGGGCTGAGATGATGATCTTTTGACTGGGTGAAAATTATTTTAATAGAAAGCAACTGGTCTCCAAGTGGTCTAATTTCAATTTGGTCCCATTCCAGTTGTTTGAATTCGGTTCCGTACCCAAAGGGGAAAACGAGAACCCTATTACTGAGACTTCGCTGTCCGTCCGTCCGTCTGTCCGTCTGTCTTGCGCAGTATCTCATGAACCGTGATAGTTAGAAAGTTAAAATTTTCACAGATGATGTATTTCTGTTGCCTCTATAGCAACAAATACTAAAAAACAGAATATAATAAATATTTAAGAGGGCTCTCATACAAGAAACGTAATTTTTTTCTTTTTAGTACGGAACCCTTGTGCGCGATTCCGATTCGCACTTCGCCGGTTTTTGTGTCAATGTTTTAAGTGTAGAATTGACTTCACCCCTCGTCCCTCGATATGGACATGGCAGGAACCGTACTGACTAAACTGGATGATGTCTTATTAGTCTGAGATCCGGGTATTCCCTTAAGGTCACCTTTGGTGGGCTGAAACGGACCCAGACCTGTAAGGTGATCATCAGCCCCCTCAACCTAACGTAGTAAAGCTCACGCTTATAAACACAATGGATAGAATAATAGTCAATTATTAAATTCTACTTGCAATAACAGGCTAAAGTCTTTCTACCATACCGCCTTGTTGAGTTTTGCCGCCAAATTGTCTTAACGGGTAGTGTACTAGGTATGCAATACATTCTGCTGTTGCAATAATTGAGCTGAGTTTGTCGATCCGGGTCGAACTCCTAAACGACTGGACCGATCTTTATGAATTCAGATATATGCACTCATGGTGATGGTCACTATGACCGTGCCAAATTTCCAAAAGCTCGGTCCAGTCTTTTAGGAGGAGTTCGATCACGAACGAAATACACGAGTCGTCTAAGAAAGAGCTTCGTAAACTCAGCTCAATTATACTGCACATAACTAAGTATTAAAACACTCATAGGATACTATAGAGAAACTCGCCAAGTTAGTGTCTTTAAAACCTACTAGTGTTATAATACCCTTCTTTATGCAACAGTTTCATAAACTACTATAATTAATAGAATATTATATTAGCTATTAAACGAACTTTGTTGAAATTACATAGCTATAGGAATGACGATGGGCGAATAGGTACAGTAACTGTATTGATCGCATTTTCAACACACAGCTACATGAATATATTCAATGAGTAGGTATTACATAATTTATTCTAAACATTCAAATAACAAACAAATATCATCACACACATCAACAATAACGCTTAGAATTTAGTAGAATGCACTCACACGCGTGCAATATACAGCTTTTATAATAAACACGCAAAATCATTATTTGATGATTTCGGGGTACGCGATCATTGGGGTGAGGTGGGTGGTAGGTGGTTCTCATCCCACGTCCCATGACCCGTGGGGTAGCGTTGCAGCAGTAATGCATCCCAGCCGGCATCAGTGTGACCGGCGAGGCTGGTGAAGACGCCGCGTGTACCACCTACGCATCGGCGATAAAACCCACCGCGTTAAAACCATAAAAAAATATATTTAAAAAAGAACTATCGAATTAATAATAAAAACATAACGGCCTAAATTCAAAAATCGAATAACAACAAAAAAACAAACATTTGGTATTCATAATTCGAAATTTCGCGCGCATGCGTAATACGCAAATTAATCGCCCGCCGTCACATTCAAGAAACAGTTTTATGCAATAGATGCAATTTAATTTTTTCCATAAACCCAACATAATAATAATCTTAGATTTTAAGTCAACTTGTAATCAATAGTAATCAGCAACACTTGAACTCTATTAACTTTTTAAAGAACCGGTTTCATTTTTACTGTAAAACTAGTGTTAAGGCAACTGAAGGCAGTTTGGCTCGGATTTGTCGTAAAGGGCTATATAACATCAACGACCATCCGGGACAAGCAGCTATTAACAACAACAACGAAGAAGAAGAAAATATATGGAAAGTCCGCGCAGAAGAGCATGGCATTATAAATGCGGACTAAGATAAGTTAAATGCGCAAGAGATTGAAAACAGCTAAGATTTTATAACAAATGAGAATCTAGCACAACAAATAACAACCAG
This sequence comes from Nudaria mundana, assembly GCA_963556515.1. NCBI lineage: Eukaryota > Metazoa > Arthropoda > Insecta > Lepidoptera > Erebidae > Nudaria > Nudaria mundana. Next base: position 10,696,450 of record OY748313.1, read on the forward strand.
CGCCATTTGACAATAAAGAAACACGTTTTTTCGCAATAGAACAAGTTTTATGTTTATATCAACCGTTATTACAAGAAACCAATAGAAAAGAGAAGATTAACTCTTAAGTTTTTTAATTACATTTAAACAACACTGGTTAATTTTGGAACTTTAATGATTAATTTAAATTGATTTTTATATACAAACTCTCTATATATCTAGTGAAAAGTAATTTTAGTGAAAGACACATTAAGGCTAAGTGATATTTGAAGAATTTGGCATCTAAGGTTTTGGAAGAACTCTCGACAAAGTTTCATCGGCCGCTTCAGACTTTATGGGTGAAGAAAACAAGCTAAAATATAAAACATACAGTATTTAAAAAAAAAGTGCCTTAAATTGGCCTTAAATTAATAGTAAAAAATTAAGATAAAATTACACTGAAAAAGTTACAAAAATTATCTAAATTTTACCAAGTTTTTACCTACCTGTTGATGCAACTTCTACATTTCTTTAAATAGTACAAAATTAAAATAAAATTAATATTAAGACTTAGTTAAAAGTTTACGTTATTTCTATACCTATAACGTTTTATATGAGTATGTATAATTAACGGGCTTAAGTAAGGGCAAACTATACATGACAAGACAATACTGAAGAGGAAAGAAGACAGAACAAAGACTACTAAGAAAGACACTGACATTTAAGATTAGAATAAGAAGAAGAGGTTACACCTTCCTAAGAAAATTAGATTCTTCTAGAGACTTCACATAGGTAAGGTTTTATTATTCTTATTAAACGTAGAATATTCATTCTCATAATTGCTGACAATGTATATTCTACATTTTTAAAGTTGTTTTAAGAACATACATTTCATTATATCGTTTCGTACTTTTGATAAAAAATAAATTTTTGAAGTCCCAATGTATTGCAATGGTTAAAAGAGGTATAGGTACGTATAACACGCCGACATCATCGGTACAACTATCCTTAGTTGCTATAACTATAAAATTGTCATCTATTGTCTCGCTCGCACTTACTGACACCGTAATATCATCGTTATTCTCTTTCACACCTTTCAGGAACTTTAACCTCTTTCATGTTCGTTTTGTCTTCTTTACATAATAATTCATCAATATCTTTATGTCTTTCATTATTTGGATTTCTATTTAGATGTTGATTTAAAATAATCATCATTATTTTCGTTGAAATCTGAAAAAAAATGTTTGTTTTTGGTATAAAGACCATCTGTTACTTACTACTGGCAGTGTGATAGTATCGGATGCCAAGAATTGTGTAGAAACATTCGGTATAACTTTCGTTTTCGCCAAGTCAAGTTCAGCTTTTCCGATGATTGCGGCGTACATGCCTTTTGCGCATGCCCAAGTCATCACAGTCATTGCCCAGCCAAATTATTGATCTCGGCTGTGGCACGCTGAAAATTGCGGGTGGAGGGTGGTAGTGGGTAGCGTCATTTACCAACGTGATAGTTTTCACAACGCTCAATTAAGTGGGATGGGTAGGGGTGGTAGAAAAAAAAATCATCAATATGGCGGGTTTTGTATTAAAACCTGACACGCCCCTCTCTCTAGAGGGAATACATGTGGGCTGTTTGATGGTTTATTTAATTAATGATCGGTTTCGAAACAATTAATTAGGCTTTTAGTTTGGACGTTCATGTATTACAATATTTTTAATGTTAGGAATATCACCAAAATGAAGCTTTTATTATAAGGTTAATATTATATTTACCTATTTATTTCCGAACGTTTCGACTCTGTTACAAGAGCCGTGAAAGGACGGAATGACTGTAGACATCTTATTGTCGGTCGCCGTCGTCTTCGTAAAATACGGGATTTCTGCAACTAAACTCAATTCTTCGTCAATGTTGTGTTCTACTTGTATTGTGGCTAAACTAGCCTCACTTGCAAGCGATACACCTGCTGATATAACACTTGTGGCTTAAACTCAGTTCTCATTTTTAAAGAATAATAAAATCTATTAGTTTTTGAAAGAAAATCTTACGTTTGAAAAGAAAATATTATAGGCATCAAAATGTTTAGAAGCATCAGAGCCTAATTTTTACATCCTAAGTTCAATTCTCAGACACGTCACTACTGATATTATGAACCCATTAACTAATAAAACTGCTTGTAGCTTATTTCAGCTCTGGACTTTCAGGGCTCAGAACTTTACGCTATATTTCATAACAGGAAATAAAGTCTAACAAAATATACAGTTTGAACTTATAAATTGAAAAATTAACACCAGTTTTCCAGGAAAAAAACCATGTTTAGAGTTGTTGTGTAAATTTATAACAATGATATGCAAAACCGATAATACTTAGACGGTGCAGTCGGTTCACGGCGTGTTGTATAGGAATGTAGGCTGGCTAAGAATGCATTACGTAAAAACTTCGCCTTCTGTGGCGACAATGGAAATGTTGCTCTACTTGAATGGCCGCCTATGTCCACGGCCGTACGATCCGGGTACGTTCTTAGAAGGGTAACTGTAAGGAATTGTCGCCGGTGGACTTTGTCCAGCTATACCATAGTTTAAAAAAAAAAAAAAAAAAAAAAAAAAAAAAAAACGAGGTTTCCGGCGACGACACCGCGTGGTGGAGTGCTCAGCGTGGGCGAGTCAGCGCCGGGACCTCGTAGTGGGTCTGGGCGTGGATATCCTCTCGCTGGAAACCATGCTCCAAGCCATGGTCTCCAGCGCGAGTAGGTGGAACGCGGCCGTGTCCTTCTGCGAGCAAGTCATGCTCGCGAAGGAGGCGGCCGAGAGGGAGAGGGAGCGTACCCTTCCCGCCGAGTTCCGTAGTCAGCGGCGAGGGCGCCGCAGACTCATCTACGCCCAAGACCATCGACCTCCATGATCGGGGCCTGAGGACGGCGGGATCGCCACCCACCGTCCTTACAGAAGCAGGCTAGAAGGGTTGCGTGCTGCGGGGCCTCTGCCCCATAGCACGCAACCAGATTCACTCACTGACGCGGGATAAAACCCTACCCCAACGACGCGGGATTCTCATCCCGACCTAAACCCCGCAGAGACCACAGAGGTGGTCAAAGTCCGCCGGGCGCCACTGGAAATACGTTCTGCTTGTAACCAGAGACGCCCGGCAACGGACGTTAGAGCGGCCGCGGCCCTAGGCCGCGGAATTAAAAAAAAAAAAAAAAAAAAAGCCTCAAAAAAAGACAACTGATGATTTTTTTTTATTTTAATTCCGCGAGACCGCGACCGCTCCCATGTCCATTGCTGCGTCCATTGTTGCAAGCGTCTCCGGTGACTCCAGAAGGTATTTACGGTGGCGATCGGACAACTGATGACTGTGGCTCACCGGAATAAACGGTATCATATAAGTAATGTTAATTCAGATTGATTAAACACCCAATCATTTTTAAAATGTTTCTCATTTACTTATATTAATCTTATTTAGATTGGAAAAAAAAACCATTAACATAGATAATTAGGAATCTAAATAGCAGTAGTAATAGTTTTCTGACAGATAGTAAGTTGCTAATTTTAAAGAAATTTGCTTTAGAACTGCTTTTTTTTTAATTCGTAGGTACATTGTACTATGTATAAAAAAGCGTTGTCCATCCTCAAATACTTATCTATTTATGAAAGCAGAAGAAGAAGAAGATAATAGCTAGTGGTGTTAAGGATTAAAAATGGACCTAGCGAAAATTTAAACAATAAAAAAATTGTTTCGAATCAATGAAGACTTGTGCCAAGTTTCGTGGGATCGGATACAAAATATAGACAGACAGACGGACGAAAGCAATATTGTCCAGACTTGAAGAAGGCTTCGCTTTCTACGCTCGCTTGGTCAATTGATTAAATATTTGAAGATTGATACAGTAGAGTAACTTATCTATCCATCACAAAGGAACTCGCATCAATTTTCTAACGCCATTACCGGCGCTCGCGCAACTTTTTGCCAAAGAAAAATGCGTCTTATTATATTAAGATAGTTTGTGTTTTGCTCACATTTGTCGAAGATGTCGCGAGGGTCGCTTTACATGGAACATAATATTAAAATGGATTGTTTTGTTATTTTTTTGTTAGAAAATTGTATTTTTTTTTAACTCTGCTGCTGCTTTCACTTCCTTTGCCGGACGTCTTTTGTACGCACGCAGAAGGTATTTCCAGAGGCGCCCAAAGAAAACTGTACTTAAATGAATTTCAAATCAAAAGTTTTGAAGTTTTATGACAATAATTAGGTAAGTCCACGACGCCCAGGACTTTAATTGGCTGCGCCATAGCGGCTGGCACATTTTGTTGCCTTTCATCAACATTTCATCGCAAGGCAACGGATTTCAATTTTTTTTCAAAATTACAATTTAGCTGCCAGTTTTTATTAAATTCATTCGGCCATTCTGGACATAACCTATAATATGTGTGCTGGTGACGGCAATAAGCTTGCCCCCTATTACGTGGGACCAAAAATACTGGCAAATAGTGGGTGTGTAATGCACCTCTGCCTACCCCTGCGGGGATATAGGCGTGATATGTGTATGTATTTAATTAGGTAAGTATTATGGGTATTATGTCTATTAATAAGTATTTTGCGTGATAGAGGATAATGACAAGGAAAGGACTGACTGAGGAGATTATGTGTGGCAGAGAAAGACATGTTGCGCCGTACTCAAATAATTGGGATAAGAGCAGGTTAATGATGATAGAGTTTTAAATAGAACTAGTTATCCCGGCGAACTTTGTATCGCCTAGTTCAGAAGTTCTAGAGGGGTTAACTAACCATCGGCGTTGCGATTTTATGTTAAAAAAACGTAACCCATAATCCTATTATCGTCAACTGGACTGTTTCAATAAATTTATAGCTAATTTAAAAAAAAAACTCTCATATGTATAGGCACAACTAGTTCCAGCTAGCAAAATCAACTTAAAGCAAGTATTTCATAATAAAATAGCAATCTAACTTTTTCTCGCGATGCCGCCTGCGCATTTAATATAAAATCACATTAAGGACAAGCTTAATGGTTCAACTAACAGACCCACAAAAAAAATATTGTAGTTAATATTTATATTTTCCATAGAGGCTATCAATCTTATGAGATTCTTGTGGAGTCTTGTTATAATGTTAATGGTAAAACGGATATTTAAGAGAATACCGACAGACAGACAAACATTACGCCTATATCGCTGAAGGGGTAGGCAGAGGTGCATTACACACCCGCGGTTTGTCAGTACTTTGTTGGTCCCACGTTATAGGGGACAACCCTATTGTCGTTACCGGACAGGTTAGAAAAACCATAATTTAAATCCAAGTTCAAACAGCCACATAGATGTTACTTATGTGAAGAGTTTTTAAAGAGGATTTTAGAAATAGTCATCATCATCTGCCTGCCCTTATCCCAATTATTTGGGGTCGGCGCAATATGTTTTCATCTTCCATACATCCCTGTCACACGTCATCTCCTCAGTCACTCCTTTCCTGGTCATATCCTCTTTCACGCATTCTATCCATCTTTTCTTGGGCCTACCTCGAGTTCTCAGGCCATCTACATTCATACTTTGTACCTTTCTTACCACATTACTTTCCTCTCTTCTCATAACATGTCCATACCATGATAGCCGTTCGCTTCTCACTTTTTCATTTACTGGGGCAACTACGATTTTAGAAATAGTATAGATACAAAGATACAACTTATAAATATAAATGCGTTAGGACAATTCACACAACGCCATCTAGTCTCTAACAAAGCAGAGCTTGTGATATGAGTACTAGATAAACTGATATCAATACTTATATACATTTTTTTGTAAACACATACATATTATACATAGGAAACATCCAGACTTCGGTACAAATGTATGTGTCCTCACACATAGTTCGTCCCGACCGGGAATCGAACCCGAGATTCCGGCGTCGAAAGCGGATGCACTATGTTTCAATGTAATTTGGTATGAGAATTCGTATTACAAAAGTTATAATTAAGCAATAAAAATACCCGACTGCACCAGATATTTAACTACGAGTAGGTATAAGCAGGCGGGACGGCAATAATATCAGTTCAAACCTAGATACAAACTAAGTCCCGCCTGGTTATAGTTACTCGTAGTTAAATATCTGGATATGTGCAGTCGGGTATTTTTATTGCTTAATTATATTTTTTTTTACAACTTTTTAGTTTCAGAGACTTTCCTGACTTTATCTGCATAAGTGCAGTCGGGTTTTGTTATGCTTATTTTTTTTAGTCGGTAGAAAACAAAATTGTCCAATATCTAAATGCTTTGCTTGGTCGTTCATTTAATTTTTTTTTTTTTTTTATTTCATTTGTTGCTCAAGTCTCGTTTATCAGCAGTCAAAATATGTCATTGTTTGTATTTTACTGAAGTGGCAGATTTCAAACATCCTAAATCTTAACTGCGATATTATTGTCTGTCTGCATGTGTGTTCCGAGCTAGCAGCCACATTAATCATCCAATCTCGACGAAATTTGGCACCCATTTTTCTTAATAAAAAAAAAATTCGTCGTGAGCTTTTTTGATTGACGGTAAAAAGAAGTATCGACTCCCTGTGCTTGCAAGATCTACTGTTCTACCCGCGCAATGCCGGGGCAAACCACTACTTTTAAATATCACCCAATACACACGATTTCTACAGTTATTTTTATATTATAGATAAATAGCGAAGAAAACTATACCATTCAAAGTCGTTTGTGCTGCATAAAATATATTCTACAAATAACCAAAAAACGATTGGCTAACCGAAATCTAACACAAAACCTAGTGAAAGGACGATTTGTAAGCTCTACGGTGAGTCACAGTGCGTAGGCGATTGCTTAAGGGCATACCGACAGGAGTCTATTCTGGTGACACTGCAATCATATTTATAAAGGTTTTTTTTAATAAATAATATCTGCTATAACTGTACTGTTCTAAACCAACCCTTCCGGCAAGCGTGGTATTATAGACTGAATTCCCCTCCACTTTGGGGGAGGATTTAGCCCAGCAATGGGCTGATATGATGATGATGACTGTAAATTCGAAGTACAATGGCTCAGACTTCAGAGATTCGATACATATTAGCTATCTTCGCTGTTGTAATTTTGTTTTGAATGAAACCGTGGTTATAGATTTTCAATAGCGCACAGTCAATACGTTTACACGCAAAATGACCAATACGCAAATTCTCATATTGACATGCACGCAGAACGACCAATACGCTTAATGACGAATACACATAACGACCAATACGCATTACGACCAAACGGCAAATTCTCATATTGACATGCACGCAGAACGACCAATACGCTTAATGACGAATACACATAACGACCAATACGCATTACGACCAAACGACAAATTTTCAGATTGACATGTACGCGGAACGACCAATACGCTTAATGACGAATACACATAACGACCAATACGCATTACGACCAAATGGCAAATTCTCATATTGACATGTACGCAGAACGACCAATACGCTTAATGACGAATACACATAACGACCAAACGGCAAATTATCATATTGACATGCACGCAGAACGACCACTACGCTTAGTGACGAATACACATAACGACCAAACGGCAAATTCTCAGATTGACATGTACGCGGAACGAGCTTAACGCTTAACGCAAAATGACCAATACGCATAATGACAACAGTTTATTCTAGAAATAAACATAAAAAATAGCTTTATTAAGAAACAATAGTGTTTCCCCCTTGTGTCTTGTGGGAGTAGTGAAATTACTGGCAAAGTGTGAGTGTGTCTACCTTATGTTTGTACTTATATCCTATTTCAAATCGAGTTACCAGCACAACACTCCAGATAAAAATTGTGCATCAGCTAACTGCTTCCTCAATGCACCAGGCATTGTTCCCGACGATGAGCAAGAGACTGAGCGGAAAGGACTAACAAAGTCCTCACCTCCCCTACCACCAGAGAGACCTAACAAGTAGTTTAGTTAAAATAGGTTTTCATTGTCGGCGAGTCGAGTGTGAGTTGTTTTGGTTGGTACGAAATTTTACTTGGCGAGTTAGAGAAGTCCCTTAGTTCTTTAATTCGAACATTATAAAAAGTTTACACAAAAAAAAATACCATACAATGTTAGTAGGTACGATAGATTTTCAAATAGGTACTCAAAAACTTATTTGTTCTCACTAATAATATATGTAATACTCACTAGAATTAAAGCCAAGAAAGTGTGCCCGTTCGCAAGAGATGGCGCTAGTGGGAAATTGAAAACATCGATATGAAAATTTGTTTTATAAAATTGTACCTAAACTATACTAGTTTTTACACACCCACAAGTTATACTTCTGGTATCTTTATCAGCGGCTATGTAATATATTTATTTTTTAACGTGACAGTATATAAATAGTTTTGGACATTCTCACACAATGTCATCTTAGACCAAATTAAGCTAATTAATTATGCTTCTGCTATGGGATTTAGACAACTGATAAACATACTTATATATTTCTAAATACATACATAGTATACATAGAAGACACCCAAACTCCAAAACAAACATTTGTGGATCACACAAATATTTGATTGAGACTCCGGAGTCGAAAGCCGATGGACTACCGACCACGCCACCAACACAGTAAGTATGTAAGACTCTCGTTCAACTTTCAGCAAGTGCCCCGTGTGCAGGCGAGGACCCCTAAGACAGGTCCCCTTAGCACCCATATCGCTGTACTCCTCTGTGACTCTGTCAGTCAAAAACTACTGGATGAAATTTAATAAATCTTCACAAATGCAACTTCAACCAACTAAGGCCGTTCAAGTTGATCTAAATATGTAACTTTATTGATATCGCATGATTGATGGATTGATTGAAATTATTGGCGTTTTGGAAGAGAGTAGCCCTGAGTCTTTATTGCCAGGCTCTTCTCTCACTGGCTCTACCTCCTAAATACTGTCAAATTACAGGCAATCTCGCAAGACTAACAAAATGAATGTAATTACTGGCGATTGGAAAAGAGTGGTTGTTAAAGCTTGTAGAGACAGAGCCCCTTCCTTCCCAAGCCCATAACTTGTATCCCGGTAATACTTTCCCGTGGGAATTGGAAAGTAGAGACCTATAGATACGTCGCGGAACAAGTACTGTACTATAGTATAATGTACCAGTGAAGATTTGTAACATTTCGCCGTGTCCTAGAAACGTATGAACGCCCACAGACATCCAACATTTCTTTCTATATCTAACACTATGTATATCTAAAATTCATAGCGAAATAAGTGTAAGAGGCTCGCTTCTAAAAACTTATTACACCAATACCGATATATGATAAAAACACTCTCAAATAAATAAAAACTCTATTTTTCGGAGATAAACTACACATTTAACTAAAATGGTAATGGTTGCTATGACGTTTTGAAATAAAATCCTATTGCGGTAGTGCAGGCCAATGCACGATGCATACAACTAAGCAGTGATGTGGTTGTGCCAATAACGATAGCTAGTGATGTCCATTAACCGTTATTTTTGTTATATTATTTAAATTCTACATAATTCATACTATTTCCAAGCGAGAGTGTACCCAGGACGCCCGCAATGAAAGTTAAAACGGGCATTATAAAAAAACCTTATTATTGGATATTCATTATCCTTCTTTTTTTTTTGGCTTTTTTTGTCGATACTTCTAAGTTCCTTCTTGACACCAAAAATATTATTCCGTTAATAACAAAACAAAATTAAATATAATTAATAACATACGGAACTCAACTTTATGTTACAAGATTTATTACCTTCAACGCTTTGATGACACTATTTCATTTTAAAATTGCTACTAAATAACAAAAAAATTGCAATAACGATTGAGTTAAATATAACCGTTATTAGTTATTAGAATAGCCGTCACACACGCATTGCCTGTACTTGTAAGCGCTCAATATAGGCTAAAACATACTATTATATGCAAGAAGTTTCTTATAGTACGACCAGATAGGGCTGTTACAATGTTGTAGGTGTAATAGCATGCCTATAGTAAAATCCTATTAATAGGAACTTGCTTTATTGAATAGGGTAGTTAAAAACTGTTCATTATAAGTGGCAAAAATGCTATAAAATTCTAAATAATTATTAGCATGTTGAAAATATAAAATCTGTTTTGTAAGTAAATCAGATTTTTTTCGGATTCAAAATAAGAATTATAAATGTTCACCAATCATTCATTATTAATAGATATAGTTCAAGAATACGCATAGGGAATGTCTAGGTTCTAACATCCAAGCACAGCCCTATGGCTTGCAGGCAAATATGAACGAATGTAAGTTGACTTAGAATAAGTATGTTCTGCAATCGAGAGTCAGCCAGTGTTAGATCATAATGTGTTGAAACAGCACATGCGCGCGACTCTCCACCAACAAATACAATGAAAATCCAACGAAATCTCATGAAACTTTTAAAATAAGAACGCCATTTTGGATCTCACAATGTATTCGCGCCAATTTGGTTTATTTTTTTTCGAAAGCGGCATTGCCGCGCTCGCGCTTGTTTTCAAAAATGTGACTGTTAAATTGTTATTTTCGGATCAGTGATTAAAAAAATTGTGAAACAACTTGGTTGTGTTTTTGAACAGTAATTTAAATTACTATCTACGCTCGCTGGTCCGTGAAATTGAAGAAAAAAAAAAGATTTTGTTGCGTAACGCGGATATAAAAAAAATGTGCGTCGCTGTTTGTTGAATGAGATTTTGCCGCGGAAACTTGAAAGGGAGTTTGTTAAAAATTCGAATTTCTTTTATGAATTTTGTGAGTGAAAATTTAGACTAAGTGTTTTGTTACAAGACTATTATAAGGTACTTACTTTTTGATTTATATTATTTTTAAATTAAGTATTGTAATACAAAAAACATATTATTGTGAACGAGACACACCGTTATTTGTTAAAAAACTTTTTCATATATTTCTGGTTTGTGTTTTTAAATATCGTCATTTTTAAGTTTCTTTTATTTATGTGTTTCTTTCACTTATGGACCCCTAGGTTTAAATAACCTTACAAATTTGCCTTGATATAAAATCTTTTTCATTTTCATGTATATAAAAGCTATAGATACCTATGTATCTAAGTCTTTTCCATAGGTCCAAAAAGGCGAATTCGTTTCTTTGTGATGCTGTAACTAGTAAAAGTTTTCGACGCTTCTTTAAACTACTTAATTTTAAGTCTATGTCTGTGTAATTAGAAAAATCATACTTATATTATTATGGCACTTACCTAAATAGCTTCGATTACCATTTCATCGGTTTTTGGGGACCAAAATAGTTTTAGCCTGTGCACGTTTTTCTCTAAAAAATAAATTGCCGTTCTTTTATCTTACTAAAACCCGGACTGGTTGGACCGATTTCGCTACTTTTGCTATTGCACTATTTGTAAAAGTCATTCAGGCTGTAAGGAGTTTGCCGAGACAGCTATTACGTATTTAATAAAGAAAATAAAAAAGTAAGTAATTAGAAAAAACAAATTCTTAACGTATGTACAAAAACAATCTAACATTTCTTTATTAATTATTGAAAACTTGAAAGCATAATGTGACTTTATGCACTTGAATTTTTACTCATCAAAAAAAATCTAGGTACTCGATAGAGTTGCGTATAAACTTAATGCAGCGAAAGTAACGGAAGCTCTCAAAGGGAATAAATTGCCCCCATTTTTGTAATAGTTTTCATTTCTCTCCTATTGGTCGAGACCAAAGAAGAACTTGCTCAATACTTTTTTTATATGCGCGGTGGCATACCGAGAGCTGGTAGACATATCAGCCTGAAGGTCCTTTGAGGAAATCTGATTGTTGTCCGATAATATCCTGACACAACAACGCAGACCTGCCTGGAAGGTAGTGGCACAGATGAGTTCCTCCCCTGTGGTAGTGGTTCTTTTACAATCCTTATAATTTATTGTTTTTTTTATAATAAAGTTCAATCTCTCTCTCTCTCTCTGTATCTCGTAGGGGTAGGCAGAGGTGTCTTACACACCCACACTTAGCCAAGAATTTTCCCACTTATTAGGGGCCAAGTTTATTGCAGTTACCCGGCACCGCACAAATAGAAAGTTAATAAACTATACCCACTGTAATCTGAATCTAAATTCTAACAGTCAGGACTGATGTGACATAAAATCCGTGCAGTCCACGCATTGGCCATAGGTATAGGTAGACCTATGTAGGAACTAAAGGACGTCCGTAACTTCGTACATGTGGAATACTGTTTTAACAATCTTCATTGATGCTCTACTCCTATTTTTCGTATCGTGATGCTTTACTCGATAAAAAATGTATTCAACACAAAACCATTTTTTCAATTCGAACCAGTAGTTCCTGAAGATTCGCGTCCAAACAAATATTACTAAACCTTTCAGCTTCATAATACCAAAAAAATAGACTTGGAAATGTAAATAAATGAACTTATTTAGATAGCTGGCACTTCCAAAAAAATTTTTTTTTTAACATTGACAAATTCGTGATTGAATCCTTTCTACTGCAGATAGGCCATCGCTCCTACAAGTGGGAGGCATCCCACGCAATACATCTAGTCTCAAAGTCAACTAAAGCCATATAATCAACATTAATGACTTTTAAATGAATGTAAATAAATGAAACGTGTTAATGAATACGAACTTATTAATAAATTTACACACACAGTAAATAAAATACATAACAATATTTACAAAAAAAAATTAAAAAATCCTACGCGTCATTGTTGACTGGTAAGGTTCTCAAAATGCTGGCTGTATTGCCATGTTGAACGACGATATGAATTCTAGAAACCTAAAAAAAAGTATCTTAAACAAATAAAATTAGCTGTTTCTCAAACATTTTACAATGAATCGCAAAAGCGTTGATCTGGGGCTTTCGATCCAGCTACAGTTTTCTATCCAAAGGGAAGGTTCTAGTCTCACCGAGATCCTTATGCCAAAGAATCTCGAATTAAGATCCTTATTCACGCATTCGATCTTTTCATGGGCCTCCCTCTGCTTCTAAAGCCCTCTACATTCATACTTTCATCTCTTTAATCACATTTTTTTATCACATTTTCCTATCTGCTCATAATAGTCTACCTATACTACACCACAGATTATATAAGAATACTATATACCATGACAGTCGCTCGCTTCTTTAATTTTCTCTCAAATATCTAATTTGCAGATATAAAAAAAAACATCATAAAAAATATATAATTTACTTAATGTTTGATTGTTAAAACATAAATGGAAAAATTCTGTTAAGTATGCAAGTGTCGGATGCGCATGCACAACGTACACACACGCACGAGTTGTTACGTAAAGGCTGTTTTAAAGGCAATAAGTTGTTTAAACACGTCGTGTGAATACGTGGGGGGTTTGTGTCCATTGCTTTAGGTAATAAGAGAAATTAATATATTTAATTTGAAGCTGAGCCCGATGACTAAGCTGTTGGTCTTGAGTGGCGACGTGAGTTCAAACCTCACTTGTAACTTACATAGATTTCACGGAACTTTTAGTAAATCGTATTTGCAATTGTTAGTATCTGGAAATAAATTAAAATATACCTATTATCTTGTATGAAAATTCATGCCCCAGGTGATGCTTGCCAGATCCCAGATGATGCCAGGAAGCCAATATCCAAAATAGCATAAGCTAACCTAAGCCTGTAAGTGTCATTTCTGCCGAACAACAGATGAGTCTCTGCCAAAGTCAAGGCTCCGTTAAAAGGCAAGAGGCCTCGGCTCCTAATACATAAGCCCAATAAAGTTACTGACTAAATTAGGAATACAATATTTCTTTGCCGGTCATTTAGTCGGCCCTTTAGTACTTTCTCTTAGGCCCGTAGCTCAGTTGCATCATCATCAATTATAAAAAAAAATCTTTATAGCAAATAAGCGTTTATTAAAAATCGTCTTAAGGCAATGGACACAAACCACACCACATCAAAAGTGTCAATTTATGAAGAAATTTACATATACTTAAGTATCTTTTCTACATTCTGTACTAGGTATCTGTACATTAATAAAAATAAAAAAAAATTGTACGGTAGTGGATTTGAGTTACTTTTCGTTTTACTAACGACACCGACGCTAAATAAAAAAAAAAACAAAAATAAAGGACCATATTTTGACTTCTGCGGACCACCGGTTGGGAACCACTAAAAAGCGTAACGTGAGGATTTCTACTAAACCGCACTACCCGTAAGCCGCGTTAGAGAACTTCGAATAAATGTTCGCGATCTGAAAACAGCGAAAGCCAAAAATCCGACTTATCTAACTACAGATCTTCGATATCGCCCATGGATTGAGGAGGTCAGGATGGCAGTCACTTCCCATAAATATCCAAATTCAGCCGCATCGCAGTTAGACTGGAAAACCGACTCCGACTGAATTCGCAAAAGACTCGGCAAATGATGTCGATGACTATAATCCAAAAAAAAAATTAAACAAAAGTCAGGTGATTTTTCTTCAACTTAGGGTAACATAGGCTTTGATTAACTAACATTGGATGCTAGGAAAAAAGTTTTCGTTGGATATAGGTAGAGGTCCTATAACCAAATCCACGCGGAAGGAACCTTCGCTACTTGTCTCTGAATATATGGCTTGTTTTGAAAAATTCTTTCAGTATTCAATGGTCTACTTATTGTTAAAGCCTCTAAGCTATATAACATCACCCTACGACCAGTACCAGAGGAGCAACAACAAAAAAAATTGCAATAACGGGAACTCGAACAAAGGAAGAATATTATGAAGAGGAAAGATTGGATAGCTGGGTTCCATTGAATAAACTCCTAAATTAACGGACTGATTTGAAAAATTCTTTTACCTGTATAAAGCTACATTGTTAGCAAATAATATACTCGTAGGTTATAATTATATCATCACGTCCAACAACAATAGTCCGAAACGCCCAGGACTTTAATTAGCTGTGCCATAGCGGCTGGCACGTAAGATTTTGTTGCCTTTCATCAACATTTCATCGTAAGGCAACGGCTTTAAACATTTATTTTCAAAATTACTTTATAGCTACTACTTTTTATTAAATTCCCATATATGTGTGCCCGGTGACGACAATAGTCTTGCCCTCTATTACGTGGGACTGAAAATACTGGCAAATTGTGTGTATAATGCACCTCTGCCTACACCTTTGGGGATAGGCGTGATATGTGTCTGTCTGTCTGTCTGTATAACAATACGCTATCATCAATAAGAGCGGAGTAGCAATGAAATTTTTTTGAAAAGTCGCTAACGTCTTTCTATACAAATATTTTAAAGAGAAAAAAATATTTTTTTTGTTTGTATTGAATAGACTTAGTATTTACTGAACCTATTTTGATTTTTTTCACAAATATATAGCCACATTATCCCAGAGTAACACAGGCTACATTTTATCCCGGTAATGTGTTCCCACGGTGAACCGGGAACGAGAAAACTCGAAGCCGCGGTAATGAGTTAGTTTGTTATAAAGTCCGAAGAAAGCTACATTAACACGTCATTCTTTATATTTACAAATGCTCTATCCCGCATACCTACCTAGTATTGTGTCGTGTGTCCACTAATAGTCGTGTTACAGCGAACTATCACAACATCCCATTGTTCTAGTCTATGTTTGTGACTTAAAAGTCACTATAAAATTGGTACAATACCCGTCTTTGTACAATAAAAGCTAGACTTAGAGTTTTGTTTATTTTTTAAACAAAAGTTTTCAATATTTTTAATAATTTTCGGGCTTTTTCGAGTAATCGGTGAATACCTTAAAAAATCTTCTGTCAATTTGTTTTATAGGTAAACTTCGTAGAATACGTTTTTTTTTTCCTACGAATGTGTACCAAACAAACGTCTTGATTCCAAGAAGGACTAAACAGAGGTGGTAATTTCGCCCATATTTCGCCAGAACAACTTAATGTGGTCATATAAAATGCCTCTACCTAACCCTTTGGGGAAAAGTCCATGATATCATTCTTATAAAACATTCTCAAGGTAATGCAATGAAAAATCCAATTAACATACTAAGCACATATAACTAGTCGTGAGAGGTGCGCAAGCGCAACGCAACACATTTTTCTAACCTAACTGTTTATAGCATTCGATATGTATCGTCAGTATGTTAGTTGTCCGTACGATAGATTTTGAATAGTTAAAAAGGGGGGATTGCACTACACTATCAGCTATAATATATACACACATAAATTATGTGTGTATATATTATTGCTGATAGTGTCGTGCAATCCCCACTTTCACACTTATACACACATGAATAAAATTTATTAGTTTATTGATATTATTAAAATATCAATAAACTTATCAATGACGAGACGTTTTGCCAGTAGTTTTGTTTGTCCCACGCTAACAGATGGTCACCATGTCACTTAGATGGAAACTATCCTAAAAAAATATTTAGACAATTTTACTAAAATTAAAAGGGATTTTTTTTTGTATAAT
Organism: Nudaria mundana; assembly: GCA_963556515.1. NCBI lineage: Eukaryota > Metazoa > Arthropoda > Insecta > Lepidoptera > Erebidae > Nudaria > Nudaria mundana. The sequence continues at coordinate 10,712,808 of OY748313.1, forward strand.
TGACTCTACATTATTTAAGACTAGTGGTCACCCGCGACTTCGTCCGCGTGGTAATTTGGATTTTTTCCCGTTCCCGTAGTATCGCGCACTCGGTTTGTCATCCTCGCTTCCTGCTTACTTGACACTTATCGTCATATTTTGAACAACTCACATAATATCTTTATAAATTGTAGCCTATGTGTTATTCTGATGTATAAGCAATATTATTGTAAAGTTTCATTAAAATCCATTCAGTAGTTTTTACATTAAAAAGTAACAAACATCCATCCATACATACTCACAAACTTTCGCGTTTATAATATTAGTAGGATACGTTCCCTCCATGTGGCATGGTATTGGGATGTCCGTATTAGAGCAAGACAATAAACATTTTGTATTTTGTAACTAAAAATCAAGAGGCAGGACCAATGTTACATACATAATAAAGAATAATATATCATGTAAAATATGCTTAACTAATGAATAAATAGAAAAAAAAATTATATTAAATATTATATTAATTATTTCTGCACTCCAGGCAAAACATATAATATAGCATATCACGCACTACATCACGTACCTATAGTTAGATGCAAATATCGTAGCTGGAATATCTCCAAGAAAATCTAGTTAAAACGTAAAACATTGGTATGGGGGACGACTTACTAGTTTACCTACAGTATTACTAGTTCGACTGGCTTTGAAACGTGGAGATAACTGCACTGCATTTGATACTCTCATGGAGCTCACATGGAGCATCATCAGCAGCATGGATCCGCGAGGTTTAGATAATTTTTTCGTTCCAAATAAATACAGGAATTTTTTGGGACGCCTTTGTCCCATGAACGGCTAAGTGGTTGAGGCCCCCTAGCAGCCCCTACTCAATAGTAGTTAATATTATTATATCAGGTATAATCGTAAACTCTTAAAGATTGCAAATGTATCACCAAGTGCGTGCGCATGCGTTCATGTTTAATGTGAGTGAAAGATTCACACACACATGCAAACGTAGTGATGCATCGTATAAACCAATGTTTGGCTGCCGTGCCAAAAAACACAAAGAAGATACGCAGAAAAATAGAATTTGATACTTTTGAAATGGAGTCTTATTCTTCTCACGTAAATAACAGCTGCTTGGAAAATAACCGTGGTGTAGAACAACCTCATTTCTTAAGATACGGCATCCGTTTTTTTTTAATTACCATCTAAAAGTTCATAACCGGGCGTCCCGGGTCCGCCCTTGTAAAGATAACCCCAGGACGGAGACGGGGCATATGTAGGTATTAGTATAGCTTTTTTTAATGTCTGCTATAATAACCTACGTTCAAATAAATAAATAAACTATGTTCACTTTGCAAAATTCTATTCGCAGTATATCATAATGTTTTGTCTAGGCATACAACTCCACACCTATAAAGTTTTCTTAATTGTTTCCGATCCTCACGGAAAAGCGCATTATCGAGATAAAAAGAGACCTAGTAATAGCTCCGGTTTTAATCTATCTAGGTTTTTTAAGGGTACCTACGCGAACGAACAAATAGATACAAAGAAAACAAATGTTTTTATTTTATTTATTTTTATTTTATAATGTTTTAGGGCCCATAATCATTTATTTAGTCACAATAAGTTGGGTTTACTAGCTATCGTCAATGAAGACAATTACTTTTTACAATATTTTATGATTATTAAGTTAAGATTATAAAATTTCCAGTGTAATTCACTAGAAATTTTATAATGTTCAGAACTCAAGAAGGAAGTAAATTTATAGCCCTTCGCCGTAAAATACTGATAATAAAAAACTATGACTAATGACAGTTCTGTTATAACACTAACTAGAAAGTTGTTAAAGAAAATTTATAAAATAAAATTGTCTGAGGAATTTAACTTAACGTAGCCATTTCATAAGTTGTAAACATTTACAAAGTAATACATTTCAACTTAAGTTATAGACATTATAATTACACATGATGTTTAATTTAGCTAGTGACCTAAAAAGTATCAAGATTATTTGCTCGTCGTATAATACGGATAAAAACTGACGATTACAAAAATAGAACGACGAAAAATGAGAATTTAACGTATTTTGAAACATGCGCTGCACACGCGCACCAATCAGAGTGTATTTACACATGTTGTGTCTATTAGATACGATTTTTTACTTGACTATTTGTATGTGTGCTATGTAATGGTTTAGTTTTAGGCGTATGATTGTGAATGCGTTTTTGTGATTGGTTGACTCATGAATACGGAACTTTCGAATATGTTATTGCTAGATTTGCAAGCTCGCTCCGTAGGACAATAAAAGATTTTTTAATTTTGTTATCGCCAAATTGACGCCGCTCGCCTGATAAGATAAGTTAAGATAAATACTCTTTATTGCACACAAAAAGAGACAGATATGTCACACACACATGCCTTAAGAATAATGTACAATAGGCGGCCTTATTTCTAAAGAGCAATCTCTTCCAGGCAACCTTAGGATTGGAAAGAAAATGTAGAGAGATGATAAGGTTGTGTACAATGTATTGATAATATAATAAATTTATAAAATATACGAATGGATGCCTGGCCTGATGGAAAGCCAATACGATGTCTAGCGATTATAAGCCACTCTCAGAAGCACATTGTGCTATCGAATGTGGCCCGCAGGTTGGTGGTCCAATCATATTGTGTATCTTTACGCAGTTTCATTCAGCTAAATATGTGGGTTTAATGCCTCATACCTACTATTACCACAGAATAGGGAATAATACCTACATACAGAACTTGTACTCCGACATTAATTAAAGCACATTCTTTTGATAACAGAGAACATCATTCGACCGTTAGTGTTGTCCAGTAAAGTAAAATATATGCCAGCATAATTTGACCAATATTATGACGTTAATGCCTCAATATCAACTCTATGGTCAATGCCGTGTCACAAACAAGAGACAACTCTTACTGATTTACAACTTCAAGTTCGCTGTTCGCTGACGTTACGTATTTTTTGCAGTTGTTACGCGAGTGACATAAGCCTGCTATTACTGACATCTTCGGGAAACTTCTGATTTTTATATAAGCACTCGTTATTTCCCGTAGTTATGCATGTCTGGAATAGTTTGATGTAACGTTTACTTACAATTTATTCTGCCATCAGATTTGAATGAAACAAAGCATAGATTACATGAGCTTATTATATCTAAACCGCAAGAAAATCTGTATATTTTTTTGTGTTTTACTAATATTTTTACACAAATTTTGTTAATTCTATTAAATGTACCTAGACACACAAGGTCTACTGTATATTAAGAATAGTATACATAGATTCTTTATCCATCTCGTCCGGTCAATTTAGACCAAAAACTGAGAGTGAAGGTGCATAAAGTCCCAACAAGCTGAAAATCAGTAAAATTGTTCAAAACATAATTATAAATAAAATTTAAAAGTTTCCTAAATTTAAAAGTGGCTCGTAGGAAAAAAGTATTGATACATTTTTATAGATAATTTTAAGATCTACAATTTTTGTCTAGGGTATCTACTTTTATAATAAAACTTACCGCTTTGCTGAAAATTGCGAAAAACTCTTTTTTTTACCTTTGACCTCGAATATTTTTTTTTAAATACACGGTAGTGATGTAGTGTTTTGAACAATTTTACTGATTTTCAGCTTGTTGGGATTTTATGCACCTTCTTATGTCTAAATTGACCGGACTACAACATACAAAGTCCCAGACGTAACATTTTCTCCTCTTTTACCAGAGTTTTTTCATCGAACAGAAACAAGACGCAAACCGAGCCAAGAGCACTAAGTGCATACAAAAATACTCTAAAATTCAAGGCTAAACCTCGGTAAAAATAACGTCTGTGCATTCCCGATGCGCGTCATTACTTTACCTTTCTTATAATATCTGTAGCATTAAATTTTTGTACATTGTAACACTGAATATAGGACCCATCCAGAGGCGCCTGACTGTGGACGTAGGGGCGGCCGCGGCCTTGGAACCCTATCAAATCATATACTTGTTATTCTACACAATTTGTTAAGTACGATCTACCTGACCTTATCCCAATTATTTGGGGTCAGCGCAACAAGTCTTTCTCCTCCACACATCCCTGTCAGACGTCATCTCTTCATACACTCCTCTCCTAGTCATGTCCTCTTTCACACATTCCATCCAATTTTTCTTTGGAACGCTTCAATGATATTACATAATATCCATCTATCTATCTTCTGCTTCTCATAAATAAAAATCTTCTTCTTTAGAAATAAAAATTAATAACCGATTAGCCTGATTGAGGTCTTAAAATATTCTTAGAAGTTCAGATAATGTTTAAAATGTTGACTTAAGGCTTCTTTGATACCGCGAAATCAAATCTACTAGAAACCTTTGGATGGATAACGAATACTAAAACGAAGGCCTATCTCTAGTCCTATCTTTGTCATAAATAGAAACATTTTGAAGGTGTCCAAGATTATAAAGCTGATCTCTAAAGTTACTACAAAAAAAATCGATTTTCGTAGGTAATTTTAATTACTGTTTTAAAATCTAACATCTTGGTAGAATGATATGAATACGAAGCCATGTATCTCGTGTAATTTGCAGTAACAATCATCCCCGATGATTGTCGAGGATTGCCGAGCGCCAAAATATAAATAATTGTATTGTACCTACATAAAATATCTAGTATTTCCTAAAGTTACATATTATCTGAGTAACTTGTTTTACAATTTTCTAAAATCCAGTTAAATAAATAAATAATTAATAAATATGTTAGGACAATAATTCACACAACGGCATCTAGTCTCAAACTAAGCAGAGATTGTGATATAAGTACTAGATAAACTGATATAAATACTTATATACAATTTTTTATTGTAAATACATACATATTATACATAGGAAACACCCAGACTTCGGTACAAACGTATGTGTCATCACACAAAGTTTGTCCTGACCGGGAATTGAACCCGAGACTCCGGCGTCAAGAGCGGATGCACTACCGACCACACGCCACCGTAACAGTAATTTTCACCGAAGCAGTTTAACGTATTATACACTCTGGCTGTAAAGTTGTTGCGAGTGAAACTACAAACCCAATGCAGACCGATATCTATCGGATTTCTAAACAAAAAGATAATGACTGAATGAATGTTAGTTAATGAGTTAATAGAAAATTAATGTAAAAAAATACCAAGTAAGTAGTGATTTCGTCCATAATAAACATACTATTACGTTAGAATAGAGGTACATGATGTATGAACATACGTGTTCAATAAAACCCCACTTCTAGGAGTGGCTGGCCCGCCTAGGAATAAATAAGCTACAAAAATAGATCGGCAAGCTTCCTGCGAATCAGTTCTAAAATTATATTTAAAAATGGTGGGGCAGCGCGAGCGCTTGAAATTTGTGCATAAAATTGCATCCCGCATTACCGATCTAAACATTAAAAATAGAATATTTGAGTTTCGTACACACTGGAGAGTTAGTTTCATATTTCTTCGGAACTCAGCGGGGATGGGACGCTCCCTCACCCTACCGGCCGCCTCCTTCACGAGCATAATCTGCTCGCAGAAGGAAACGGCCGCGTTCCACAAGCTCCCGCTAGAGACCATGCCTCGTAGCACGGTCTCCAGGGAGAGGGTATCTATGAAGGCACACAACGAGGTCCCGGCGGTGAAGTGACCTCAGTCGAGGCCCGAGTTCCTCTAGAGCTATCTGCATGGAACCTCTCCAAGATCTTAAGAAGACACCTTAAAAAGAGTCAAATTGGTCCTTTACAATTTATTTTTTAAACTACCTAATCTCGCCCACGTCGAATAGCTTAACGTGACGTTAACTTTTTTTCATCATCTGGCACTGCCGTGCCCCTGCTAAACAAAAACTTCGGCGGTACCATCTTTTTCTCGACAGTTCAGGCTATCGGTTTTTGAAAGCCTAATTGCAATGAGCTTGAGGTAGTCGTGTGAAAACCGTACGAATATCATAACAGATTGAAATAATACACCTGTTTTTTGTGTTTTTATGTCCAACACTTTTTCTTCAATTTTTTTTTAAGAAAATGTAAAAAATAAACAAAAAATATTTTATGTCCTCGTTGCACTAATCTTTGTAGGTACTAACGTCTCGTAAGAGGTAAAAATAAATTCACCACACAAACAGTCCGTCTGCACTAGGTTTTACAAACACCAGATTGCCTTCTTTCAACCAGTTAAAATAAACATTCACGATATTTCGCAGCTCTTTACACTGGCATATACATTACTTGGTAGATGTGTGAACATTTTAATGTGTGTATACAGAGCTGGTAATGTATGCGTTGTAATGTTTGATCTTCGGAACTAGATAGTGGATTTGTGTGGGTGAGTTACTGTGAAAAACATGTAGAATTTGATTCGCTTTGGAAGGTTAGAAGCGTTAGTGGGCGGGGCTTGGTAGGAATATTGTTTAAAAACTAAAAGTTCTTGAGTTTCTGGTTCGTTCACGACTCGTGTTGAACTAAGATTGTACGCAGTTAAGGTTATAGTTACGTAGATTTAGGTACTTATTATTAAATATTTATCACATACCTATTAATATCTTACTCACGATTATGGAGGGAGCAGTTCTATACTGAAAAAAATAAATATTTGAAATTATTCCACCAATTTTTGAGATTATTCATTACAAACAAAGAAAAATCCAGATATTTATTTTTTTAAATGCCTATAGTATATTTACAATTATAGCAACCAGGAATAATAATTGTACTAAATATAATTACAATATATCGTTCAAAATATTGTTCAAAAAATCCTCTGCGATGACCTTCCCAGTCGGCACCTTAATAGCCAGCCTTCTGGTCCCGAGGAGCATCTATAGATTAGTCGCTTAGTAATGTCTCTATAAAGGCGGCGAGCTCTCGGACCCCATGATCTTAACCCCAAACAGCTTAAATATGAAAGCACCTGCTAAGTTAGCGTATTTACGGAGTGACGCCTTCAGCCGATGCAGCACCAGCGCCGGCACACCCAGATGTGCTTGGAAGGTGTGAAGGTGCTAAGGTATCAACGCATGTAGCGTCCCACACCAAAGGCCTTCCCATCTTCCATGCAACCTAAATAGTTTGTGACATGATAAGTTTGTGTGATGGATGAGCGCCATGGTTTGTTCAGTGTCATGGTGTACCTAATATACACCTACCTATGTCTGATTTTTCACCAAGTTATTTGTGGAGCCAACGCAAAAAAAATGGCGAAATACAAGCATAGGTATGGAGCAGGCAGCTTTCTCACGCAAATCTCCTTAGCAACCCAGCGCGGAAATGCAGCCTGTGTTATGGGCATTCTGCCCAGTTTTATTAATTTATTTAAGTACCTATTAGTTTTTAGCAAGGAAGTTTAGTTTTTCTTTTCTCATGTACCACCATATATATCCATATATATACTCGTACCATACCATGGCAAAGTTTTAAATCCGAAACCGAAATTCTGCATGTATTTTATAGGCATCAATACATTGCTGCATAAATATCGCCTACGCAGATTCGTGACTAGACTCTCGAACAGTTAGGTATTAGAGTTAAAATATTTGCTACTGACCATTGATCTATCTCTCACGTTTTTGTAAAATGTTGTAACTGTGGGCGGTGTTGCCAATTCTACAACTTTTCCACTTTCTTTTTGTAAGTTTTTGTCTGAGAGAAAAAAAGAAAGAGGTTCTTAATCTGCATTATCAACCGACTTCCAAAAAAGGAGGTTCTCAATTCAACTGTATGTTTTTTAATTGAAAGCTACTACTTCCCAAGTGGTCCCACTTATTTTGTCCCATTCCGATAGTTATTTGGTCCCATTTCGGTAATTAGAAGTCGGTTGCTGTGTCAATTTTTACGTAATTTTTTTAAAATTTAAAGTTGCTGCTTTATTTATTTATTTACACTTCATGCACAGTAACAGTACATAGGCGGACTCAATGCCATAGGCATTGTCTAACACCTTAGGGTGATGCAGAGAGAACTATATAGTAGTAGGTGCTAAGAGGTTATGAAAGTTATGATGACATTAGAGTAACAGGTCCGACCGGGGTAATTATTCATAATGATAATCAATCTATATATTTAATACGACAATTTGTGTCTGTCTGTCTGTCTGTCCGTCCGTCGCGTTTTTCAATTTACATACATTTGCATGAAATATTTTTTTATTTTTTTTTATTTGAGACGGTACAAAGTTCGTCGGGATAACTAGTAAACTTAAATACTAATAACTACATACATTGCTAATACTAACAAACATATAAATATACACAAATATACATACATACACATATACATATATTACGCCCATAAACCTACATAATATATACTACGTATTATTAATTAAATATTACGTGTCTAAGGAATATCTGCACATTATGTCTAATGAAAGTAAGTAAATACTTTCATACTTATTATGCATTTAGCAACAATTTAAAACTTAGATTTGTGTATTCATTATTTATTTTGAGGGGCTCGTGGTCTAGTGGTAACCGACAATTTTAACACATTACAAAGGTTAAGCAACATCTAGTTAGGCCGGTCTTAGGATGTTATCATTTCTTAAGACACTGAGACCTCTCCGTGCCTCGAAGAGCAAGTTAAGCCGTTCGGTCCCGGTTGTCATAAGAACATTATGGCAGAGGTAGTAGGAGCCCTAAATCAAAAATCCAATCAGTCCATGGGTTGTGGAGGTCAGATGGCAGTCGCTTCACGGAAATTATCGAAGTTCAGCCGAATCGCAGTTAGACTGGAAAGCCGACCCCAACAAAGTTGGGAAAAGGCTCGGTGAATGATTATTTATTTTGACTCGAATAACATTTCCAAACGCTCTCACTAATACAGAAGATCCAAGAAATGAACTTGGAAACAACAAATACAAACCCCATATAATTTTACAATATGAATTACAAAATGCATATACAAACCCATTAGGAATTACGAATAATGGAGAATTGCAATAAAATATTGAACGCTACGAACAATACAATCAATCAAAATCAACTTACCATCAATCAGTTTTACAATAGTAGGTACAAGTTGCGCCTACGCACTACTTAAGCTGCTAGAAAAGGATCGATACAAAACCCTATACCAACCCGTATGGTCAGCGTGATTTATGTCAGCTGATCCCCCCCAAATTGCGCCCATATTTCGCAAGTCACTAAGATCCCACGTAAAATATTTTCTGCCCAAATCTCGCCAGTTAGCCAGCATGTGCACCGCGTACAGTTAAGGAGAACCTATCCTTAATCATCCATTGAGCCTTTTCCCAACTCAGTTGGGATCGGATTTCCAGTCTAACTGCAAAGCAGTTGAGCTTGGAAATTTTTCGAGAAGTGACTGCCATCTGACCTCCACAACTATTTGGCGATATCGAAATTCTTTACTTAGACCAGTTGGATTTATTAGAACTTCAATTACCTACTGCCAAACAGAAATTACTGCCATAGATGTTCATATTGCAACCGGGATCGAACGGTACATCGTGTTTTCTGAGGCACGGCGGGATCTCCGTCAGTGTTTTAAGAAGTCACCAATTCTAAGACCGCTGGCCAGTGCTTACAATGTGTACCTATGTGTAATGTGTATTATTTTTCTATCGACTAGTATGTACTTTTATTTTTTTTTAATTCCGCGAGACCGCGTTCGCTCCCATGTCCATTGCTGCGGGCATCGCTGGTGACACTTGAAGGTATTTCCAGTGGCGCCCGGCAGACTTTGGTCTCTGTGTGTGGCCTCTTCGGGGGTTTGGTCGGAAAAAAATCCCGCTTAGTTGGGGTTGGGTTTTATCCCGCGTCGGTGAGTGAATGTGGTTGCGTGCTGTGGGGAAAAGGCCCCGCAGCACTTCTAGCGTGCTTCTGTAAGGACGGCGGCGCGGCTCGCTATCCCGCCGTCCTCAGGCCCCGATCATGGAGGTCGATGGTCCTGGGCGTAGATGAGTCTGCCGCGCTTTAGCGACTAGCATGTACTAAAATATGTAGGTATATTCTGCAAGTCTAAGGAATCTAGGACAATAATCGATAAATCAATTAAAACTAATGACTTTAAATAAGTGTAACTTAAATTCAAGATGGCGTCCTACGCCTAATAATGCCATTGTCTAGACTCTAGAACCAGTAGAATTTCGGTTGCAAAACTTGCGCGTGCGCCGCTGACTCACGCATTGGTGTTATAAGAGTGGGGGAAGGGGAGGGGGGTAGCGCATACATAGACAATATTAATAGAACAGTGAATGGAGGCGGCAAAAAATTGCGTCATGGATGTTAAATTCAATATGGGGTTTGTTATGTTACCTATGTCAAATTATATACGTATATATAACTATAGTACGGTACGTAAGTAGTTATATGCTAAGTAAGTGTGTATAGTTTACAAAATGAATAAGCATCGCACCATCGATACTACTCGTAATATAAGAAAGAAGTTTACATTGAATAGGTTCTATTGTTGTCCCGATTTTGAAAATTCATTCACTAATATGTAGCTACATTATCCCTAATTGCTACAGGCTACTTTCTATTCCCGTGGGAATTAGGAATAAGGGACCTAAATCATGTCAGGTCAAGCCGCGGTAATCAGCTAGCGGGTACCTTTTTAAAAAAAATACACGTCAAATATTGACACCCAAAAAATCCACCTCAAATTACCGGAATAGGGCCAAATCATTGTTAGAATGGGACAAAATTGATATGGGGTCAATCGGAAAGCAGTAACTTTCATTTAAAAAAATACAAAATCGGTTCACCCAGTAGAAACATTAAAATAAAATTTGACTTTTGAATGGAGACCCTACTCTTTTTGGAAGTCTGTTGAAAATTTATAATAATAGCTATTACTGGTTGTTAAAAATGCAATATAAAACAAGATAAAAAACTTACAAGTCATAGATTTTAAGACTGGCATTTTATAATTTATCTATTCCCCAGCCAAGAAAACTCGCATTAAAAATAAATCTAAGAATGTTAGAGGCTAAACAGCTCGGTCGTAGTCATATGATACGTTTTAAAAACTGGTTAGGCCAGCCTCGCTGGGTACCACAATGTTATTATATTTCTTTTGAACTTACCTATGCCGCTTTGCCTTTATTATGCAAGCATGAACACTATAACCTCTATATCCTCAGGCGTTTCAAAGAGAACTTACTTAAGTCTATTAATGAAGAAAGGTAGGTTTTACAAATGAAAACTATTTTAAACAATTCAGGCAACCCCTTGTTCATAGTTACGCCATGTTTAAAAGTAAGAAACTTAATGTAGATTTTGAAACGCAGAACTTTAAAAGTAAGTAAGAATACCTAACAGTTCATGATCACACATTGAGCCAAATGCCCTTTGAAAAGTCTCTAGGTTGGCCACTATTTAGAGCGTAGCGAGCGAAGCTCTCATGGTGCAAGAAAGTGCAATCCTTTCTTATGCGAGATCTCTGTCAATACTTTACCGATTTCAACAATTTATATATCAAATTAAACTAGATTTAACTGACATCATTCTAAAGGAGCCCGAATTTTCAATTTAGGCCCTCAAAAATTAAAAAATGCTTGCTGCGCTCTAATATGCTGCCGCGAAGCAGGTTGGCAACCTAGTAATAAATTAGGGTAAAGACACCTATTTTTGTTCCTCATAAGACATCCCACTTCTGATGATATCAAAAAAATGAATCGCCGTTTCTTTGTCTCACTTTGAACAATTTGGCTTATTTCGTTCTTAAAATATTCCTAGAAGTGCAGGGAAGGTTTATATGGTTATATCGAGACCGCACGAAGTTCACTGCTAGAACTTAATGCAAAAAAAATTACATACGTGAGAAGCCAATGAAATCCTTATCTCTGTAAAGGTCTCGTTTCATACCTTTTGGTTGAATATTTCGATCGGAGGTATTAGTGGCTAAGTGGTAACCTTTAGTACCAATTTTAATTATAAAGCAGTATATTGGCTTTGTAACAACTATAAACTTGTTGGAGAAAGCATCAATTAAAAACACTGCATCAAGCTTCTAAATCAATCGTCAGACAAATTCATTAGATGGAAGCTAGATAAAAAGGACCTTACAAACCTAAATAATAGAATACAATATTGTATAACTGGTAAGGTTATAAGGAAGATATTATAGGTTGCTGTTTTAGTAATGTTTATGTGCTCGAGATGAGAAATAGCTAAAGCAAGAGAGGGTTTTAACTATACTTTATATAAAGGGCCCAAGGTCTAAAGATATAAAGACTTGAAACTAATGTCTCCTGTCCTTCAAAGTAATACCGTACTCCACGTTATACCAGGCCTGTCATTCGTCTAACAACCGCAAAAAATACGTGACGTCAGCGACAACTTGAAGTTGTAAATCAGTAAGGGTTGTCTCTTATTTGTGACACGGCATAGACCATAGAGTTGATATTAAGGCATTAACGTCATAAATATTGGTCAAATTATGCTGGTATATATTTTACTTTACTGGACAACCGGAATGATGTCCGTTCGAATGATGTTCTCTGTAAACAAAAGAATGTGCTTTAATTAACGTCGGAGTGCAAGTTCTGTATGTAAGTACTATTCCCTATTCTGTGGTATTAGACTTACTGGGATATTTTCAATGTAAGGTTTGAGTTTCAGATATTTCGGCACTGTTGCAAACGTCATGATTATGGAGGAACTGGAGTAGTGAAGGTGGATCCTTACTTTGCGATAGCTGCAGCGATTAATAGCTATTGGTCGCCTAATGGCACAGATAATATAGTAGTACAAGTATTAATGGTTGAAAGTAGACTTCGCGAGCATATTGAGTCGGCCATTAAAATTAAAAAAAAAAATTAACAATCTCACGATGATGCTTATACTGAAAAACTTGGTTAGTATGTATGCACTTATTTAACTTTTGTTTAAAAAAAATCTTAATCTGATCCTGAGTTTATACGTGGAGGCCACAGACAGGTGGCCAAAGACCCGCGCGTCACAGAGAATTCTCTCGAGTGTGTACCAGGGGCGTCTGGCAATGGAAAATGAAAAAAAAACGAGTATACACGTGAGAAAATATAAGTACGTTATTTAATATGCAAAGTTGGGGTTTTCGAAATATAAAAAAAAAATCTCGGCCTAAGCAAAGCTTGTGATATGAGTACTAGATAAACTGATATAAATACTTATATGCCTACATTTTTTTTTGTTAATACAATCAAAGTTTGTCCCGACCCGGAAAATAAACCGAGAATTTCGGCTCCCTTTCTTGAGTTAGCAGACGATTTTAGTCACCAGATTTTATAATACTTTCCCATTTTACTTAGCAGTTCCGCGAAGAACTAAGAGACCTTAATCGATCTCGCACGTGATGCACCTGTTGACTGACGAAAGAAGCTAAGGTAATATCCCGAAATCTTGAGAAACAGCAATATGTTTCGTTTTTTTCGTTTCTATTAGGCACTAAACAAAATAACGGATCCAATTAAATTTGTTCAGAACAGACATTTGCTCCTTACCTTTCTAAGTAATTGATATATTTTTTTCCGGTTGAGTATGAAATAAAAACACAATAAGTATGATACAATATAATTATGAATATTTTTTTTTAATAAATGCAATAAAGTTGTCAGTCAATCTTACAATTTCAGTTCACAAAGTTAATCTTGTTTTAAACGTAAAAACTTATCAAATATATATTTTTTTATTCCAAAGCAATTATACTTAAAATATTTAGATAGAATTTATAAATTACAAAAACTCAAATGTGATCATAATGTCAGTTTTTGTGATTTATATATTATATCTGAATACCTACTTATCTAAGGATTATATATTACTAAAATACAAAATTTCTAATCACAAAAATCATAAAACATAGGAATGTATCGTAAAACATTAAGTTCCTCAAAAAAGGACCGCTTGAACTAGAATCAGGAAGAAATTTCCCGCTTCACCAGCGCTCCAAGCGGCAACGTACGGAACTAAGCCGAGGCGCAAACGACCGCCAACTCTTTCCGCGCGCTTTCTTTTAAAACCCCTCTCTTTCCCACTCGCAAACCCGCCTGCCTTTTTTGGCGTAAGAGCGAGACAGAATGAAAAAAATGGACGAACGCACATGTGCGCGGGAGTGTGTTTTCGTCTTATTTTTCGCAGGTCGTTTGCCTCGGATATATTCGCGTCGCGTTTGCGATTTTTTTGTCTTGTTCCTTTCTTTTTTTTTTCTTCCTTTTCCCTCCGTGTGTGTCCGTTGTGCAGAGTTGTGCTAGGTCGCGTGGGTTGGTGATTTATTTTTCTTAGTTTATGCTTAGTCGTTTTCTAATACTATTCCATTTATGGCATCTCTTTGGAACAAAAGTTAGACTTTTATTTTATATTCCATGTGCTAGATGTATTTATTATTCGTAATAAAGGATAGGATACCTGGAATCTGAGCTATCTTAAAATAATATTTATTTGACTTTACTTTTGTTATAAAACTGTTTAGATTCATTTAACGTTTTCAATTGTATTAAACTATTTATTTATTTATGGTTATGGCCATTTTTTTTAAAGTATAAGGTTCCCGATCGGCAACGATTTTGCCTCCTATAGCGTGAGCCTAACAAAATGGCGAAAAGTGGGTCTGTGGAAAGGTGGCTCTGCGGATGGATACAGCGGATGCCCTGCGTCTTTTTATGCCATACATATGACCATTTTTGAGGACTTGTAGAAAAAAATTCAATAATTTTTTTAGCTTGCAAAGAAGTTTTTGGAAAATTCTATGTTGTACCTTAATTTCGATTTTTTTTTATTTCAATATTTATTACCAAATTTTCCTCCTTATTCAAAATGAGTTTAAGAGGTTTAAAATACCGTTAAAATGGGTTTTATCAGAGGTTTAAAATAGGTACCGATTGTCTTAAAAGAAAGGGACACAATCTCACATCATTCACAGATTTCTAACTAATAAGCTTTTTTTTAACTAATATTTTTTAATTATAGGGTTTCATTATGAATAAGGGGGTTAGTGTTTTGTATTCACCTACCAGGTATAATTATTTAATCCAGCTGTTTTAAGTTGTATCCATCGTCAGCAATTTTATTGCGTGGAAAGAAGGAAAAAAAACCAATTAAATCAATATTACGAGACAAATTGCGGCCACACATTCTAATAACACGATTATTATGTCTGAATACGTAATTTTGAATATTTATGAATAATTTAATGCGAAATATTTCAAACAAACACTAAAATATTAAAAAATCAGTATTAAATGCTAATATTTTTATAGAAATGAAGTATGTCAACTTTTACTTAACCAATTTTACAATATGAATTGCATAAAGTTTTATTAAATGCCCTTGGGATATTATTATGACTTTTGACTATAAAAATACTATGAAAATTACTTTTTACTCTAAGATGGAGCTGAGAAATTGCTATAATTAACCTAGTCCATTAATAAAGGAATTTTCTAATCAATGTACGCCGTAAAAAGATTTATCTTCAGGGCTCTTGCGCAAGAGTGCGCGAGCGCACCTCCGTTAGGAACCTCTAGTGCTGGATAATTGGAATATCGATATCGATACATTTATCGTAGCAGTTTTGTCTAATTGGATTACTGTTAATTTTTCTTATTAGATTTTTATTGTTGTAGGTTTAGCATCTGAAATAAAAAAATATATACTGCATTATTAAAGAAAAAGCATGTACATAGCCTCTATCTAATAGTTTATGGTTGGTTGTAATAAATATTAAAAACCGGTCAAGTGCGAGACGGACTCGAGCACAAAGGGTTCCGTGCCATAACGGCAAAAAATTACGTTTGTTGTTGTATGGGAGCCTTAATTATTTACTATGTTTAGTTTTTTGGTATTTGTTGTTATAGAGGCAACAGAAATACATCATCTGTGATAATTTCAACTTTCTAACTATCACGGTTCATGCGATACAGCCCAAGACAGATGGAAGGACGGACGGACAGCGAAGTCTCAGTAATAAGGTTCCCGTTTTACCCTTTGGGTACCGAACCCTAAAAAGGACGTCAAAAATAGACACAAAAACCGAAATGGGCCCAAATAATTGTCGGAATGGGAACAAAATGGAAAAAGGACCATTTGAAAAGTTTCAGACAATTTTCAAAATTAGTTCACCCAATCTATGAGTTAACAAACATAAGTAAAACACAGCATACAGTCGAATTAAAACTTCTTCTTTGGACGTCGGTTGAAAAGTGTAGACAAACTTATAGACATCTACATCAGGATGAATAAATCATAATTTAAATAAAATACATTACGACAATTCACACAACGCCATCTAGTCTCAAACTAAACAGAGCTTGTGATATGAGTACTAGATAAGCTGATATAAATACTTATATACATTTTTTTTGTAAATACGAGTACAAACATATACATAGGAAACATCCAGACTTCGGTACAAATGTATGTGTCATCACACAAAGTTTGTCCCGACCACGCCACTTAAGCAGTCATCATAGGCTACATCATGCAAGGACAAAGAAAGCCAGTTAAGAATTTAGTTTCTCTGGATAATCTTTCACTTTTATTGATGCTCTGGATGGATAAACTGTAATCTCGTTATTACTTAGAAGAAGCGGAATTAAATTTCAAATTGAACACTTGAAAATTGAATTATGATTTTTTTAATTAATTAATAATATTTTTGCAGACTTAAATTTCGAGGAATAAAATCACCTTCATTACCAAGTCACTCATGAAATTGTACGCTAAGTTTATTTCGAATTTGAAATGTGCCGTGACCACAAATATGGCTGACCACAAATCTATGGTTTGGCGGCATCTTCAGCTAGGTTAAAAAAAAATTGAACCGATACTTTCTTAGTGTGGTCAGCTTTAAATAGATGTTACCAGAATACTTACTTTACACCTGTCTACTAAATAGTTTTTACGGTCTTGTACCCAAAGGGAAAACCTATTACTGAAACTTCGCTGTCCGTCCATCCTTTCGTATCTCTTGGGCTTTATTTCATGAACCATGATAGTTGGAAAGTTGAAATTTTCACAGATGATGTATTTCTGTTGGTCCTACATAACAAATACTAGAAAAAAAAAATATAATAAATATGTAAGGGGACTGTCATACAACAAACGTAACTTTTTGCCGTTTTAGTACGGTACCCTTTGTGCACAAGTCCGAATCGCAGTATGTAATTATATTTGAGAAAGATTTCATCCATATAATATACTCATACTATATCCCCGAGGAGGAAAGAAGTGTTTAAATATAAGGTACAAAATTTACTAATTAGAACTTTTATCAGTTAGGTATATATTTCTCAGAGCACTAGTTTTGCTTAGTTTTGTTTGAAACTAGATGGCGTTGTGTGAATTGTCATAACATATTTTATTTATATTTATTAAATATCAAGATAATTTTAAGAACAAATATGACTGCGATCTATTTATTAGAAACAGCAAGTTTTTTTAATAATTTGGTAAGTCCGACCGAATAAAACGGTTATTAACCTTTTTAAAACTACAAGAATTTAAATCTCCCTTCGATTTTCAATGAAACATCAATTTAAAATTCCAAAATAGAACAAAAGAACTTACTATTTGAATAAAGAACGCAATGCGTGCGCATTCAATTGCGCTGCTCTCAACTCTGGCTGTGTAGAAGTGCGCCTTTATCTACAATACAAAGACAGTCTATGATTGCAACATGCAGTCAACTTATACTTAGTCGAATGATAACACGGTTATTTATAAGAAGTGTCGTATTCATAGTGTGGAATTTTATTTTGCTAGATATTTATTTTGCTAGTCGTTGGGTCATAGATGTACTTATTGTGGTAAACTACACTCGGTCTTTAATGGAGTTTAGAATTGAATAAAATGTATAAAACTACATCAGCAAAGCATCTGCAATGAATTTACAGTTTAGTAGTTAAAGCCTGCGGTTCTATTCGTTTTTTATAGTGTTGTAATTACTTACTCCGGACACATATCGGTATGAAGAGTAGCCATGTATAAATTCAAAGAGTCAACTACCATTATACAAAATTTCATCAAAATTGGTGCAGCCGTTTATGCGTAAACAATAACAAATATACACACTCCTAGCTACAAACTAGCTGATGAAGTTACTACTGTAATATTTCGACAATTAGTTATCAAATTTAATTGGTATCAATAAAATTTAAATATGGCCATAAACCTGTTAAATAAATCTATTAAAATAGTACTATTTACGGTCCAGTTCAGAATTGTATGATTATTGGATTATAATAATTCGATTCTATTTTCTAAATACACTACACGGTTATTAATTTTTAGCAAATAAATAATAGATGTTATTTCTTTCGAAATCTGAATTTCTTTGAAAAGATAATTTTAATATAAGTATAGCACATAATTTATTTATCAATATAAAATAAAGAATTTTTTTTTTCTCTATAAAGCAAGACTATGAATATCGGCTTTGAGCTTTTTTTCCTTGCAGCGGGGTGGGGTGGGGTTATTGCTGTAAAAGTAGTGGATTTTTCAAAATTTTATCAACTGCACGTTGAGATAACGTGCACACTAACGCAAATAGTGATGTGCTATTACATTGTTTAGTAGAGCTAGATTGTAGATGCGTTTGAATCGATCGACTCAAGAAAGGGATTTCGAAAATTGAATTATTTTCTTTTATATTTTTATTATTTTTAGTTTCAAATTCAATTCTAAAAAGGGTTGGAACCTACATAATGTTTGTTAGTTTTTACTTATTTATAAGTAGGTAGGTAGGTCATAGGCTTTTATATACCTAATTAGTTTATTTTCTCTTTTTGTTAAATATTGAAATGAGTCTCCTAAATTCATTCTCCCTAACTTGGATATAAAAGATTATTGCATTGGTTAATGTCAAGACCCTAAGGATGTAGTATTTCTTTTAATTGCTCAACCTTCACGCGTCGGGTCCTATATAGATAGATAAAAACGTTATTTTATTTAAGCCCAATTATGGTAAAAAACAAATCTATTAATAAATAAAGTATGTAAGTAAAATAGTAGTTTAAAATTACGACAAAATTCTTCTATTGTAAAATATCTATTTCAAAGATTAGAAATGTCTGATAAGTTAAAACTAACATAATGTTGCATTTCATTGTCGGGAAAAAATAATTATTTTATTTGCTTAAATGCCTTAAAAGCTATTAATCATGAATGAAAGCAAGAAGACAGATAGAAAAGACGTTCATTACACAAATACAGAAGCGGTGTTAACAAGATAGAGAGAAACAGCGTGGAAATTGGTCTCCTCTCAGCTTGTGCTGACGTGGGCTGTGCCACATTGACCAGCGTTGATACAGCTCAGTTCGTTAATGATTTATTGTCGGAATTGTAATACCTGAACCTTACCTAGCCATATTACCTAGTTAAACATATAGCAATTCATATAATTACACCCGTTTCTCTAAGGGCACTTTTACTGCGTGTGAATGTCAACGTCAAATCAGTTCGCGACTAGCTCGTTACCATAGCAACCGGAGTGCGGGCTGCCCGTACGATATGAGACGCATTTAATAATTGTATGAAACTTAAGACAAACGGGTCTTTTACGCGATTATTGAAATATATACATAGGTACCTCTTTATTACCCGACGTTTCGACCCTGTTACAAGACCCGTAGTCACGGGTGGACTGGCTTCAGCTCATGGTCGTCTTCGTGAAGTGCGGGTTTGTTCAACTACCCTCACTTCGCCTTCATTAAATATTGTGTTCGGAGAGCCACTACGGGCACACCACACTGATAGTATCAGCACGCAGGTGTTCGTTGAGGTGGCGAGTACATTTACTAAAAAAAAATGTATGAAATTTGACATTGACATCCACACGCAATGCGTACGACATCCTCACGCTGGTGGACACGCTTGACAGGAAGAGTGCTCTGAAGAAGAACATATTATACTTACGCTCATTTATCTCTAATAACTTCGTTGATTCTATTATCTCTCTCAATTAAACTAAATATTTCCGTCCTAAGGCTGTCTGAAAGAGATTGATCTATAGCAATAAGGCCACCCTATAAGGTATCCCAGTGGACTTCATCCACGCTTTATACATTTTGGTCCAAATTTTGAAAGTGCCTGATTATGGTAGAACTTTTTTCTTCGCTGGTATTTTTTAATACTGCAGCTATTGCCCTGGGTTTTATTTGAGGGCAAAAAAAATTACTAAATCGAGTGTACTGTCCTAACTACTTCTATCAGGGCACTGGTCAACAATAGTTTTAATATTTTTGACATTGTGATTTTTTCAATTTTTTTTATTTTTTAGAAAAAATATTTCTTTTATTTCGTTTTAAGCCGAACCAAAAAATGCTAAGAAGAGTGCATTTATACGCGATTATTTTTTTAATTAATTGCTTGGCCAGTGAAGTAATTTGTATTTGGACCAATTATGTCCTTTTACATTAACAACAGTCGCTTACCAAATAGCCTTAATATGAATCTGCAGAACAGCCCCATTTACTTGTATGTGATGAGCAATCTGTACTAGTAGTTCAGTATTATGTTATCTATGGTTAGGTATAAATTACTAGAGTAGATCCTATAATGACCCTCCTATAATTATCTACTAATTCATAGATTCCATCAGAAACAGCTAATAAAATAATTAAATTGCCTATTACAAATTGATACTCAATCAATTAAGACGGAACTTTATTAATTGAAATACGTGTCGGCTCACTTTTATTAGACAGTAAAAAACGTACGTTATTCCTTTTCATTATTAAGCTATTACTTTTACATTATTAGTTGCCCTGTAGTTTTCCCTTCAAGGGCGTACCCAGGACACCTGCCAATTTAATAGACGTTAAGGGGCCATTGCTAGGAATAGACGAATGACAGAAAAGTTACCGGTATAAAGTCTTATTTTACTAAATTTTGTCGTGTCATTTTAGAGTAAAAACAATGAGATGTACAAAAATCTTACAAAGAAGGCAAAACGCACTATATGCCTTTAGGCTCTGACCAATATAAAAGTTCCAGGTTCCTGAAAAAAAGTGGCTAGGTATAACCCCTTCTGAATCAAGCGTGAATTAATAATAATAAGCTGTTATAGCTAATATATAACTTTCACAAAATGTATTGTTTTCATTAATCCGTAAATACTATTCGCGATTAAAAGAATTTTCTTGAATAAACATAATCAATTCTAAATCTTGACTAGATCTTAAAAAGCACTAGTCACATCACTATCCAATAAAGTAGACCAAGGAACTGTGGACCTATCGCAAAATGATAAAAGCACTTTATTTTATAGAGAAATATCGACTTAGAATCGCTTCTTATAAAGTCGTAACTTATTTGGATCTAATATGGATATATAACGTTTAAATGTCTAGTTGGAATCGTATTTTTTCAAAAAAAAGATAATAATGTTGGATGTTTTAAATGGAAATTTTATAAGTTGGCGCGGACGAGGGCGGTTGGTTTTTTCGCGGCTAAGAGGTAAAACTTTTTCTATTGCATAATAGTTTATTTTTTAATTGTTAGTTGATTGTTTTTATTGTGCACTGATATTAATGTTTTTTATGACGAAATTTAACTAGTTTTGTGGAAAATACCTATTTTATTATCATCGACGTGTCAGTTTACTTATCGAATTACGACATTCGCACCAACTCTGGAGCGTTTTCTTGTGTTTACTGATTTTAAAACGATCTTTATGGTTGGTACTAGTCGTTGGCGTCGGGGGGAGGGTTGTAAACCCCCATGCAAAGTTACATAAATGATTAATATAAAAAAAAAATTGAATATTCAATCGAGTTTTTAAGGTTACGTCTAGTTTCTGTTAAAAAAATGCGATGTTTTTTTTGTACGAAAGTAGGCCAAAACTTTCCGCAATAACCTTATCAGATAAGCGTAATTAACACAACTAGTGTTTATATGAGTACCTATTTTCTGTTTGTTAGCAAAATATTGACTACGATAACTAATAAGAATATACAAAAAAAAATAAACTATTCTATCCCCCGTTAGATGGCGTTGTAGGAAAAATGTAAGAGACACGAAGTAATCGTGTCTCTTATGACAAAATAAGGTCAGCGTACAAATTCTAAAAGTATAAATTTGTGTCATAATTTTGGGTATTTTTCGATTTATTCTGTAAATTATTAAGAACTTTACTCTAAAACAGGTAGGTATATTTTATCAATTTTTTTTATTAGCGAAAAAATGTATTCTAAACGCATTGTGAGGTTAAGGTATTTAAATAGTAAATACTTATATTATGCGAAGTTATAAGCATAGTTCTCAAATTAAAAAACTGGTCCTACGCAATAGGAGGCGAGGCGTTTAGTAGTTCATTTTTGAGTTTGCCAGAATTTAGAAAGAAAGAAAGAAAATGAGTTTATTAAACACAACACACTAAACATAGCACACATTTATTACGTTGATCGGCAGGTGCACCACTTGCAGGACAGTTTGACTTGGGACCTTGAAGAAACCCCTTTTCACTATAACGTTTAAAAAAACATAAATTACTAAGTGTTAAATAAAAATTGTTATAACCAATACAAATTGTGAGCTGCTCTATACTTTAATAATTGGAGCAAAAAATCGACCCCACGTTAGAAAAAAGTCTATATAGGGTTGGCACACGAACCAATTATGTCATTTTTTTCGGAAGCCGTTTGAACATATTTTTTTCTTCACTTTTTATTGGTCCACCGATAGAAGGGGCAGTTTTTTTTTAGTTTTTTTGGTGTTGTGTTAATATTAACACGTGAGTACTTTTTTTAAATATCGTTTTGTAAACTGAGGGATTTGACACGCGATGTTTGGACAGGGGCGGTTTTTTTTCTTATTTTTTGTTGGTTTTTCTTTTTCATGTTGATTGATACTTTCTGTAATTGTTTGACGGTCGATTTGATGTGAGTTTTTGTGTATTTTTTCTTCGTTTTCTTTACAAAAGGGGTTATTTAGGGTTACTGTTGTGTTAAACAAAGAATTTTTAAGATATTATTTTTAATTATTATAGAAATTACTAGTTACGATTTTTTTTTATATGACAAACTTTTTTGCGAACCCTTTTAGGGAACTGCCGAAATTACAAAAATACCAAATAAATATTTTTTAAAGGACTGCAAAATAGTAAAAAAATATCAAAAAAAAAAAAAACTACAATGAGTATGTATAATGACGATCTTATTTGAAATCGGCTAAACAAATAACTTACAAACCGGTATTTTTAAGTTAATTGTGGTTAAGTTAAATCATTGTTATGTATTAACTATCTATAAATATTAACGGGAAAAATAGCAGGAAATAATAAAAATTAATACCTATTCGTGACCATGTTTGTTTAAATGTAGATAATAAGGTTAAACTAACTATGAATAAACGACCTTATTGAGTTCATGAACTAATTTACTTTATAGGTATAGTTCGCGAGGCGTAAGCTGAGCTTTGTGTGAGTGCAGTGTACGTGAACGTATATGTGACCTCTTTTACACACATGTGTTGTACACACAGCTACACAGAGAGTTTTTACTCTGCTTTTTATGATCACTCACACAAATGCAAAGCTCCGCTTATCCCTCGCGACCTATACCTATACTTACGGTTTTTATAATTTGTCCAGATTTTGAAGCATTTTTTATTGTTGCCTTGCTCATAAAAACTGTAAAGAGACACAGTTTTTAACCAAATTCAAAATAAGGAGGACGTTCTCAATTCGACAGGTTTTTTTTTTGTTTTTTTTTTAAACTTTATGATGAGTTTTTTTAACATCATAACTTTAAAAATTCTTCTTTAATTGAAAGCTAGTACTGCTTGTGGTATTTCATTTTGGTACCATTCTGTCAATTATTAGGTTTTCCGGTTTCTACTTTGTAGTTGGTTTTTTTTGCTAAAATTATTTGTATTCGTCCATCCATTGTCGTACGACCCGAGTACGATCTCGAAAGAATAACTCAAGGGCTTCAGCAATCACTGTTAACACACACACACAAGGAAGGGGTAGGCAGAGGTGCATTACAGACCCACAATTTACCAGTGTTTTTAGTCCCACGTAATAGGGGGCCACCTATTGCCGTCACCGGGCACATTTATAATGGGTTTTGTCCAAAATGGCCTAATGAATTTAATAAACAGCCACTGTTTATTAAATTCATTAGGCTATAGGCTAGCTATATTGTAATTTAAAAAAAAACCCGTTGCCTTGCGATGAAATGTTGATAAAAGGCAACAAAATCTTACGTGCCAGCCGCTGTGGCACAGCCAATTACAGTCCTGGGCGTCTCAGACTATCACTATTAAACACTAATAATTATTATTTTATACAATATCACCAACTTTTTATTAAAAAGATAAGCGTGTTCAAACAACCTCTTCAACGAACGAACTTAATTACCTACTTGAATGTAAGTACCTACTTATTCCGACGACGACACCGCACTCCACACGTTGGTGGAGTGCTCAGCGTGGGCGAGTCAGCGCCGGAACCTCGTAGTGGGTCTGGGCGTGGATACCCTCTCGCTGGAGACCATGCTTCAAGCCATGGTCTCCAGCGGGAGTAGGTGGAACGCGGCCGTGTCCTTCTGCGAGCAAGTCATGCTCGCGAAGGAGGCGGCCGGGAGGGAGAGGGAGCGTACCCTCCCCGCCGAGTTCCGTAGTCGGCGGCCAGGCCGCCCCAGACTACGCGACTACGCCCAAGACTATCGACCTCCATGATCGGGGCCTGAGGACGGCGGGATCGCCACCCGCCGTCCTTACAGAAGCAGGCTAGAAGGGTTGCGTGCTGCGGGGCCTTTGCTCCATAGCACGCAACCAGATTCACTCACTGACGCGGGATAAAACCCTACCCCAATGACGCGGAATTCTCGTCCCGACCCAACACCAGCAGAGACCACAGGGGTGGTCAAAGTCCGCCGGGCGCCACTGGACATACCCTCTGCTAGTAACCAGAGACGCCCGGCAACGTACGTTAGAGCGGCCGCGACCTTGGGCCGCGGAATTAAAAAAAAAAAAAAAAAAAGTACCTACTTATAAAAAATATAAAAATCTTGTTTCATGGTGTTTGTAATTAAAATCTTCAACAGGCTGATGTTACATAGACTTACTTACAATCTTTGTTGTCCGGGCTGGTAGGTAGATAGGTACCTATAGGTATATTAGGTACCTGTGTAGCTATCTCTTTTTGAGGTTGTAGAAACAAAACACATGTATTTTACAAGTTTTTATTTACTTTCACCTGTTCCGATGTATGTGTGTAATCAAATCTTGCAAGTTAAATTTAACACACTTCCCGGTTTCCGATTGAGCTGAAACTCGTATGTAACGAGGGCAAGGTTTCAGTAAAAAAAAATGTAAGACAATGCACTATTATGATGATACTTCATTTAAAAAAATATATGATTTTATTTCTACTATTCTCCTACTCCGACCAGTTTCTACTCACGCACCATCAGACATTAATGTTACTACCCAATTAGTAAAAAATCTCCTACGTTGCCGTCGTAAAGAGAAAAAAAAACTTATCCACTATGTAGTGAAATGAACAGAATGAAATGAAAATTAAGATTATGTTTACTCAAGTTACAATTAAAGTCTAAATTGCTTCTAAACTTACATTTAAAACCATATTCGCAAAACAATAAAACTCACGACAACTCTTATCTAATAGTATGAAATTACAATATTAAAGTACACAAAGAGCTAAAAAGCTTCCTAAAACGTCGGTATTTGTTTTTGTTTAATAGGTATGTAGCAAGTTCCACCAATCGACATATTTTTGAGGTTATTCTTAATACTTACGTCGTTATAGCACGCAAATGTTTAGTAGTTTATCGATCACACAGACACAATTCCGTTTGTGTTCTATACGCACGAAATTCTCCCATCAATAATGTTACAACTAGTGTGGAAGCGGCTTTACTTTAAAAAAGAATATTTTTTTTACCTATCTCTATTGGGAAACAGACTGACAGACATACATTACGTCAGTATTCCCTAAGAAGTAGGTAAAGCTGTATTACACAACCAAAATTATCACAATTTTTTTATTTTATTTTATTACATTAACGGGCACTATAGAAATTTCATGATCACTCTGTAATTCCAACCAAATTTCCAACAGCTAGGACAGGTGTGTTATGCTACTTAATAGAATATCTGCTGTCCGAGCGATAAGTGATAGTTACATATTGATAAGTGACCAAAGCCAATGTGGTCCAAGTCATTCTCAACAGCACTTGTCACACATATGCTGACTGAGAGACTAGCACTGTAATAGGTCTGAGCACAACCAATTTAAACTTCAGTCGACGACCAATGGTTACACAGATTTTAAAAAAATGTGCTCACTTCACCATTTTTTTTTGCAATATCATTAATTGGATAAGTCGATCGACTGTTAATACAAATTAGTGGTTTTTTCAACTCTCAATCCAATCAACTTCTCCGGACCTAATGCACCTCACCTCCACGCAACGGACTCTGACAAACGGACGACGCTCTTAAGAAACGTCCAGAATGCCCAGAAATAGTCATAAGCGAACTGGCGAAACGTGTTTTTAAAATATACTTTTGTCTTCCCCTTTTGTAGCAAATGGCAAATATTTTCTTAAAAAAAATGTGTCTACCTATGTAATTCAGAAGTTGTTTCCATAGTTGTCAAACTTAACCCTTCACGTTTTCTTCCAAAAATGATTAAAAATAGGTCGCGCTGCGTGAGCGGACGGTCGTTACGGCCCTCATGACTTTTTCCACCCTACTAATTCCTTCTATTTGAGTTGTATATCTTACCTTTATTTTATTTACGAATAATTTAATTTTTTTTTACGAAGAATAGACGCAGACATAGTTACAATGCCTATCATGTTCAACTATATTTACTAGCTAAAATTGGTAACTACTAGTTTCTAGCATTCAACACACTATTAACATTTCCAAGTTTAAACGTGCTTTCGTTATTTTTATGAGTCAGTCACGTCAGTAATTTAGTTTGGCTGGGATTTGGAGTTGTGGTATTTTATGAAGAAACTGTAAGAGGCCTTATCGTACCTATCTTATAGCCAGTGATTGTAATGGTCAAAAACCTTTAGATGGCACATCCCCGCGCAGGCAGCTATCTCGCGCAAACACTCTCATTGGCAATCCAGCGCGGGAATACTGCCTGTGTTATGGACACACTGCCTAGAACTCCCAGTATTACATATTTATTTTATGTTTTTAGTTTGTAGTTTGTAGTTTGTAGTTTGTAGTTTATATTTAGATGACCTAGTAGACGTTAGTTAGGAATAAAAATCTACAAGGTATGTCACTTACAAACAAACAGAGTAAAATAACAATCAAAGAATACTTCGATAGAATTATTATTATATAATATATTATTATATTTAAGTCTTACATATTCACGCTTGCTTTACGGAAGGGGTAGGCAGAGGTATTATTGTAGGCCCAGTTTATTAAACAGTAACTATGTCCGGCGCACCACTTCGTATTTTGATAGCCGGTGCAACAATTTCTGGTAGAATAACGGCCGATTTTGAATGGAGAATTTGAAGTATCCGTTGAGCACGTCAAATGTCAAAATTCAGGAACAAATTTTGACAATTGACGTGCTCAACGGATACTCTCTCTGCCTCTAAGATACTTTATGTCACTATACCAGGCCTAGGTCACTCGCCTAACAATCCCAAAAAGTACGTGACGTCAGCGACAACTTGAAGTTGTAAGTCAGTAAGGGTTGTCTTGTTTGTGATACGGCATTGACCATAGAGTTGATATTGAGGCATTAACGTCATAATTATTCGTCAAATTATGCTGGTACTTTCCTGTCAACCCTAACGTTCGAATGATGTTCTCTGTAAACAACAGAATGTGCTTTAATTTAACGTCGGAGTGCAAGTTCTGTATGTAAGTACTATTCCCTATTCTGTAATAATACTAGCTAAATCTTAAGTTCTGTTCAC
This sequence comes from Nudaria mundana, assembly GCA_963556515.1. NCBI lineage: Eukaryota > Metazoa > Arthropoda > Insecta > Lepidoptera > Erebidae > Nudaria > Nudaria mundana. The sequence goes on from OY748313.1 coordinate 10,740,664, forward strand.
AACCTCCCCTTCATAACACAATCAAGATTGATTAAAATAAATTATTTTATCTGGTAACACATCATTTTCTCACGACAAAACTCGTCTTAGAAAGAAACCTCTATTATCTTACAATCTTGTCTATGCCCCATTCCCATAAACAACAAAAGAGATTAAACAACCGGTTCCTTTTGTTTTTTGAATTTAGAAACAAAAAAAATGTGACATTATTAGTACCCTTACACACCTTTAGAAATTTTGCATTTAATTTGCATATATTTTAGGGTCAAATGGACCCGTTATGGTTTTTTATAGAGTTAAGTGCATAACGGATTGATGAAAGACTTATCTAGTGTTGTGTTACATAGTTTTTGAAAGGGTTATAGGATTTTTCAATGACATTTTGTTTAGTTTTTGCTTTCAACCCTTTAATGATTACATTTCCTGTTTATGAATATAGTCAGGCCTGTGTCACTCGCCTAACATCCGCAAAAATACGTGACGTCAGCGACAACTTGAAGTTGTAAATCACTAAGGGTTGTTGTTGTTTGTGACACGGCATTGACCATAGAGTTGATATTGAGGCATTGACGTCGATTTTACTTTACTGGACAACCCTAAAGTTCCCATGATGTTCTCTGTAAACAAAAGAATATGCTTTAATTAATGTCGGAGTGCAAGTTCTGTATGTAAGTACTATTCCCTATTATGTGCTATAGTATAGGCAAAATAAAATGCACTAAGAACTAGGTTACTTACTGAATACCGCCGCCCGCGTGATATACTTAGTTGTCTCGTTACCAATTCCCACGTTATCGGGATAAAAAGTAGCATAAAGCACTCCGGAATAACGTAGCTACATATTGGTGAAAGAATATTCAAAACCGGTTCTATAGTTTCGGAGCCTACAATCAAATCTTTCCTCTTTATATTTTTTTTTAATACAATCTTTGTGCCACTTTTTTTTTTTTTTTAATTCCGCGGCCTAGGGCCGCGGCCGCTCTAACGTCCGTTGCCGGGCGTCTCTGGTTACAAGCAGAACGTATTTCCAGTGGCGCCCGGCGGACTTTGACCACCTCTGTGGTCTCTGCGGGGGTTAGGTCGGGATGAGAATCCCGCGTCGTTGGGGTAGGGTTTTATCCCGCGTCACTGAGTGAATCTGGTTGCGTGCTATGGGGCAGAGGCCCCGCAGCACGCAACCCTTCTAGCCTGCTTCTGTAAGGACGGTGGGTGGCGATCCCGCCGTCCTCAGACCCCGATCATGGAGGTCGATGGTCTTGGGCGTAGATGAGTCTGCGGCGCCCTCGCCGCTGACTACGGAACTCGGCGGGAAGGGTACGCTCCCTCTCCCTCTCAGCCGCCTCCTTCGCGAGCATGACTTGCTCGCAGAAGGACACGGCCGCGTTCCACCTACTCGCGCTGGAGACCATGGCTTGGAGCATGGTTTCCAGCGAGAGGATATCCACGCCCAGACCCACTACGAGGTCCCGGCGCTGACTCGCCCACGCTGAGCACTCCACCAACGTGTGGAGTGCGGTGTCGTCGCCGGAAACCTCGCAATGTTGACACCGGGGTGTGACCTCACGATGGATGCGAAACAGATAGCTACCGAAGCATCCATGCCCGGTAACGAGCTGCGTCGCACGATACGTGAGGTCACCATGCTGCCTCTGCAGCCAATCGTCCATGATCGGTCTCACCGCCGCGATGATGGTGCTACCCCATCTGGGTTGCTCAAGTCGCACCCTCCATGACTCCATGAGATCCTGGTGGAGTTGGGACCGCCGGTCCTCGATTTCTCGAGACGTAGGCCTGTGGTCCCGCTCCAGCGCCTCCTTGCGCCATTGGAACAATGACGCAAGGGCTCTCGCTTCCAGGTCCCATGGAGGGGTCCCGGCTAGGAGACATGCAGCCTCTCCGGAGATCGTGCGGTACCCTCTTATTGTTTTGACGGCCAAGGTCCTCAACGGTCTATTAAGGAGCGTTGAGTTGTTGGCCGTCAACCGCGCCGTCCATACGGGAGCCCCGTATAGGGCCATACTCCGCACGATCCCCAGGTACAGTCTCCGGCAGGAGGCGTTGGGTCCCTTTAGGTTGGGCATGAGTCGCGAAAGCGCGACTGATGCCCCCGTCACTTTAGGGACCAAACTTCGGAAATGTGGTCCGAAGTTCCATCGGCTATCAAGTACGATCCCTAGGTACTTCATCGAGGGCTTGATGCCGATGCTAACGCCTCCCACATTTATGCTGGAACCTTCAGGTGGACCGTTCCGAGGTCTGTGAAAGCACAGAACCTCGGACTTGTGCAAGGCCACCTCCAGTCCCAGCCGCCGTATCCGACCCACGACTTGAGCAACACCCGTCGTGACCTTGAGTGCTGCCTCCTGGTACGTTGCACCCCGCGCCATGACGAGGGTATCGTCTGCGTAGCACGTTACGCCGACGCCCTCAGGCAACGCACCCCGCAGCACCCAGTCGTAGCCGATGTTCCACAGAAGCGGCCCCAGGACCGACCCCTGTGGAACACCGCACGACACATCTCGCCGAGCTGGCCCGAGCCAGCTGGGGAAAGCTATGGCCCTCTCCGAGAGATAGGCCCCGACAATACGACGGAGGTAGAGAGGCGTTCCGTGATACACGAGCGCCTCCCTAACGCAGCTCCATGGCAAGGTGTTGAAAGCGTTGGCGATGTCAAGAGACACCGCCACCACCACCTTGCCCTGTGAGACTGCTTCCTCCGTCAGGCTCTTCACGCGCATGATCGCGCTCACGGTGGAGCGTCCCCGACGGAAACCAAACTGGTTATCCGCCAGGTCTGGCCCCACACTCGTGAGATGCTCGACGAGGCGTTCCGCGATAATTCGCTCAAAGAGCTTACACACCTCGTCGAGCAACACGATCGGCCGATATCCGGACGGTGAGTCCACCGGCCGCCCCGCCTTACGGATCAGGACCACTTTCCCCGTCCTCCACACCTTGGGACACTGGCCCCTTTCGAGGCATGCGCTAAAGAGCCCCATCAGTCGAGGCCCGAGTTCTTCGAGAGCCAGGACCCACGCACGGCCAGGAATGCCGTCGGGTCCGGGGGCAGTGATTTTCCGGCGTTTAAGCCGGAGTACTGCTGCACCTAGCTCCCCCACCCTGACTTCGGGTACGTCGTCTTCGCGGGTGCTATCCGCGTCGGGCAGAGACGGAGCCATGCGCGGATCTTTGTACCCCTGATGTAAGCTTTCGGAGCCTTTTTTGCATATAATTTGTTTGTATCTTATATCGTAGTCTTATAAATATATATCTTAATTATTGCTATTATTGTATTATTGTTGTGTTCCTTGCTTTCCGTACCATGATCTGACTAAGATTGACCGGCACTATACTTATATTTATTTTTTGTTCTGTCCTTTATAATATTAGTAACCTAGATAAATAATGTAATGTAACGTTACATAAAAGAATAATAAATATTTGTCATGTATATTAATGATCGATATGAAACAATAACTAATTCGAGAATGACACGCACGGGAACCGACCCACATGGCGGTGGCGGGACGTTTTATTATTTTTTGGACATAAAATATTCAAAAACAGCTTTTTAATTTGTCTTTACACAAACTAGATATACAAGTAAGTGATCACAAAATTAGAGATCTTGGGCAAGTGGTGTGTTTGTTAGTGAACGTTCCTCCTGGAAAGCGAACAGTAAACTTGTTCGAGTCCTGCACGAGTCTATTACTATAGCTTTCAACCGACTACCAAAAAACGAGGAGGTTCTAAATTCGACAGTTTCCTTTTTTTGTTATTCTATGTTTTTTACCTTATATGTTTGGACTGAGTGAAACGATTTTGAAAATATCTTTTTTAATCGAACGCTCATTGGATGGACAGAAACATTTATTATACCAACATTTGACTGCTTCGGTGGCGTGGTTGGTAGTGCATCCGCTTTCGACGCCGGAGTCTCGGGTTCGATTCCCGGTCGTGACAAACTTTGTGTGATGACACATACGTTTGTACCGAAGTCTGGGTGTTTCCTATGTATAATATGTATGTATTTAAAAAAAAATGTATATAAGTATTTATATCAGTTTATCTAGTACTCATATCACAAGCTCTGCTTAGTTTGAGACTAGATGGCGTTGTGTGAATTGTCCTAACATATTAATTTATTTATTTATTTATTTATTTAGGGGGTGTAGTAATATGTACTTTTACAAGGAACTTTTGGTATTTGTCACCAGGTGCTTCGCGTACACAGAGAGTAGCCCTAGAGACGTCGATAGAGCCTCTTAACTACTCCGGGCTTCCATAGCTATTATAGTGTGACACCTCAGGGGCCCCCCCACTGGCGCGGAAAGTGATGGAAATACTTTCCGCGCTTTATTATGAAAACCTTTGTAACAGCTTAAATATTAGGTAATTAGCGTTTTGTCGTACTGATCTGAAATCACTTTGATCTGAAATATCTCCTCTTTGGTTAAGAATTCCAAATTCAAATTTATAAATTCATAAATTCATTTAGCTGGTACATTTCCATTTTTAAAACAGTCATTCATTTGTTTTTTTACTGAAAAATTATGAAAGATCTATTTCAAAATTCGATAGCAATAATCTATAATTCAGGTCAGGTAGAAGTGAAATCCGAAATTAAAAAAATAAAGAAATTACTCCGAGGGTTCAGTATGTTTTTAGGACACTTTTGTCCCATGGACGGTTGAGTGGTTAACAACCTATGGTTTATTACTTTATTATGATACTAGCTGATCGACGCGTCTCCGTCCGTGTTACATAGTTTTCTCATTCCTGGTTCAGTACCTACTCAGGGATAATGTAACTACATATCAGTGAAAGAATTCTCAAAATCGGATCAGTAGTTACGGATCATATTCGCTTCAAACTAGCAAACAATCAAATCTTTTGTCTTTATAATATTGTTAGCATAATAAATATTTTTTGGGCATTCTCACACAACGTCTTCTAGCCCAAATTAAGGTAATATAAGCTTGTCTTATGGGATCTAGACAACTGCTAAACATAATTATATATTTCTAAATACATACATATTATACATAGAAAACACCCATACTCCGAAACAAACATTTGTGGATCACACAAATACTTTGATTCGACCCAGAATCGAACCTGGGACCTCATTGCCAGCAGTCGCATTCTTATACCATTGCGCCACCGAGGCAGTATAGATAAAATATAGTCACATCTAAATCCTCGACGGGGTAAATAGAGATAAATAACACTACCATTTTTTGACAATAATTTTATTAATCACTTTATAAATAAACTTATTATAAATAAAGTTTCTTAAATATAAGGCTTTTAATAATAATTTAATAACATTATTTATACTTCACACCCACACCAGTTTGGGTGTATGTGCGATACAGCCGGATATTATGTAAGTTTTATATAAAAATACGAGTAACAATGGCCGACCGACAGCTGTCATCGAGTCATTTAACAATGTACGCAATTGTTATCTTATGAGTAGACAAACGGAACAGAGGCAAAGCTGCATACAACTGCGCGAATAGATTGAGCGAAATAGTCATAATTGTGGCTAAGCTCCCTAAATAAAGATTTTTTTAAAACTGCGTGACTAGCTTGCATTACTACAAAGAGATATTGCACAAAAACATATACTTTTCCACTGTTGTAATATATAGTATAATAACAGTAGAAAAGTATATGTGTTTTTGTGCAATATGTGTAGCAGATTCCACCAAGTGCCGTCAATCGACAGTATAAATAGCTACGAAGAGGTTGAGTTGAATTGAAAATTGAGGGAATTTTGTTTACTGTGTAAATTCAGATACAATGCAATTATACGAGTATGATGATATAACCTGACGTTGCCGTCAGGATTATTTCCTCATTAGGAGACCATGTTAGTCATGATTATACGTATGTTTAGGTATGTAGTCTTACACTAAACTTTTAAGAAATTATTATTTGGTTAATTATAAATCTATCGTGACAACCCTACCAAAATATGTAACTATTTTGCACGTTATTAGAAAACATTGTCTCTGTTCCGTCTACTCATATGTTTGTTATACTCGATACTTAGTTGGGTGTGGTTCTACCAAGGCCCATTCTTTAAATAAACATTATAACTTTTTTTTTGTGTCGCCATCTAGCCCAACGCAACTAATATAAACTGGTGTTATGTAGTCTAAATTACATAAACACACTCAAACCATACTTATCGTACATATTTTTGTATTTCAAAGCAATGAAAGTGCTTAAACTATTCTTAAAATATTAAGAAAGAAATTATAAATAGATAACAAAAACTGATGTCACGCTAATCTTAATAGCGGGATGTAGAAATAATGAATATGTTATGAAGCAAAAATTCGATGTTGTCGGTAGTGGTCATCGTAGCTCAGTGGCCAGAGCATTTCCCCTGTTAGGCCGTAGGTTCGAGTGCTGCCGATGATTTATTTATAATTTATTTCTCAGTACTTTTTTTTTTTTTTTTTTTAATTCCGCGGCCCAAGGCCGCGCCGCTCTAACGTCCGTTGCCGGGCGTCTCTGGTTACTAGCAGAGGGTATGTCCAGTGGCGCCCGGCGGACTTTGACCACCTCTGTGGTCTCTGCGGGTGTTTGGTCGGGACGAGAATCCCGCGTCATTGGGGTCGGGTTTTATCCCGCGTCAGTGAGTGAATCTGGTTGCGTGCTATGGGGCAAAGGCTCCGCAGCACGCAACCCTTCTAGCCTGCTTCTGTAAGGACGGTGGGTGGCGATCCCGCCGTCCTCAGGCCCCGATCATGGAGGACGATAGTCTTGGGCGTAGTCGCGTAGTCTGGGGCGGCCTGGCCGCCGACTACGGAACTCGGCGGGGAGGGTACGCTCCCTCTCCCTCCCGGCCGCCTCCTTCGCGAGCATGACTTGCTCGCAGAAGGACACGGCCGCGTTCCACCTACTCCCGCTGGATACCATGGCTTGAAGCATGGTCCCCAGCGAGAGGGTATCCACGCCCAGACCCACTACGAGGTCCCGGCGCTGACTCGCCCACGCTGAGCACTCCACCAACGTGTGGAGTGCGGTGTCGTCGTCGGAAACCTCGCAGTGTTGACACCGGGATTTCTCAGTACTTATCATAGATTGATTCTCGCGACTCCACCCGCGTGGTATAGTTTATTAGTCTCCGGCTCCCTATGTTACTCGTGGATAATGTAGCTTCATATCTATGAAAGAATTTACAAATTCAGTTCAGCAGTTACAGAGTTTATTCAATTCAAACAAACAAAGAAAAATCTTTCCTCTTTAACCCTCGGCATGCCTGGTGACCAAAAGTTACACGGTATGCCTTGTAGGGTCTCACGGACCCGGACTAATAGCCCCCTATAAACATGTAGTAGTGTATTACATTAATTGATAACCTAGCAGTATAATATGCTACAGTATGTAATTAAAATAACCCAGAATCAATTTGTTTTGTTATATATTCTTATAATTAAACGTAAGCAGCGATTTTAACAAAAGCGTAAGCGTAGCGTTTTTACTTTGCATCATGTATGAAAGTACTTAAATAACAGGTACTCACGCGCACTTAAATCACATCTTTGTTCTAAAGAACCGTACCCTGGAGTGCCCTGGACTGAAATGGCGGGTGTCGGACGTGTAGAGACTCATAACGGTCAGCTACTGAAGACGGTTGCGTGAAAAATTCAAATTTGAATATACTGCAGCAATTTATGTTAAGTGATGGGTCTGTGGGACCCTACCAGGCATGCCAAGGGTTAAAATTAGAATAGAAGTATAGAGAAATCACACCCAGATCAACGCCGGGCGCCACTGGAAATACCTTCTGATGCATACCAGAAACGGCCGGCAATAGACGTAAGAGCGCTTTCGCGGACTTATAAAAAAAAAGCAATACCTAGATCTATCAAGCTTCCTGTAATATACCTACTTAATAGGAGATTCTATGTATAAATAGTACGGTGTCTTGCGCGGTGCTTCGCGCAGCAACACGCCATAGGTTTTGGCCTATAACTTTTGACTCCTTAGGGCTAGGTCAAATTTTCGATTTTTTAGCTTGCCTCCAGATCGAAGGCTATCCATAGAGGGGTCAACCATCATTGGAGCGTAAGCAGTTCTCGAGAGCTAAGGGGGTACAAAAATTACATTCACCGTTTCTATATATAGATAGATACCTACTTGAGATTCTATTTTTAATAATAGAACAGGCAAATCCAAGATTTAAAGAGACACCACTTGATTTAAGCTGTTTAATGAAATGTGTGAAATCGTTTCCCTTTCCGACTCTCTTATTTGGATTCGACAATCTTATTAGTACCATTTAATTGCAAGACACTCTCTTGATTTGTCCAAGTTATTACTTAAAACCAATAAAACTAAGTACCTGTATATAAAATAAAGTTGTGAACAGTACCTACTACTTACTCCAGCTAAAATATTTTACTTGTGGATCGCAGATAACGTTCATTTAATACTGTCATGTTAAGCTAGGGTTGGCACGCGTTGTGTAAAAATGTTAAACGTTTAAAGGGAACAGCCGCTGGCCCGAGTCCAGGTCAAGACGTTTTTGTGATTCATATTGTAAAATTTTTAATAATATTTGGATAACTTCTTGGCGGGAAAGAAATTCAATACCCGAGAGGCAGTACAAAATGCCTTTGAAGAATTTGTTGCCTCCCGTCCAGCTGATTTATTTAAGAAGGGCATCAATAAACTGCCGCTGCGTTGGCAAAGATGCATTGATTGCATGGGTGATTACTCCGATTAATACAAATAAAAAATACACGAAAAAATATCGTTTAATTTTTTTCATACAAAACGGCAATTTCATAGGTAAAGTAAATCTTGTTATGTTAAACGAGTTACGAAAAGAATTAAAGTGAAGCTACTTTTTGCATTTAATAATAGATAGACAGACACGTAACACGTCTATATCCCCGAAGGTATAGGCAGAGGTGCATTACACACCTACAATTTACCAGTATTTTTGGTCCCACGTAACACGGGTCAAGCCTATTGCCGGGTAGTAGCAGTTATATAGCAATTTTGAAAAAAATTGAACCCCGTAGCCTTGTGATGAAATGTTACGCTATGGCACAGCCAATTAAAGTCCTGGGCGTCTCGGATTACATTCTACATACCTACACATACTGAGGTGTTAGGTATTTTTTTTTTACATTTGGTGACGCCGCCCGCCTGGTGGTAAGACGTCTAGCGATTGTGGGCCACTCACAGCATACAATATTATAGAGAGTGGCCCTCAACTTGACGACCTACTGATGTGCCTCTTCACGCTCCGCTTAAAGAACCCAGGATCATATCCACTGTGTGGGAGTGGCATCTCTGCCCGGCACGCGTTGTTCGGGTTCAGAAGGAAGAGGGTGGGATGAGATTGAAGAGCTCTTCAGATCACTCGCCGTGGTAAATACGGTAGAATGCGGCCAAGGAAGCTATTGTTCGGCGCTGAGCTGGCGGCTCGAGTCTTCCCGTTACCTCCGGACAATCTATAATACGGATAGCCCGTCGCTGCATATTAGCGTCGAGAGCGTCCAGCAGATACTTCGCGGAGCCGTCCCAGAGGTGAGAGCAATATTCGACGCAGGGTCAAATCTGCATCTTGTACAGCAGACACCTCTGTATTAAATTACACTTCCACACTCTGCCAGTAATTTTGTAAGTCCTACGTAGAGGAAAGCCTATTGCCGTTACGGGGCACTATAGAATATTCAAAACCAGTCTGTAATTCAAACCACAATTCCCACAGCCAGGACAGAGTTACATACTACTTAATGCCTATCTTAGTTAGAGCAGTGAGAGCACTCTCGAGCTTACCTATTAAAATAAAAAGTGACAACCCTACACCAAACCCTATAAATCGGAGTTCCAGTATCAGTGATAGATCTACTACACCTCTATATACGTTTTATTAGTAACTGTGTACTACTAATTAGTTGCAATTTTGTTATTTACTAGCAATCGCTTACGACTTCACCCGCATTATTTTATTAAAATTTGGCCGTTCCCGTAATTCTCAAAAATATATTTTCGGAAAGAAAATTTTTTTTTCCATGTTAAGATTTTTTTACTAAATTACTCCTTTTTTATCTCTAAAAATGTGTGTCTGAGTTAGAGACGCCCAGGACTTTAATTGGCTGTGCCACTGCGGCTGGCACGTAAGATTTTGTTGCCTTTCATAAACATTTATTCATCGCAAGGCTTCGGCTTCAAATTTAGTTTTCAAAATTATAATATGCTTATTTTATTAAATTAATTCGGCCATCAAATTGTGGTTGTGTAATGCGCCTCTGCCTACCCCTTCGAGATATAGGCGTGATATGTGTGTGATATGTGTGTGTGTGTTATCTCTAAAAAAGAGCTATCATAACCATGTAAGGATCAAATAAAATTTTCGGACTGGGACCAAATTAAAACAAGAAGCTTTCAATTAAATCAAAAAATGACAAAATCGGTTCACTTAGTCGGAAAATAACAACCACGAAAAAAAATACAGTCGAATTGAGACATTCTCCTTTTTTAAGTCGGCTAAAAAAATCTCGTATACACGTACGGTACACTTCTGGGACTATTCTGTGACGATTATAGAGCGGGTCCCTAAATCGCGGGGTCAGCCACGCGCTTGTTCAATTCATTGTACAACTCCATGTTATTATTACTTGTCTGTCTGTTAGCATGAATTGAATTGGAACCGGGGTTGATACTCTGTAAGAGAAGAGATTGTTAAATATTGTACCTGTTTTCATATACCTCACCATTCACCGAGCCTTTTCCCAACTCAGTTGGGGTCGGTTTTCCAGTCTAACTGCTCACGGCTGAACTTCGATATTTCCCGTGAAGCGACTGCCATCTGACCTTCACAACTCATGGGCGATATCGAAGTTCTGCGGTTAGATCGGTCCGATTTTTGATATAGGGTTCCAACTATACCCCTAACGACTGCCATAGATGTTCGTATGACAACCGGGACCGACGCGACAACGTGCTCTCCGACTTTCGTATTTTTAATCGACTTAAAAAGGAGGAGATTCTTAATTAGTTAGACATTTTTTTTTATGTTTATTGGGTAGAATTTGTTTTGAAAGTCACTGCTTCCCATCTTTCGCTTCCTCAACTTTCATTAATGTCTTCATGCATGCTCGCCGGTTACTGGTACTTTTAACCTGGCCTTTATTTAGGATATCTGCGATTTCGCAGTCGCAGTATGTTCGCCTTGGTCGACCCTTAATAGCTTGTCTATTCACACTCGCTTCATGTATCTGTTTTGTCAATCTACTGTCATCCATCCTCTCAACATGTCCGAACCATCTAAGCATCCCTTTTTCCACCTTGGTTACTACATCTTCTGACCAACTATACTTCTCAAACTTCTCATTTCGACCGCATTTATTCTACTCTGATGCTTCTCCTGCCACACCCAACATTCACTACCATACATTAGTGTAGGGATAAGCACTCCTCGATGCACAGCCATCCTTGCCTTATGAGACACGTTCTGGCTGTTCATAAAGCTATATAGTGCCCCATTTACCTGATTACCTGCCATAACTCTTCGCTCAATATCACTGTCATGCCTTCCATCTCTTGAAAACTTACATCCTAAGTATACAAACTCTTCCACTTATTCCATTCTTTCTCCTTCAATCACAATCGAACAGTTCGACGTACTTTCTTCTCTTTCAAAAATCATTACTTTCGTCTTACTTACATTCACTTTCATTCCTTTCTTTTTCAAAATATAGACAAAGTAAGAAATTAAGTATTCAGTAGGTACCAAGTGGTTTACGCGACTTGCTGCCACGCAACCCAACCTGTGTTTGGGTTACAACGTTTTACTAACGACGCCGACGCTAAATTTCAAAAAAAACGGACCATATTTTGACTTTGCAGACTACTGGTTGGGAACCACTGATAAGCGTAACGTGACGATTACTAAATCGTACTATCCGTAAACCGCGTTAGAGAGCTTCGTTCCAGAAAGCATCTGTAGTTTCTCTGTCTGTTCATCTGTATATTCTATAATATAAAAATGAATCGCTGAATATGTTGCTAAGCGCAAATCTCGAGAGCAGCTGAACCGATTTCGCGAATTCTTTTATTGTTGTGATCGTTACTATCATTAGAAAGAATAATGTGGTTCGCCGGGACAGCTAGTTATTAATAGATTTTTTCCAAACTAATTATAAGTAGGTCCTATAAAAATAAAACTAGTCAGGTATAGATAAGAAAAAGAAAAAACTCGCCTCATGTATACTGAAAGATTTTTTATTTTTCAAACTCGACTTCGATACAAACCCTTTTAACTCTAAGTAGGTAACATTAAAAACAAACTTTACCTTTGTAAGAACCGTTCAAACAACGTACCTTTATAAGAACCTCAAGGCCTATATAAGAACCATTTCCTATTCAAACTCAAACTCAAAAACTATAACTGAATTTGAACACCTAACGCCATCTAGTTCCAAATTAAACTAATCATAAGCTATGATACTAGTAAAAGTTTTGGGTTAGAGACAATAAACTCGTGTTTGACGAAATGTAGGCTTATTACACACCTCTGCCCACTCCTTCAGGGAAACAGGCGTGATTATATGTATGAAATAAATTATAAACAGAAATCTATACTAATATTATAAAGAGAAAATATTAGATTTTTTGTTTCTTTCTACTGAACGTCCTACTGAACCAAATTTAAAAAAAATTCACTAATATGTAGCTATATTATCCGAGAATAATATAGACAAATTTGTATCCCAGTAATATATTCCAGTGGGAAATGGAAACGGGTAAACTGAATCACGCGGGTAAAGCCTCAGTAATCAGCTAGTCAGACATAACTATATAAAGGTTAACTAACCGTCACTTACCAAGTCGATTTTCTTGAGTTCCTGTGGTCAGTCACCATAAAGTACACACCCTAGGCTTGTTGCTCGAGGCCCCTCCTGCCTATTATGCACATATACAATTGTTTTACTGGATAATGATATGTTAAACCTATGTATGGTAGGCGGGCTTTGTAAACACACCTCTTAAACGAATAAAAAGTTTATAACTAGGTAAAAGTATCACACACACACACATATCACGCCTATATCCGCGAAGGGATAGGCAGAGGTGCATAACACACCCACAATTTGACAGTATTTTGAGTCCCACGTATCAGTGGGCAAGCCTATATAACGGGCTATGTCCATGGCCCGTTGCCTTGCTATGAAATGTTGATTAAAGGCAACAAAATCTTACGTGCCAGCCGCTGTGGCACAACCTATTATAGTCTTGGGTGTCTCGGACTAATATCATCAAAAATAAAACATAAAATTTTGCAAAATATTTTTAGGTATAAGTCTCTAGCTAAACAAATCTAAACGTAATGTAAAATAATATCAAAAGACAGAACTAACTTAAAACCTGTTTCGTAGCAGGCTACGCCATCTCTTGTGGGGTAGCGATAAGAAAATTCTCGGCTACGAGAAACAAAAAGGGTTGCAAGAACCCTAACCTCGATAAGAACCTTCGCTTCTTAGGAAATAAACCTTAGAATGCACCAACTGAAAAATTCACTTTTGAAAAACAAATGTTTGTAACCCCCCTGAAATTTATTTTAAACTAAAAGAAATGTTGATTAAAATTTACAGGATGTAAGTTACTAACTGTTTTATTAATATTGTATTTTTAAATACCTATGATCGAGTTGAAAAGTAAATAAAAATATCATCAAGCCCACGTTTAGGTGAAAACAGGAAAAAGTGTAATCTCAACAACACCGTTGGCTAACCCCATAGACTAAGCCACGCCTGAACATTAAAAAAAACGACAGTCAAAGAGGCGTTGAAAAGAAATGTTTAAAAACTCTACATGAAATAACATTATACCAAACTCCGTAAGTGCGAGCGAGACAGATGTCATTAAGAAAAAATCACAAAGAAACGTATTCTTTTTCATTTCCTCCCTCACTAATAGCGGCTTAGAAAAAAATGGGGAGCTCTACTCGTCCCGTTCTCGCATGCAAGGGTGGGATGGAAACGGGGTCGGGCGAGCGAGAGGGGCGAACACCCCGCGACGTCCTTAGCGCCCTTTTTAATAGTTCTTATTTCGGCCGTAGTCCGAGTGGTCCGTCATGTGTTTTTGGGGATATTGTGTCCGAGTCTGTATGCGGGGGTGTACAGGGGGCGCGGGGCCACGACGCTCACACGGCGGCCGCCCGCTGCCGGCCGCGCGTCTTTTCCTTGACCGGACGCATTTTTCCGCGGAAAAAACGCGGGGCGCGTGCGCCCGGCGTCGGTGGGGATGTTCTTGGCTACGTCTAAGGCGGCGGGGGCGGCGCCGCGTCTTGCTAGTTGGAGCGGCGTCTTCGGCTGGCGCGCGCGTCCGCCCCACCCCGCAAGAAAGCGTCGCGACGCTCAAGTTTTCCACCAAGAAGTTAGTCGTCGCCCGCCCGCGTCTCAAGAAGGTCTCGTTTCCGCTTTTCACGGCGCGACTTAGCTTTTCCGGGGGTGTCTCGGTCGCGAAAAAAATAAAGAAACGCCGCGTTAACTTTTGCGATTTTTTTTTTACGGTTCGTCGGTCCGCTCTCTTTCGCTAAAGAGATTGTTGTGTTACAGATCCGCGGTATCACCGAAGACGTCGGGACCCGGTATATACGAAACAAGTGTGAATTAAGAAAAAAACTTGCGAGCGATCGCATGTTTTCGTTGTGACGATTCGTCCGCAACTGGAATTAATGTTGAAATACTTCAATGAGAACATATCCCTAGCGCTGCAGGAGAGGTACAGGGACCTCCATGAGTATCGGAAGACGGAAGCGATAGAGGAGGGCTCACCTAGGGAGGCTAAAGTACCGAAAATAGCTGAAGAAGGTGAGCAGGTCGGCGGCGAGGGCGCGTTCGAACCGAGCGCCGCGCCGCCGTTCCCCAGGCTCCTGGAGCCTCCCAAGGAGGAGGACAACTTTGTGGCCAGCTGGCTTCAAAACTCGTTCAAAATGACAGCAGCTGAGGCAAACAACGAGGTTTCCACTGGCGGCAGTGCACTAGACCTACGCGCTGCCCCTCTATCTCTCCACATACCAACATTGCAGCAAGCGGCGGAGGCGCAGAGACAGTTCAAGATGCAGGACTTCTGGAACAGAAGTCGGCCTGATTCTCCGAGCCAGGAGCAGTTAGGAGAAGGCCACAGTCTCCAAGGGCCGGCTCCTCCAACGCCGCAGCCGCCAGCGACACCTGACCACAAGATGATGACTGAAAAACTTGTGAATGAAATACAGGTGAGTCTAGTTTGTAAGTTTTGTATACATATTCTATTCGAGTTTCTGAGACAATATAAATATTAATATCATGTATTAAAATTAGATATTGTTTTTTACTATTTAAAAAAAAAGTTTGGGCACTGTTTCAACTTGTTATAGTCACTTAAAAATCACCAATATTTCCTTACTTTTTAGCGACGGCAAAAACGCTAAAAAACTCAACTGAAGTTAAATATTAAATTATCTTACGCACTTCCGTAATATTTTTCTTAGTTGATATAACTTAAAATCTTCACAACACTACTAAACATTATTTAAATCTTATTCACGTATTTTGAAACCAAAGTGTTTTTAAATCACGTCTATCTTGTTCAAATATTCTTGATCAACTGACCTGAGATAAGTTAAGGTGAAACCCGTTCCAAATTTGAATGATCCCTTCCTTATAAATGGAAAAAAAAAGATACAAGCCAAGGCTGTTGCCATTGTACAGTTGTATTGTAAAGCTTTTGTTAACACAAGAAAGGGTTAAGGTCCTTGCGTCAAACTTATTATTAAATCGTTTTTGTGTCCTTATGTCGCATCCGGTTTTACAAAAGGATATGTAAATTACAATAATCTGTGATAATTCTATTATTTCTGTATTACCTGTGATCAACTTGTCGACAATGTCGATTTGTATTTTTTTTTTATTTTTCAACGACTATTTGTTTTGAACATATGGCTTATAATTATTTTTTACTTATCGATGAGATTCAGTAGCATTTTTATGTGAATATTGATAATTATAACGAAGTGTAGACGTAGGTACCTTCTTATACTTACCAAAAAATATTTTCGAATGAGTCTTATAATTAGATTAGTCGCTGTATGAATGATCCGATTTCTGAATAATAGTCAAATCAATCTCAAAGTTGTCATTATTTTATTAAATTGTATTGAACACAATACAATTTTGGTTAATTATAAAATAAAATTCAGCCTAAAATGTAATACATATACCTATGTACATATTTCTTTAAAATCCAATTTAAAATCAGTGCATTCTTATTTTAAAACCGGAAAATTTATTTCAGTCAGTAAAAATAAATAAGGGAAATAGTATTAACTTTCTCAATTCGAAATTTAAACAACAGACGAAAGAATATTACAATTTAAATTAGTTTCGGATACGTTCACCTTGTGTTTCCCACGGCGCACCGGATTAGGGCCGCGATCATTTTATTTTTAATTTTTTTCCGTACTGCTTTGTTTCACCGAAGGGGTGTTGACAGTTATTTGTTGCGAATCTGTTTTTTTTTGTTTTTCAAATTTTTGTGTTCGAATACCAAACCGGTTTTGTTTCAATCGGTATTCATAATGCTTTTTTTAAGAAATTGAGATTTAACGGTTCGTAACTGCGCCTTTGTGGTTTAGTTTGTCAAAGGTTAGTTAATTAAAATTTGATTTATGAATTTGCTGTTGAGTCAAGGGCTTGCTATCAAAATAATGGATTTTATTGTTTTTTTTTATTAAGTTCACAGGAAGAACTCTGTTTTTTTGTAGATGTAAATATAAAAATTCCAGTTGCAATAACATACCTAAGTGTAGCTGTTACAATTGACTATTGATCAATTGAAAACTACATTTATTATAACAATAATTTAGTCTGAAATAATGCCGCAAGAAATTTGAATTTGTAAGCAATAATTAAGTTCAATATTTCCTATAGTTAAGACCTAAAAATGCTACCTAGGGATACCTTTATGCAAATATCGGTGTTCCTACCTCAAGATTACTCGAAAATGTTCGAAAGTGTTAGTCGCACATATTTTTTTTTTCACAAGAAAATTAAAAATTAATCTCTTTTCCACGCTGCTTTGGGACCGTCAGCAACAGCAATCACCATCTGCGGACTCCACGATGAGCGAGAGGTCGCTTGTTCCATTTGCGCTGGTAAATTTACTATCATCACTCAATAATATCGATGTAAATATTTTTTTAACTCTTAATCTTGTGGCTGTTTTCTTTAATCTTTTTGTTACTAAACTTTTCTTTGTTTTTGTCGGCTTGATGACATGTTTTTGTTGCATAGACTTTGTCCACTGTATTTGGGAAAATAATTGTTTATATTCTGACTTCTGGATAAATATAATTAAAAAAAAAAAACCAGGCCAAATTTTCAAATTGTCATTTTATTAAAGACAGATAATATTGTAAAAAAAACAACAATTAACATGGTATTCACTGGACATTGGGCTTCGAAATTTAACGTTTATTTAAATAACGGTTATTACCTAATTTTCGTTTCCCTGTAACCATTCGTTAACCGCATGTGCACGCAGTGTTGTGTAGTTATTGTTATCAATCGTAGAGACCGGTAAGTGTTACTTAATATTATAATAACTAATTTCACCTAACGGGTTATCTAACTCCGGAATTCGCTTGTGAAACAATATTGCTTCTTAGTGTAATTTAATAAGGTATACTCGTATAATTATCAAGTATTTTTAGTTTCTAAACCTCAGTATCGATATAAAGTTTATTCTAAATATAAAAAAAAACAAATATTAATCTAAATTCAAAATAAATTTTCATTGCTGTCAGTTTAAAATTTTGTAAATAGAACTATTTAGTATTTGAATTTAGAATAGAAATTAGAATTATAATGGTACACAGTAGTATTAAATTTTAAATTAGAAATTTAGTTTTGAATTTAGATTAGACTAAGATCCTAATTTCAGAATTATGTAATAAACGTTTATTTCTCATTTTACGCATGCAGCCGCAGCAGCAGTCGCCGACCGGAGACACGCCGATTGGCGATCGGAACGCGATGTTACCCTTCGCTCTGGTAAATGTCCTGAATAGCCTGAATAATGATGTAATTATAATACTTTCCTTTCTTTACTATCCTTTCTATTAATCTTTTCAGTATTAAAACAGTACAAATCCTCTGAAATTTGAAATTAGGCTCACAAATTTAAAAAATAATTATGTAGTCCATATTTTTTTGTTCTCGAACTTAACCCTATAACAAAACATGATTTATCTTGAACGTAGATAGTAATGATGAAAATAGTTGAGTAGGTACTGAAATCAGTTCTCGTATCCTAATCTCAACACAAAGCTACATTTTTAAACTATGAAGTTATTTTTATAATTTGAGTTTATGCTCTTTTAAAATGTGAACAGACTAAAAAAGAGCTCACAATTATTTAGGAAAGTATACCTAATTCAAAACATTTACTTATTTCATGTTGTTCTACTGTTTCTTATTTCTTCGGGCCTTCTTTCTTTTTAACTGTATTTATAGTTTAAAATTAACACTAAATATAAACAAAATCAATCAGAGGTTGTTTTTAATTTTAGATTTTTTATTCAGTTTATAAAAGGGATTATTAGACAATTTCTAAGAGTTCTTCTCGATCATATTTTTTTTCAGTTTTAGAACTGGATTTTGATTATAATTTTTTTTCAACAGCAACAAGCACGATCAGGACAGAGCATCAGTGAGCGAACCCTAGAGGAGTGCTGGTCGACACTGCAGCGAGTGAGTTGGCATCTGTTTCAATGTGTATTGTTATCTTCCAAGGGTAGGGGATGCGTGGCGGGGACTATGTATTAGTTTTTGTAGTACAAAATTATATTGACCGTTAATTCAAATATGGAACATTCTTTATTTAAATACAACCTTTTTTATTTCAAATTATTTTGTATTGTTTTTTTATGTATGTAACTAAGGAGTTTTATTAGGCTTCAACATTCTCTGATATAAACTTTATATTGAGTTGTTTTTATTTTCGAAATACAAAGTCACCAAATCGCATTTCCCTAATAAACGGGGTATTGGTTACAATGCCAATTACTCTTAAATTTACATTTAAGGTGAGTTTACATTTCAGTATAAATTGTTTAAATTTCCCATTAGAATAAGAAAGTGAAATACAAATTTTATTGTATTAACTAAAATAGGTTATCGTTGATCTGAGCAGTGGGTGGTTTAGTTAATGTTTTTAAACAGGAACTATAAAATATCTAGACTCGATCTAGGCTATGCAAATTTAATTCAAAGGAAATGTTTTCACATAGAATCAGTCAAGATAAAAAATCAAGCGATTAAAAACGCCGTGGGCGTGCCCACAATTTATTATATCGAGATCGAACGCCATTTTTTTTACTGTTTTTTAAAGCATGTGCGTACAAGGTGGCGTATGACCTGCCAGGAAGTACTTGTCTTGTACATCTGCAATTCACTGTTGAAGTTTATTATGTGTAGGGGTTTTATTAGCAACTTAAATATAAATATTTATAATACAGTCAAATTGATAAAAAGTAGATATATGTAGGTAGGTAGGTATGTTTCTCATAGAAAATTTTCAATTTATCAAAATAAACTTTAACTAAGTGCCTATGTCTATGTATACTTCAGGTTTAATTGAATTTTTCGAATGAAAAATTTATTATTAAAGAACAGCACCCAGAACTAATAACAACCTAAACAAAATACCTATTATAGATTTCATTTTATTATATCTGAGGTAATTTAGAATAAAAATAATGGGCTTTGTATTTAAAATGTATCAAAGTTAGTTTGATAAACAAATTCAAATGAAATAAACAGCAATATAAAACTGTTAAAAAAAAGTTTTAAACAACACACTAACATTGCGGGTTAAAAACTACGTTCATGTAAAAGAGTACAGGTGCTTGAAAAAAAAACAAAAACAGCGAATGTCGGACGAAACGGAAAAGTACACTCAACAAAATAAAAACTGCACTCTTTGTACGCGGTCGAGTACTTGATCTTTTGTGGGTGAATGAAAACTGTAGAGTCAATTTGTTTTAACTTTTTCACAAAATATATATATATAATGTCTTTTGTTGCTAAAAAAGGCTAAGACTGAACTCAAACCTCCTGCAAATGTCAAAATAAAAAATAAAGAATGTCAGATTTTTACTAGAAATACCACAGTAAGAAAATTTCAAAATATTGTTACCTTTATCAGGTTTATCATAGTATTTTTAGTCATGAAATAAGTAGTAGATTATAATTACACCAAAATAATATTAATAATATTATATAAATATAATATTATCTGGTATAGGAAATTAATAAAAAATCTAAAATTACTTATCGACTCTACATCTTTTGTATTGTGTAAAACAAAAAGTACAATACACATTGTCGAAAAAATCCTTAAACATTTGCATGTCGATCGGCAATGAATTTATCGTTATTGCCTTTAGATTTATTATAGTGCCGTATTTAGAAAGAAAAAAAAATACCGAAAATGATCCGAGCGAATTTAAAATTCGAATACCAATTGTTTTTCAGTACAAAATTGAGACGATTTTGACGTCGGCAGTCCGATTGCGACATGTGTTCAACTTTTTTGTTTCGACTGTACTTATTTCGTTTTATACCCCGTTCTGAATAAATCAATTCAGTTAAGTTGTCACAGTTTTTGTTCGGCGGCCCTTTTAAAGTATAAATATTGTTTTAAAAATGTTTTTAATGATGTACGTTAAGTGTTGTCTTTGGTTAGAACTTTTTGTGTTGTCTGGTGTGCTTTTTTGTTCTTGTTAGAGATTGTGAGTGTATTTTTAAATGTCTCTTTCGCGAATAATGTTTCGGATCTGGGGAGAAAGTCATTTCGTTACTTCGAAAATAAAATCTTTTATAATTTGTTTGTTTGTTGACTTTTACTTTCTTATATTCATTTTCAACCAACCTTTAACCTGCAAATGGTACACCTGCAGATCAACAAACAAGACTCAAACATAAAACATAAAATCTTCGGTTAACGGCATTAACCCCTAAAAAAGGTTACTTACGAAAAATATGCGTTTAATTATGTCTCTGCTTACCCTTTCCAGGAACCAAATTTTATGTATCTGTGTTGTACATAATCAAAGTCAGAAATACAAAAAAAATATACCGAACTGATTATAAATTCAACGATTGTATTTTCAGCGTTCCATTTTTAAATAGTCCAGCAGTTTCATAAGTGACATTTTGAATTTTTAATAACGTCTCTCCAGTTATAATTTCATCGGTCCACGGTAAAAAGAGACTCTCCTGGAGACTATCAAATCTTTCCAAACCCATTAACTTTAAAAGCCGGTCGGTCATTAGAAGTCGTTTTTTTTAAACGGCCATCCGTTCAACAATTTTTCCACCCCAGCTGAACACTTTTCATAATTAGAACCCCAGTTCTTGTTACAAGATGTTACAGTTACGGAACGTTTTAAAAAAAATATAATTTTGTTATCTCCGCTCCTGTGAGTTTTGAATTTCTAATTTCAATATTTTTTTCTTTTCTGTTTTCCCAAGAAGTTCTTTTTTAAGAACTCGCTCTTTGTTGTGTCTTGGCTCTTTGTCTAAGCACAAAATAACAATTTTTTACCTATAATAAGGGTTTATTTCGTATCATGAAAAAAATATCGACCAAATTTATATTACGCTCCTTACCAATTCACCATTCATATGATTATAGATAATTAGTAATTATTTATATCGATATTCACCTATAAGAAATCTTTATCTACTCTATAGAAACTCATTCACAAATAAAAACCTACCTTATAATTATCAAAATGACCATTTTGATGAATTATAGAGTACTGCTTACCCCTATTTAGAAAACGTGACGATACAAACAATAAACGTTTAAATAACATCAAGTGCCCGATATCACCCTCCCGCTCGGTATAATTTTTACCACTTTTCTCCTATCTTTCATAATTTCCCTCCAACCCTTTCGTGCCGTATTCATAAGACGGACAAATCCATTCAAAAAAATTTTTTTTTCGATATTTTTTCCATCTTGAATTTTTCGTAAGATAGGTCATAGGTAGGTACACTATTTGAAACTGAATCATTAATCATGATATAAAAGGTTATTGATATAAATCATTTTCAAACGATATTTTGTAATGTAAACATTATTAGTAATTATGTATTTTGTAATTCTTATTGTACATAAACTGAAATTCTTTTTGCACCATTCTGATATAAAACCTTTGATAAGTTACAAGGTACATATTATTTATAGATACATACCTAAATACCTGTATTATTATGGGTATTTTAATTAAAAAATATGCGTTCTACATAAATATATAGGCTTAATAGCAAACATGTCTTATAATGATAAAGTGAAAAAATAAAAACATAAATACCAAGACAAACAAACCTCCATATAAAAGTGTAGACAGTAATCAGCTCTTTATTTAAATTATAAATAAATAAATATGTTAGGACAATTCACACAACGCCATCTAGTCCCAAACTAAACAAAGCTTGTGATATGAGTATTAGATAAACTGATATAAATACTTATATACATTTTTTTTGTAAATACATACATTAGGTACATATATACATACATACATAGGAACACCCAGACTTCGGTACAAAAATAACAATTTTATCGCCTTTTTCAAAAAGAAGGACTATAGATACGACCTGTACGTTCTCGGCCATTTTTCTTACAGCACTGGCGGTAATCTTTTTTCTTTCGTCGTAACTCATCGCAAAGAGTTTTTTGGTTGAAACTTGTAAATTTATATCGCAATTAGCGGTAGGACACTTTTAAACTCGAAACATTATTAGAAAAGTTTGTTAGTGCTCGTAAAAAACATATTTTTTCGTCACACCTGAGGATTTTCGTGTTAAATATTTCATATTCGATTATTTTTTAATACAATTTAAGCCTAATTTGAGGTTTATTGTGGGTTAATGTCGTCTTATTATTAATTTATTACAATTTTTAGATGTTATAAAACAATACTAGTCCGAGACGCTCAGGACTTTAATTGGCTGTGCCATACCGGCTGGCACGTAAGATTTTGTTGCTTTTAATCAACATTTCATCGTGAGACAACGGATTCTAAATTTTTTTCAAAATTACAATATAGCTGCAACTTTTTATTAAATTCATTCGGCCATTTTGGCCATAACCCATTTAAATAATTGTAAGTGTGCCCGGTGACGGCGATAGGCTTATTACCTGGGACTGAAATACTGGCAAATTATGGGTGTGTAATACACCTCTGCCTACCCTTTCGGGGATATAGGCGTGATATGTCTGTGTTATAAAACAACACTAAGATTCATATTGTATTTGAAACAATATATATATAAAGATAAACTATGTAGGTATGTATGTACTTACTTTTTACATAAATTTCAATTCTGATGAATAATCTAGGTATTGGTCTTGTGTGTAATCTTGGGTTAGTCACTAACTCGACACGAAGGCCTGGACACACGTGTTGTCAGTTGGCGAAAATCAACTATAGAACATCGTATTCTTTCGTCATCTGGAAACACCAATATTATTACTTGACCCTAATTTTGTAGAATTATAATCTGACATTTTAGTTATTTTGATTGTGGTTGTTTGTTTGTGTGACATTCATTGTTTGCTTATGGGAACTTACTAGTCCTCACCTCACAATCCAATGTATATATTTTTTAATTTGTTAATTTGTTGAAATAGCAGGTACAAACTTGCTGTGACCATTTGATGACACTATTGTAAAAAAAATTGCATGTCTTTTTGGAGGCCATAAAGCAGTGCACTATGAAATTATATTGAACAACATTGCAATCCACCTGTTTTATGCAAATAAATAATTACTTACTTACGTGTGTCCAGATAGCGAAACTTAAATTAATCACGTTTTAGTTGTCGTTTTTACTTATTTATTAGTTATTTACTTAAATAATATCACGTTACATGAAAATAAATATTAATGAAAAATAAATGCAATTATACACATGTAAATTCTAGGTTAAGCAGTACAAAAAATACAAACAGGAAAAATAAATACGAATATAACACTTCATTAGCTTGGAGTGAAACGGTGCGACATGACAACGGTAATTTTCACAAGCACACACAAATTGGCGGGAAAACAGCGCCCTCTGGGGCCATCCGGAATAAGAGAAAAACTCTGCAAAAATTAGATTTCTTCAGTACATCTACTGTGACGGAAAGGTTTTGGTACTTGATGCAAATAGAATTTTAATAAGAAACTTAGTTAATTTACAAGGTGGAGAAATTCTTTGACGACTGTATATAGTGTAGATTTTAATGTGTATAGTTTTTTGTAAGTGTTAATAGTACCTATTTTCATCTACTATTATTTATATTGTAATTCTTATTGTAAATTAATAAAATTTACAAATAATATAATTTCATAAATTATACAAGTAATTTTGCTATTTTATACTTCATGACTTTCAAAACTCATTCTCTACTTAATAATACAAATTGTTAAGTTTGTTTGGGCATCATGTAAAAATAACTAGACTGATTTTTTAGACTAGGTATGTACTTAACTTCTTTTATCGTGGTAATAGGTTTCTGTAGGTAGTGATAACGAAAAAATAATTAAAGCCGCATACATTTGCTTGGTAAATTAATCTTGATAGTTTATTCTAGACATTACTACCACAAAAATAATATAGACAAACACAAGGTAGTTTGCCTTGTGTTTGCACCTAGTAATAAAAAGTAGGTACACGTAACTTAACATACTATGAAAGAACATCTAATTAGCATAAAATATATAAATATCTATATAAATATATGTAAATATTAATAACCCGAAGTTTAAGTATCTAAAAATTGAGTAAGTGAGTTAAATAATATAAAAAAACAATATAATTGTAATGGAGATTTTATCTTACAAATTAATTACAAACATCAGAATACTGTATTAAAGTATCAAAACTTCAGCGACGTACTATATCAGAGCTAATGGCTTGTGCTCCAGTAAAAAAGACGTCGCTTGAGAAGATAAAAATTAGCTGAAATTAAAAGATGCTAACGAACAGTATTATCTGAAACTCTTAAATGTTTCTTGGCTTATTTGCTTTTGAGATGATTTTTTATCTTATTTTCTTAAAGTACAAAGTTTTATAATGACTTTTTTTAATAACATCAAGTCTTGTATCTATATAATACATTAATCAGCACAATAACAGAATAAAAACTGGATGAATTTGTGGAAAATTACAAAGGATACACTTTTTTATTTATTCACGTAACCTACCTTAATTTATATGGTCATAGTTTTAACTTATTTAGATAGTTACATATTTTCAAATATTTTATGTCATTTTTAATTAAAGTCAGATAATGTATACAAAGAGATATATTCTGTTGCGAATGCGTAGGAACTCTACTTTAGATACTTAAACATTTTTGTATTCTTGTTTTACTTTTAATTTGAGCATATAAAATATCCACCTATTTTCATTCAAATAAAATAAAAATTCTGTATAGTAAAAATTGTGTCTGTGCATTCTAAAACATATACGCTTATGTTAATTATGTCAACGCACCATACAACAAAACCACAAATACAACAAAACTTAAGTAACAATTGAGGTCATGTTTTTAATATCCTACGCTAAAAGACCATGAATATTATGCCAACTATGTCATTATTTCATTTCACGCTCTTTTGCTCATCTAATTACACTTGTCGATGTCAATGATGTTTGTAATAATAGTTGCAAAAAGGTTTCAACATGTAATACTTAGTCTTCACATGGAAACGGCTGGGTGGATTTCAGTGAGGTTTGGCACTCAAGCTTAAAATCATACGATATGAATTGTATAAAGACTATCTTTAAAAGAAAATACTGTTTACCTCAATGTAATGCGATCGTAGATAGGAGCACTCTTTCATTTATAAATTAGAATATAGTTATTTAAGCAAACCTAACTGGAGTTATCCTATGTATAGGTAATCAAAAAGAGGGAGGGCTCATGGTCTAGTGGTAACCGACAATGTTAACACATTGCAAAGGTTAAGCAAAGCAACATCTAGTCAGGTCGATCTCATTATGGGTGACTATTTCTTAAGACATTAAGACCCCTCCGTGCCTCGGAGTGCACGTTAAGCCGTCGGTCCCGGGTTTGATATGAACATCTATGGCAGTCATTAAGGATAGTTGGAGCCCTAAATCAAAAATCCAACCGGTCTAACTACAGAACTTCGATTTCGCCTATAAGTTGTGGAGGTCAGATAGCAGTCACTTCACGGAAAATATCGAAGTTCAGCCGAATCGCAATTAGACTGGAAAGCCGACCCCAATTGCGTTGGGATAAGGCTCGGTAGATGATGAGGTAACCAAAATATGGCATTACAACATTACAAAATTGCAATATTCTAGTAAAAAAAAATAAAATCTAATCAAAATGTATATTTTTAAGACTATATTTTTGAAGATCAATCTTTGCTGAATTGATTTACGACCCAAAAAATCGAATCAGAAACATAAAGATCCTTAGCACCAATGGAACTCGTGGACGTCCACTAGCGCGTCATGCGCTTATCAGATTACCAATCAAATGCAATAATAGTGTGAATGACCACTGGGACCCTATACGACTCCAATTACTACCCGTATTTGAGGTCGTATCGGGTTTGGATCGTTTAAAAGATCAGTTCTAAATATTATTTTTGTCTGATAGAAAAAAAAATACTTCAGCTAAATTTTTCTGAACTGATTTTGGATTATAGAGTTGTTAGAATAAGGGTAAATAGGTTCTAACATTACCTTTTCATAGAGAACGTCATACTATAAACTGAGAATAAGTACAATGAAACCACGTTGATTTGTAAAATATATAGGATATATAGAAAAATAGGAATTCTGTAAGAAACTAATAAATTAGAAAAAACATATGAAATCAAAACGTAATATGCGATAAAAAGATGTAATAAAACATAGTTAGCAATAGAATATATAAGATAGATAGATAAGAAAGTGAACATTGTAAAAACAGAAAACTTAACTTATAATAGATTAGAACGAATTATTTAGGACCGGAGGCGTCAGTGAAGAGTAAATAAAAAAAAAATAAAAAAATACCTTACCTTTTCATAGTTATGTAGAAAAGCAAATAATATTTTAATACATATATTAGATAACTACATGAATCTACAATTATTTTTCCAATTACAATTGAAAAATGTGATTGATGTAGACCAGACCACCTTGGAAGCAGAAATTCTAAATATGTTCTGCAAGAAGACCATTGAATACAGTCAGATATAAAAACCAATCTAGCAAAAAAGTTCGTCTGACGAACACATTAAAAAACTCTATGCGCCATCTCTTTCCCGCACTATCACCAACAAGGACTGTAAAGCATTGATACTTTTGTAAGATAAAAATTAAAAACATAAAACATGAAAAAACATAAACTTTGAAATTATTTACTATTAATGTTTCCATGATATAATACCTATTATTATAATACCTTTATTCAAAAGATAATGAGAATATGATAAGTTTGTATAAATAAGAGGTAACACGTTTTTGTGATGAGTACATAGATGATGAAAAGATTAACAAAATCGTAGAAAAAAATAAAGATAATGAACGGCCAGTGGCGGATAATGATGAATAACAAAGTACATCATAGCTCAGTTGGTCATAACATTCCCTCTGTAAGGGAATGGCTGTGGGTTCGAGTCCTGCCGATGACATTTCAGTGTCCATATAATATTTAACAAAGTACATATTTTAATAACCAAGTAAATCAAGTATGTAAGTTCCAATAAAAACGCAAGCTAAAGTACATATAGCTAATACTTATTGTGAGATTACGACACAATATCAAAATATTTTTCAAAAGAATGCAATCACTTAAAGTATCAAGAACGCTTTTAAGTGCATCGTCTCAAACTAAAGAACCGCGCAAATATAACTGACTATAATAAAAAAGTTAGTAAGTACACATAAGTGCATTACGATGCTGTGCCTACTATACTATAGTGCTTATACAACGCCCACGGTCGGAGCCGAGCACAACCATTTTTTTCCTGCACACTTACATTTGAAAAATACATGTTGACGTAAACACACTTATTTCGCGTTGACAAAGGTCGAATGAACTTTTTACCTTTGCCTCATAAAAAAAAAATAAAGTGACGAAACTGTGACCATTAAACTTTTTTTAGAATACGATTTTTTTAGTGTTGTGCCGGATAGTTGTGATGAGTTACAGTGGATTTATATCGAAACAATATCAATGCAGGTATTTATTTTTATAGCAGTGTCTACTAAGATTCTATTACGTAATTCTGCGAACTAGTTTTCGATTTATTACTTTGCGCGACGAGATAAACAATAGATTCCGGTGACATTCCTGTGTAGGTACTTCAATAGTTGTTCCAACGAGGCGGTAGAGCTTACTTTTGGTACGATTTTCTGATTAAACTTTCTTTTTCTAGAATCTAGTCATTTAAGACGACAATACTACAGTTACGTGTATTATTAGATTGTAAGTATATATTTTTGTGTATATTGCTCACAAATTACAAAAAAAAAGATCGCTTTTTCGAGGTTATGAACATTTTTTTCAACATACTTTAAAATTGGTGACCGAAATCAAATTCTCAGTTTGCATCAAGCAATCATTTACTTTGTCAACAACTTTTAACTTAATTAGACAAGTAAAAGTTTAAGTTAATACCTGTTTACATAGTCTAACTTAGTCTTGGAGAAAGTGACCTAAACCAAAGTGCGACGCGGTAAAAGTTACTTTGACATTAAAGTGGCATTTGAATGTTATAGCTTAACCCTTTTTTAACAGTAGATATTTATAGATGTTGAACTTTTTAAGAAATAACAACTTTTTTCTTAAAAAGTCCAACATCTATTAGGTATCAATATTTATTATAATTATTATTTTTATATGATCATCATTTAGTTTTGTGATTTTTTTTAGATTTATTTTTCCCAACTTGGAATTTAGAATTACAACATATAATTTTGTCTACCAATAATATAATTTATAATCATCTCAAGATTGGTCAAGGTACAAAACGCGAAAGTTTATAAAAGTATTGGTCAAGAAATATTTATTGACGCCTAAAAATCTTGATTTTATATTGATAATTAGATAGCAGTTTTATTACGGTTAGGTAAGTGTATGATAATATAAAAAATCATATATGCTTTCATACATTTTAATTATGCTTTATCCCCGAGGAGGCAGAGGTTAATTACACACACACACACACACACACACACACACACACACACATTTTCAATATTTTTTTGGTCCAACGTAAAAGTTGTTGTTCACAATAGAAACCCGATTACGTACCATTCCATAATCTGAACCTGAATTCTAATAGTCTGAAACGGTGTTATATTGCATACCTAGACTATTTGCAGTCCAGACAAAAATTAAAACCGAAGTAAAAAAATATAAAAATAAAGTTCCTTGACAAAGCAGTAACTTTAACAAAGCTTCCATACAGTTCGTAGTCTTGTAAAAATTTAATTATATCCAGTCTCGACGCGAAGCACTTCCGAGTTCTGATCTTAAAAATAAACTCTTTCTATAAAATGTTGATAATTATTCTCATAAAATAAAACTATTAATATGATTTTTTGTTTCTTATGTTCCTTTTTTACTACGCTTTTATTAGCTTCACTTGTATGTTTGCTTGTTTGTAACCGACTCTTTTGGGTTCGATTTTGCCCTACTTTGAACGATCAGATTTAATTCAATCTTTACACACCTGTCAAAGACCGATGACAATGCAATAATTCGATTGAAAAAAAAAAGACTAAAAAATGAAAAATAAATAATACGAGTAGTTTAAAAAAACACGCTTTTATAGAGAATTCAACTATTCTTAATTCAAACTTATTAAAATTTATTTTCTACTTTTTAGTTGGATTCTCTATAAAAGCGTGTTTTTTTAGTTTTTTTAAACTATTATTTGGAGGATTTTTCCAAAGAGACTACAGGAGTTTATATCTATGATTATGTTGTAATTTTAAGAAATCTATCTATATATAGAAATGGTGAATGTAATTTTTGTCCCCCCTTAGCTCTCGAGAACTGCTTATGCTACAATGATGGTTGACCCCTCTATGGATAGCCCTCGATCTGGAGGCAAGCCAAAAAATCGAAATCGAAAATTTGACCTAGCCCTAAGGGATCAAAAGTTATAGGCCAAAACCTATGGCGTGGTGCGGCGCGAAGCACAAGCCAGACACCGTACTAGTAATGTAGAAATCGCGGTATGCGTACTAATTATTGGTCCAATTTCTATTTTTTTTTAGTATTCGAATATTTTATAAAGTAGGTTTAACTCATACAGTTCGAACCGGATTAGCCGCCAATTTATTTTAAATGGCTTTTATTCTAATTTCAAAGCAACTAGTTTTTGTTTTTAAACTGTCAAGAAACGTATAATATTTATGTAAAGCCGATAATTACTCAAAAATAAAGTTAGTCTATTTTATTTTTGGGTCTTGAAATTTAAAAGTCCAACTGTAGAATGAACTCACCTAGGTTAATACCAAGATTGCTTGTTTCTTTTGGAGACAGCCAGGGAGGTATTATGGTCCACGACGGAACTGGAATTGCTGTTTGCAGGGAATATCTGGGTCTAAGTGCATAGGCATAGATATACCTTGGGGCTTAGTAGGTACGAGGATACGAGAGGATCTCCTAGAAGATTTCTTTGGGTCCTCTATATGGTCAGTTTCGCCACGCATGGGTTACATAAAGACTGTATCTTAAGCTACTAAAAAGAGTTGTAATAAAATACCAGAGTAAGATTGACATATTCCTAAAAACCTAAATTAATTTGAAACTGATATTTATATAAGTTTTTTTTGTATTATCTTGTAATCTTAGATGACAAATAAATTGCAAAATAAATCTAAAACTAACCACAGTTAATTTTTATTATTTGTCACGGAATATAACAAATAAACAAAATGTGTAAATTTTACGCAGACTTTATGATAACATTTAATCAAGCCATTGAAAAAATTACGCAAGTTATACTGAGTCAACAGACACATTCTTGTGCCTTGTCTTAGGTCAGTATTTACCCATACATACAGACCGACACACATACATGCAAACTATAACAATGTAAAAAGAGAAACGCTTGCAAAAAGCGTATGGTATCAGTTTATGTTTGATAAACAAATAAAGAGTACCGATTCGTTAGAGTTTAGATTCTTGTTATTCAAAACAGTTCAAGCAATCCATGTTTTAAGAAATTACGCAGATGTGGGATTTAAAAAAAAAACTATTCTTAACCTATACTTTATGACATTTAAAAATTAAAAAAACTATGTGCTCAAATAATTTTTGTAATTAGAATAGAAACCATTTAACAAAAAAAAAGTCTGCCGTCTAATCTAGCTCGATATTCAAACTGTATGTTATATAGGTACGATTATTTTAAAAAAAAGTAATAGATGTTACTAGGAACATTATTACGTTCTCTAAATTATCTTAAAAAATTACAACATAATTTACTTTATTCCAATTCAAATACAAATTGCAGCGCTAAACTAAAAGCACCATAAAAACACATTTATTTCAAGAATAGTATGAGCAAATGCCGTACCTAAAAAGAGAATAATATTTCTTCCGTTGTCTAAACTTGTTCAGCGCACGCGCTGGTTTCGTATGTGGGCGTTTTAGTTATGTGTGCGTGCACTATGTGTGTACGTGTGGCGACCTAGAAAGGCGCTTGTGTGCGTGATGCGTAAGCGCAAACTCTTGTCTTAGGTTAGGGAGGTGAGCGAACTCTCGAGTTTTGCAGAGTACATTTATTTTTATTATGGGCCAACACGTGGAGTGCTATGGACGTATACGGCGATTTTATTGCGTTATCTTCCTCTTTAAATCAAGAATAGTTATATAGAGTACTTCTCTTTATTTTTACTTTTTTTGTTGATAAAAAAATAAGAAATGTATTAAGTATTGATATTTTTGATTTATGGGTTTAGGACATGCATTCGAAACTACTAAACTTTTATTAAAAAAATCGCTAAGCAAACCTTAAAATAACAATAATAGAAAATATACAATTAAATGAGTTTAAAAAAAAATTATCATACAATCCGATTCATTACATAAACAATCGGAAAAAGGAAATACGTATAAAAACGTAATCGATTCCGCAGGTTCATTGTGGTGTAATCGATTTAAAAATGCAGGTTCGATGTCCGTGATCGTGACCTGTGCACGCACATGAATACTGTATGAACATTACTTTGTCCCTTTGAAGTTACAATAGTGTGCGAAGTACTTTCTGTTCCTGCTTTTTAATAGAACATAAAAAATAAAAAAGCTGCAAAATGCACACCCAGACTTAGCTCAGTATTGTGAAAGTTTATTTTATTCCTGGTATAAAACTATTCTATTTATTATTCTATTTATGTAATCGAGTCTGTATTTTTTTTATTTGGAGACTTTTCGCGGGTTCCAACGTTTGTCTCACTCCAACTCACGAGATAGAAAAAACAAGTTGTTTTTTTCTATTCCGTGCTCCAACCTAACTAACTCGAATCTATGCGACTTATCATTCAGCATTCGTTCGAAATAATGACTATTTTTATTCTATTTACCTGTGAACAAAATAAAAATGTCGGACTTGTGCTACAATAAAAGTATCATAGAAAAACGAACACAAATAGTATTTAAAGCATACGAATTTGGAAAATAAAATACAAATAAAAGCATTCGATTTTTAAACGAATTTCAGCGACTTTTCCTAAGAACCTTAGAGTGAAGAACTTAAGTGTAAAATATAAATAAATATAACAAGGTCGGGCGCTCATACAGCCAAGTGATTTCTTTATGAAACGGTATCAGTCTTCTGCAACCGTTATCAACTGACCCTGAAAGGGCATTACCCTTCCATTTTAAATTGAATGTACGGTTAACTTATTTTATGTATATTTTTTTTACGTAACCGTTTACGTTTTGAATAAATATATTTTTGAAATGTTATTAAGAATTAAATGTTATGTTGGTAGATACTACAAAATGCTCATAGATCCATTAACGTGATCATGAATTATTGCCAACTTAGGTACTTAGGCACAATATTGACGAATATTTTAAAAAAATTAAAAAAAAACATACGTGAAATCAAAAATTAAACTAAAAAAAGAAGTTATTTAAGAATCAACACAATTATTTTTATCTTTTCATGAAAGAATAGTTGTTTGTATGTAATGTTTTGAATGTGTACCTGTACCTAGTTTAGTTCAAACCACACCATAATAATGGACAGAATTTACTTCGGAAGTAAATTCGGATTACAATAGATATGAGTAGAGCCACTAGCCTTAACTAGTTACATAATAAAATAATAAAAATTCACAACTCGTCATTTCTCCGATAAACACGATTAGATATTGCATCATCGTTTATACACAAACACACATACAATTACGACATACACATGACACTCTATGATTATACACACATACAAACATGTATACACTCATACAAATACATTACAATCACTCGTGAAGAATATTTTTTAATATAATTGTAATATTATCTTTAGGTATGCGAATGATTCTGGCAGATTATATCCAGAGTACGGAAAAGGCTCGCTATTAATTCTGACCTTATAAAGTGTTATGGAATTGATAATGCGTAAGTAATTCTGTGTCAATGATTAACTGATTATTATAATTGAATTGTAGCATAAAGGTATACTGTTCAAAATAATCTTATTGTACTAAGTAGCCTATGATCCTTCGGTTGTGGTAGTGGAAAAAGAATAGAAAATAAAAAGTGGTTGAATTTTTTTTGATGTTAGCAACCAATTTCATTTCAATGTTATTGTTATAATAATTGATTCAAAAAGCATCCAATAAAAATTAGTTGAGCGTAGCGAGCTCCTTATCAGGTGACTCCAATGCAACTCGATGTACAATTGTTTCTCGACAACTACCCAACCGATTTCATGATTATTTCACTCAAAAATCAAGCATTCTCAGGAGCAGGTTTTGCTCGAGAAATAATTTTGATTTAAGACCCTCAAAAAAGTTATTGACCAAAAATATGTCAACAACCGATTTTCATGATTTATTCACTCAAAAATCAGGTAACCTATTGAAATCTCGAATTTCTGTTACCCGAATCTTAAAACCCCGAAAACGGCTGGTAGAACTTTTAAAAGACAGATGTAATGAATGACAACTTTTTAAAATTCCCTTTTTAACCAACCAAATTTTCATAATCTTTTTATTTGGTTCCCATACCTACAATTATATTCCTGATAAGCTATTGCCAGATTTTCATAATCTTTTTATTTGGTTCCCATACAATCGTGTTCCAGCTAAACTATGTATTGAAATACATAATATTATTTTTTGTTTCCCATGCATTATTTGCCTATTACAGAGAGGTTTAAGTGTCAAATTCGACTCAGTAGGTTAGGCTAGGTTAGAACTGCAATCCCTCGAACCGACTCGCTATTTACTTGCCCATTACAGATATGTTAAGGTTATAAAATTAAATATTAAATAAACAAACTGATTTATGTTGCCAGATGACTAAAATACCGAAAAAATTGCAAACATTTAATAATTGATTTATTTATTTAATATAAAAGGATTTAGTTTTTCTGGGTATCGTTTATTTTAATTTAAATCATGATTTTAAAAATCTGGATATTGTATGCCTGGAAATACATTAACTGTATTTCAAAAATTTGTGTCTTAAAAATTGGGCTTTCGTGCAAATGGATAACGGTCATCTGGATTTTGTGCATTTAGATTTCGTGTGTCTGGAACTCATTCGTCTGGATTCTAAAACGTCGTACAAATGATTATATGGCAAACAAAACTTCGGAATTTGTAAAAACGGGATTTTGAAAAAATGTCCAAACGTTTTCGGGATTATGATATTCGGAATATTAAAATTCGGGATTAAGATAGGTAACCCAAAAATCAAGTATTCTCAGGAGCAGGTTTTGCTCTAGACCGAATTTTGATTTAGGACCCTCAAAAAAAGTTACTGACCAAAAAAAGTTATTGACTAAAAATATGACAATAGTCGCTTCGCTCAATTGCATGCTGCAGCGCAGTACCACGGCAGCGACCGCAGCTCCTAGTTTTATATGCATCCTATTAATCTGTATGCATGCATGCATGTATGCATCGTATATGTGTTACAACATATTTTAATTACTACAAAGCTATCTACATCTTTTTCAACATAGCAATGTTGTCTACTATAACTCATTTTCATTTAAAATCCATCGTAAAACCGAACTTTCTGTTAATAATAAATTAAGATTATAATTATTCGGATGTCATAGAAACTGCGACCGTATAAAGATGGCAGTCGACTTTTCTTGAAATATAAAAAAAGATTAAATAGAATAATTTATTGAATTTGAATTTAGAATTAATTTAAACCACGTTGCTCTATTTCCAAATAATTTAAAATATAAACTGAAATTATACATTTGAATTTTGAATAACTTTCATACAACGCAGTTCTATTTTGTAAGCAATTTATATAAACTAGGAAATACTCGTATATACATTTTGGCACTAGAAGCATCTAGAAGTTTAGATCCATATTCATGTGTGTGTATGTGTGTGTAGTTGTCAATCTGTGTGTGTATGTGTGCTATCGAAGAAAGAAATGAGGTTATCTGAATGCGCCTGTCATTGTCTCGTTGTTAGCACTCCAAACATAGACTTAATTTACCACAGAAAAGACTTTTTGAGGAAATATAAAATATATATTTAATTCTATGGCTAGTTATACACACAGAATCGTGTATTTATTATCAAAGGGGTAGACAGAGGCGTGTTTATGCCTTCACTTCGCCGGTTTCTTCGCTATTTTTACGTAATATGACGTGGTAAACTTACTTTTTAAAGAAGAGTAAACCATTTTTTGTAATACCTGTGTGATCAACACATGTGTGTGTAAAAGAGTTCACGTACGTTCACTGCACTCACACAAATGCAAAGCTCCGGTTACGCATCGCGACCTGTACCTATTTGGAATATCTCTTGCACACTGCTTAACCAAAAAAAAATGTATGTTCTATAATGTTTCAAGCTCTATAATACTCCCCACATACATAACACACTCGTACATGGAAGTCGCTCCGTTTGTTGACATAGGTCAGTGCTAGCCAGTGAGACAGAGCTTTTTTTATTTAATTTTTTTTATAGGCTCTATACCGGCAGACAGTAATGACAGTTAAAGTCAATTAGAAAACAATGTTCTTTATGAAATAGCTATTAGATATTATAGATGCAGATTAGATGAAAAATATTTTTTCAGTTTATTTGTTCTACCCGTGACTCCATTTACATGGAGTAATACTGTTAATATACTTAACTGAGTAGAAGTAGCCTATTAGGTTACTTTTGAAGTTTTGACTTTTTCAGCCCAAAATTGCAGAGATTGTATGAAAGGAATGTAACCTAATGTAACGTTGACTCTGGCTGTTGGAACTTAGGTTTAGATTACAGAATGGTTAGGTATTGATTTTCTTTGTGTAAAGTGCCTGATAACGGTAATAGGCCTGTTACCATTAGACCTGGGATTTTGCTGAAGCCACGCAAATGTGTATTACATGGGACCAACAAAACTTTAGATAAACTATGAGTGTGTGATGCGACTGTGCCTACCTCCTTGGGGATATATTCGTGATTATATTATGTAGGTATGTATGTTAGTCAGTTATAGAGGTATAGAGGGGCTCGTGGTCTAGTGGTAACCGACAATGTTAACACATTACAAAGGTTAAGCAACATCTAGTCAGGCCGGTTTTAGGATGGGTGATAATTTCTTAAGACACTGAGACGCCTCCGTGACTCGGAATGCACGTTAAGCCGTCGGTCCCGGTTGTCATACGAACATCTATGGCGGTAGTTGCGGTAGTTGGAGCCCTAAATCAAAAATCCGACCGTTCTAACTACAGAACTTCGATATCGCCCATGGGTTGTGAAGGTCAGATGGCAGTCGCTTCACGGAAAATATCGAAGCTCAGCCGAATCGCAGTTAGACTGGAAAGCCGACCCCAACTGAGTTGGGAAAAGGCTCGGTGAATGATGATGTTAGTTAGTTATAGAAATATCTATTGAAGACTGCAACATTATGACTAAGTTAAGTTCAGAGGCAGGCAAACCTCTTGCCATTAACCGGAATATGTATTTAGAATTCTTCGGTGGCGTGGTCGATAGTCCATCCGCTTTCGACGCCGGAGTCTCGGGTTTTATTACCGGTTGGGTTAAGACAGATACTTTTTTACCGCAGTCTGGATGTATCCTATTATAATATGTATTTATATACAACAAAAAAAATTATATAAGTATTTATATCAGTTTATCTAGTATCTACTCATATCACAAGCTCTGCTTAACATATTTCGTTTCATTTTTTTTCATTAATTCTTTATTGTACACATACAAAAAAATTAATGTACCTAACTTAATTTTTAATTTAATTTGAACAATATGCACAAAGGCGTAAGTCAATCGATGACTTTTCTTCCAGCAGACCCAGAGTTATTTAGAAAAAAGATTTAACATGAGAGAGAAGAGACGCAAACACTAACTTAAAAAAGAAAATACAAATACAAATAATAAATAAATACGTAACATACACTCCAACTAAACAAATACACAAAAAAACACACACTTAATACTCTAATTTATTTATGTTTATCAGTTTAATTACTTCTCTCTAAATAAAAAACCGTGCTCTTGTCGGTGGAGT
Source organism: Nudaria mundana (assembly GCA_963556515.1). Classification (NCBI taxonomy): domain Eukaryota; kingdom Metazoa; phylum Arthropoda; class Insecta; order Lepidoptera; family Erebidae; genus Nudaria; species Nudaria mundana. Next base: position 10,778,449 of record OY748313.1, read on the forward strand.
AATCACTACGTCTCTCTTCTCACCCTCAAACCTTTAAAACCTTCTGATACGACCCAGACACACCTTTCTCTTCCTATCTTTACTTCAATGATGTTTTTTTTCTAAACAAGTCATGATGATGTATCAGGTTGATCATCCTTCCTTCACAATTCTCTCGTTAAACTACTTAAAAATATGTTAATATTATTCAGTATTATTAGGAAAGTAGGAAGTCCATAGTCGCGGGTGTTTGCGGACATTCCCCGTGGGCGGTGGCCGATAGCGATATCTTAACAACAATCTAAACTAGCTAGCACTATCCCCCTCACACGATAATGTAGGAAAGAGATGGCGTTTGATTTGTGTATGGATTGTGCGGAGAAATGTGTGAATTGTATCTTGTACCTAACCGAAGACATTAAAAAGATGTCAGTCTGAATTTAGATGTGTTAGTAGACAATAATTAATAGATACTTGCGATTATAAGTACTAAATACCTATTAATTATGTCCGATGCGTGAATAAATTACACACACATATCACGCCTATATCCTCGAAGGGGTAGACAGAGGTGCATTAGACACTCACAATTTGCCAGTATCTTTAGTCCCATGTAAAAGGGTGTAAGCCTATTGCCGTCACCGGGCACACTTATATGGCTTATGTCCAAAATGATCGAATGAATTTAATAAAAAGTAGCAGAGCTATATTGTAATTTTGAAAAAAAAATAAACCCTTTGCTATGTAATGTTGATAAAATCTTAAGTACCAGTCGCTATGGCACAGCCAATTAAAGTCCTGGGCGTCTCGGACTTGTTAGTTATAAATTAGTATTTAGAAAATAATAATGAGAGTTGTCAAGTATACCTACTATAAAACTTTGACAGCTTCGGTGGCGTGGTCGGTAGTGGATCCGCTTTTGACGCCGGAGTCTCGGGTTCGATTCCCGGTCGGGACAAACTTTGTGTGATGACACATACGTTTGTACCGAAGTCTGGATGTTTCCTATGTATAATATGTATGTATTTACAAAAAAAAAAAATGTATATAAGTATTTATATCAGTTTATCTAGTACTCATATCACAAGCTCTGCTTAGTTTGGGACTAGATGGCGTTGTGTGGTTTGTCCTAACATATTTATATTTATATTTATTTATATTTTATTTATAACTTGAAACTTAAGTTAGGTTACATTTACTTGCTTACTGCATTTTTGTGCCTTTTGGTTGTACCTACTTAGGTAAAAAAAAATGGACAATAGACATACCATATCGTTGAAATAAACGTTTTTATAAGTACAATAAGAATTACAATATACGTAATTATATAGGTACTAAAAATATTTACATTACAAAATATTGTAAAAAAAATCCTCCGCGTCATTGCCGACTGAGAAGGTTCCCAGAATGCTGGCTGTGTTGCCACGTTGGATGGCGATACTTATTCTTTGGGCCATAAAATAACCAGCGTTCTGGTCCTGAGAAGCATCGATTAAGCGTTTAGCAATGTCTCTATAAAGGCGGTCTTGTTTTTATAAGTTAACTAGTGGTCCCGGCGAACTCCGTACCGCCTGAAATTTTGCTTATAAACCTTCCCTGAACCTCCACGAATATTTTAAGACCCCAATTATCCAAATCGGTCCAGCCGTTCACACGTGATGTCGTGACCAAGGGAAATAGGGATTCATTTTTATATATAGAAGATTACTCTATGGATACAGGATGTTTCGCCAGACGGGTGCAAACCCCCGCCGGGCGCCACTGGAAATACGTTCTGCTTGTAACCAGAGACGCCCGGCAACGGACGTTAGAGCGGCCGCGGTCTTGGTCCGCGGAACTAAAAAAAAAAAAACGACGGTTGCAAACGCAAAAAAAAAGTTTCATAGCTATGTAGGTAGTATTGACGGACACTTTTTGAGCGAAACATATATGAAATGTTCAAATACGAATGGTGTTCATAATAAAAGTGTTTTTTTTTACATTGTTTGAGTGGAGGTCACCCAATGTCCTATGTTTATGTCATATGCATGTATCCAAAAATCTTTCCATTTAAACTCCGTAGCTGTGTTATCTTGTATGAAATCTTTTAAGGAAATAACTCTACCAAGTATAATGCAAATCACGCATAATATTGAATGACAGAAAAGTTGCAGTTTATACCTACGTCATAAGTACATAAGATTGCATGTACGGCCATCTGTATAATAACTAATGATTACATCAAACAACGCAGTGATAAACGGTTGAACACACTCCTTCACCGGCCAAGGCCAACTCACGATAAGCAACATGTAAATATCTGTACTAGGGTTCCTTTAAAAAACGAAAAAAAAAACTAATAAAAAAATAAATTGTTTCGACTCTTTACCAAATGTATAACTGTAAGAATTTTTTTCATTGATCTCACTCCACCTAACAGAATGCTATTTTCTGTTGAGCGCCTCACCCATTTCTTTTGGCTTGTCCTAGATTGCCTGTAAGAAATTACTTTTTGTGTTTAGTTATGATGTGGTCTACTGACCTATCTCCTTCTTGGTTTCTTTTTAGTCTTTAGACACTGTTGTTTAATTTTATACTTTATAATTTAAGCTCTCTGTGGAATTTAGAGTAAAGCATTATGAGAAAAACTCATCCGTATTCTTATTCCACTGATTTTTACTTGCAAACCAAAACCAGTTTCGCTTTCCGACAATATCAGAGTTTGAAGATTGGTTTGGTATAAACAGTGTAGTGTGGAAACCTACAAGTCATCATCCACCAAGCCTTTTCCCAACTCAGTTGGGGTCGGCCTTCAGTCTAACTGCGATTTAGCTGAACTTCGATATTTTCCGTGAAGCGACCGTTATCTGACCTTCACAACCCATGGGCGATATCGAAGTTCTGTAGTTAGACCGGTCGAATTTTTGATTTAGGGCTCCAACTACTCCTAACGACTGCTATAGATGTTTGTAAGACAACCGGGACCGAACGGTTTAACGTGCTCTCCGAGGCACGGAGGGGTCTCAATGTCTTAAGAAATGGTCACCCATCCTAAGACCGGCCTGATTCGATGTTGCTTAACCTTGTATTTTTCAAAATGTTTTTACTCAAAATTGCACATCAGCCGAACATAATCCGATCTGACTGAGAAAGTTCAGTCTGAGTTACCTCTACGAGATATTTGTAAGAATGCTTATGCATTTCGTCCGATAAACTAACCGTCATTCAACTTCTCCTAGATGCTTATTTTGACGGATTTGGTTGACGTTTGGTTTGACGGTTAATGCAATTTGCAAACGATATTATGGAGATCACAAGTACTGATATTAATCTTCCACAAAAGACATTTTCATCGTAAAATGTTTACAATTGTACTTATGTCAACCTTGACAACCTTGTGGCCTAGTGGTTAACAAGGTTTAACATGTATTTGTTTGCTTTTGCCTGATAGCACTGGGTAAATCTAAGTATTTTAATCTTTAAATCTTTTTAATAATAGGTTAAAAAGAAAACATGGTCAGCAGAACCGTCTTAAGCATAAAATTAATACAAAGAACTCGTCATAAAACAACGTAGTAAGTTATATTTATATTTTTATTCATTGTTTACGGCTGCTTTCTTGCTCAAGGTTCGTTTTATTTAAAGAAAGACATACCGTTGATAGCGATGAGTAATAGTCGCCTTGAATCGATATTGTCCTTTTAAAAATGTATAACTCTCATAAAGTTGTCGCTCTCTTCATATGACTATTTGATATCTGACAGCCATAAATCTTTAGGAAAATATATTAATGGGTTTATTGACGACCTCAGTAAGCAAAACCCACGCTATTGACGTGGAATTGCGGAATCCAGTGTTCACAACTTTATTCTATTCTATATTCTTATTCTTTACCTCAAGAAGTTGAGGGGTTTATGGTCTAGTGGTAACCGAGAAGGTTAACACATTGCAAAGGTTAAGCAACATCTAGCCAGGCCAGTCTTAGGATAGGTGACCATTTCTTAAGACATTGAGACCCCTCCGTGCCTCGGAAAACACGTTAAGCAGTCGTTACGGATATTTGGAGCCATAAAACAAAATCCTCGTGGTCTAACTACAAAACTTCGATATCGCCCATGGGTTGTGGAGGTCAGGTGGTATTTATTAATGGCGAATCGTAGTTAGACTGTAAAGCCAACCCCAACCGCGTTGGAAAAAAGGCATCGTGGATGATGATTCTGTACCGCAGGAAGTTGTCAAAATCATCAAGAAATATGCTGTCAAAATGAAATGCCCTTATTATAATCATACGAAGTTCTCATACTAAACATTGCTAGACTAAATTCCCAGCAACTAGTTTATAATTAAAATTAACAGTAATTATAAACCATTGTAGACTTAGTCAATCGTTCAAACTGTAAATTACAAAGAGACCTAAACAAATTTTTGCCTTTAACGTTTCTGACATTTGTCATCGTAATACATGCGAAACGACATGTCAATTTTATTTTTTTAATTATTGCCTTGTACCCCTTCAGCAGAAATAAATACAGAGTCCACGGGAAGTGATAACTTGATAATTTGTACTTTGACACCTGCTGTGGGACATTTTTAATTGCGTTTCATTTGTTAGTAAGTATTGTTTTAACACGTGTTTAATTGATGTGGGTTGATTTGGTATTTTTGTGTTCCTTAATTGTGTTGGAGGCACTACACTAAGGTTGACTAATTACTGTTCAGTTCAATACCCTCTATGTAGAGGAAAAGTTGTTTTAAATATTTTCAAGAGTATAAAACCTAATTGACAGTGACAGTGACAGTTATCTATAGGGCCGTAGTACGTAGCTACTACGGCCCTACTACTACTACTATGATTATATGACTAACTATGATTTGAAGCACCTTTCTGTTTTATTACTATGTTTTAAAATATATACCTAAAATATTGGATAGAATCAGGAGTCACCTGGCGAAAATCCATGACAAAGTAATGGTAAGTATGATGTTCAAACTGACTATCTCAGAGAGAACAGGCTGTTCTCTCTGAGAATGCCTCGTTTAGAGGTGAAACATTTGTCGACGTTTTAATGTCTTCTATTTTTGTGAAAATAATGCAATTATTTTAAAAAGTTTGAACATCATACTTACCATTACTTTAATATATACCTAGTTGCAAATCGTTTAGTCCGAGACGCCCAGGACTTTAATTGGCTGTGCCATAGCGGCTGGCAAGTAAGTTTATTTTTTTGCCTTTCATCAACATTTCAGCAGAATTTTTTTTTTCCAAATTACAATATTGCTGCTACTTTTTATTAAATTCATTCGGCCATTTTGGACATAACCCATAAATGTGCCCGGTGACGGTAATAGGCTTGCGTTCTGTTACGGGGGACTAAAAATACTACGGGTGTGTAATGCACATCTACCTACACCTTCGGGGATATAGACGTGATATGTGTGTAAATCGTAACTTTCTAAGTAAATTTTACTTAAACGCTCTAACGTCTCTTCCATTATGTAGAAATCCAAAGCTCAGTGTTCCTAATTCTTGGTAAAAAAAAACAATCAATGTCAATAATCTTATATTAATTATAATTATTTGTAGCATCTATTTCTGTAGCTAAACTTGAACTCGTACCATTATTTATAAATGTTGCAACTGTTAGCTATCACGGTTCATGAGATACAGCCTGGTGACAGACGGACAGTAGAGTCTTGGTGCTAGGGTTCCGTTTGAGTACGGAAGCTTAAAAAGTAGGAACGAAAATAATAATAACTAGACTGAGGACATAGGGTAAGGCGGAACGAAGATGGAATTCGGATTTAAACTTTCAATCCGAGTGACTTTAATGTAAAAATCTGAATCTGGTATGTAGTGTTCGAATATTGAAAAAGAAATCATACTGGCTTTGTGAAATACGTCCTTGCGTACGCTTAAATCGAATTATCAATGAACCTCATGCACAACGCCACCCACAACAAAAAAAAAACAAATGCTCGATCAACGTAATCGAATGACGCATGCTGAACTTGACTCAGATCTTTTTATAGGTTATCCTTTTTGTTTAAAAAAAGAATCAGGCCGACCGATTTTTACGTTGCACAATATCGTGTCCTCAATTTTTTTTTGAGGTTGGTCACTTGATGTTTTGCGCAGTTTCCGCGGTAATAATTTAAATTGAGAAATCTGTTGAATAGCAACAATCTTACCTATTTGTGTTTTTTTCATTTATTTTTTTCATTAGCAGAATGTTTATTGTATGTTATGTAACAATAATACAATGCCAGGTACCAACACTTTTCATCATAATAATAAAAATGTTCCAAAACTTTCTAAAATTTACCTCAAGAAGCAGTCTGCTAATAAGAAAATTTTTAAGATGCTTTAACCCGTGGACGCAAGCCACCATTTTATAATGCCTTGTAATAAAAACTCTACGGCCAACGGAAAGGGTGGCCATTTTTCTTAATAGAGACGTAATACTCAGTGTTAGAACAATTACTGTTAATGAGGCGTGCATATTTCATTACTTTTTTTATGACTAAAGCGTTCAATTTTTATGTCGCTAATTACACCACTGAGACTTGTCTGGTTAGCCGGAAACGTGTTGGAGTACTTTGAGTAATACGTTTGATATTCATTTATAAAGCTGAAGAGTATGTTTGGTTAAACGCGCCAATCTCTGGAACTACTAACTAACGAATTGATTTTTTATGTTCATCAAGCCACGACCAATGAGCGGCTTAGCAATGAACAATTTTGCAAAAACAGGACATCGATCGAATTCGCGTTAATTTTGTGTTGTGTTGGTATTTAAAGAATGTATTGTCTTTAAACGCTTAGATTTTTACGCTATCTGATTTCTATAACTATCAAAACTTGGATGTTTTTTTTATTTTTTTTCAAATAGTTGTCAGAATGGGACCTAATTGAAATGGGACCAAAAAGTTGTCAGAATGCGACCAAATTGAAATGAGACCACTTGGGAAGTAGTAGCTTCAAAATGTGTTCACCCAGTCCGGAGATATGAAGGTAACAAAAATAAACATACAGTCGAGTTGAGAACCTCCTCGGTTGAAAAGGTCAAGAAAGGTATTGCAAATTTTCAAGCATAAAATAGTTATTATTTAATACTTACTTGCTTAAAATCTGTCAACGACGCATATGGGGAGCGGACGTAGATATTTTTTTTATTTTGTCTTTGTCTCTATAATATATCTATTCTATTTTTGGTGATAGGGGTATTTTCCCTTTCCCATTGATATTCTCTTTTCGTATTCGCCCTTTGTATATGTAGCTGTAATTTGTTTCAATATTGTTTTGTAATGTGATGAACAATGAAGAATTTTTATGTTTATAAATCTTAAAATAATTAAATTTGTGGACATTCTCACACAACTTCATCTAGCCCAGATTAAGCTAATATAAGCATGTGCAATGGGATCTAGACGACTGATAAACATACTTTTTAAAAATATATTTCCAAACTCCGAAAACAAATATTTGTGGATCACACAAATATTTGATTTGACCCGGAATCGAACCTGGGACCTCAGGGACGGCAGTCGCATACTCATACTGTGCCATCGAGGCAGTTAAAAGTTTAAAGTTAAGAGTTAATGTTTATGTATTCTCAGTATTGCTCTGTTCTCTTGTCTATTAATAATTAAAATATTTTCGTTCTTTCTTTCTTTGCTTTCAAATTAAGTAAAGTTACACCGATACAAGTAATAAGTAAAGTATTCTTCCGGGTAACTTAACTCTCGGCATTATACTTAATATGGTATCAAAAGCATAAATTCTTTGCGATTTCTTAGTTGCGTGATAGAACTGAACCTACTTTCTGACACGCATGAAAAGGTTGTTATACTGTAGAGTATAGAACATGTATTTTTTCGCTACTCCTTTTTTCTATGAAAATAATATAATAATTAAAAAATAATAAGTTATTTCGTGTTCACTTTGAAAAATTACAATTTTTTTACTCTATTTTATTCATCCGAGCCTTTTCCCAACTCAGTTGCGGTCGGCTTTTCAGTCTAACTGCGATTCAGCTGAACTTCGATATTTTCCGTGAGGCGACTGCCATCTGACTCCACAACCCATGGGCGATATCGAAGTCCTGCAGTTAGACCGGTCGGATTTTTGATTTAGGGCTCCAACTACCCCTAACGACTGCCATAGATGTTAGTATGACAACCGGGACCGACGGCTTAACGTGCTCTCCGAGGCACGAAGGGGTCTCAATGTCTTAAGAAATGGTCACCCATCCTAAGACCGGCCTAAGTCGATGTTGCTTAACCTTTGCAATGTGTTAACATTGTCGGTTACCACTAGACCACGAGCCCCTCTCTTTTACTCTATTTTATTATTAAGAAAAAAACTATTATTACTAAAAAGAAATATAACTTAATTGTCATCTTAATTGTCATCATCAATGGGCGTTTTCACATTGCACGATAAAGACACACGATATCGTCACGATAATTTACATTCTTACTGTAAAGTTACTGCTGCTACTTACGATATCGTGTGTCGTTATTGTGCTATGTGAAAACGCCCTATATTAATTATTTAGTTTCAACAAATTATTGCGTGTGTATTCAAAACGGACTTATAATCTTAAAAGTGCGTACTATACAGTGTTACTGTGTAAGATTTTGTAAAACTAGGATTTTTCCCCATCCTACTAAGTTATACAGCAAATAAATAAGGAAACAGATAAAATAATTTTATAGTTTTTTCAAAATATTATACGTTTAATTGATTCTGTAATAATTTTCCTGTCCACAGGGCAGAACAAAATATAATAAGTTTTAAAATAATACTTCAGTATGATTACCGCGAGTGGTGACAACGGACTGTATAAAAATTTTTTTTGGGTAATCTATTAATAATCTACAAAATGCTGTGGAATTGTAGAAGTGATCTTTTATATGAGGTTGGTGAATGACTATTTTTTTTTTTATAAAATACAAAATAGATTTTACTATACAAAAAATTACTAATTTTTTTGTCATAATTTAGATTTTTTCAATTTTTTTTTTTAGTTTTTCGTTTTTATCTACTGTTTTAAATAGGTAGATAACATTGAATTTATTACAATTATAGTTTCATTTATGTAAGATCCATGCGTGACATAGATTTTATTACAATACTACTGTAGGTATCGGTTTCACGGCCGCCAGTGTAGCTTTGCGTGTCCAAAGTCGTTTCTTTGCAATCGCAGAAGCGAAGGGTTTTCAATAAATATACAGACATACGTACAAACTATATAGCAGGGAGATTAGATCGAGATTAGACTACTCAAACTTGACAACCTGTATTGATAAAACTTTGTGCTTTATACCAAGTTATGATAGAAAGTTAAGTATATTTATCAATGAAAACCAATTTTTGAATAAGAAAATTTGAAGCCACACACACACATCTCGCCTATATCCCGAAGGGGTAGAGTTGCATTATACACCTACAACTTGCCAGTATTTTTAGTCCCACGTAATAGGGGCAAGTCTATTACCGTCTCCGGGCACATTTTCAATGGGTTATGTCCACAATGGCCGAAAGAATTTAATAAAAAGTAGCAGCTATATTGTAATTAAAAAAAAAATTGAAACTCGTTGCCCTGCGATGAAATGTTGATGAAAGGCAACACAATCTTACGTGCCACCCGCTATGGCACAGCCAATTACAGTCCTGAGTGTCTCGGACTATAATATAAAAAAATTTGAAGCCATGCTTTTTGATTAAATAGTTTTTTTTTTTATAAATCAGGAATTCTTTAACTCTGACTCATTTTTCATAGCTTTATCATCTAAGTACGAACGTGTTTAGATGTTTTTTTTAAATACAAATACTCCTTAATAAATTTGGCAAAAACTTTAGCCATGTTGGTATAAAATATTCTCTTATTAATAAATTAATATCTAAAGTAATGGTAAGTAAGATGTTAAAAACTTTCAAAATATAATAGCAAATGAATTTTTCGCAAAATTAAAAAGGACACAATTGTTTCGCCTCTAAACGAGGCATTATCAAGACTGTCTCAGAGAGAACAGCTGTTCAACAATTGTCGACGTTTGTTTGTCCTTTAACCGCCAAGTAACGCCTGCTTCAATCCAATATTTGAAATTAACATCTTCCATTTTTTTATTTTTTTTAAGTTTTGATTGATAAGTTAACGGAATTTAGTGGTGATAATGTGAGCTTATTATATCCATTACTTATATTATTAAAAAAATTGGTAATTGTCAAGTGTATGATAAGGAGCCCTTGATACCCTCACCTGGACGTGGTACACCTGTAGAACAAGGCTCTAGTGCATATAGTCAAAGTTACGAAAACAGTCAGAAAATAACGAGAGGTTTTTATTATTTTTTGTACGATAACACAACTCTCATATTTATTCTATTTTCAAAATTATTTCTCTATTCTTTCGGCCTAAGTGGGATTGGAGGGCGGACTTGTGCATGAATAAATACGAGAGTTGGGTAATTTGCATGTGGCGGAATATTGCAAAGTAGTTAGATTTATTTTATTTAACTATGGACTTCCGAAAAGTAACGCCTGATAGTATTTAGTTAACTTTAGAAAATAACCTGTATCAAAAAAAAAATATTGTTATTATAATTTAAAACTAAATTTACAGCGTACTAAGGAAAAATAATTAAAGGAAAAATATATTATTATTTATATGGACATATATAAATAATTGGAATACAGGTAACGACACTATATCCTGTTTAAATCAAATACAAAAATAATTAATAAAGTGTTTCAAGTTCATTATCCGGTTTTCCTATCTGTTTACTTATCTATAACAATAGTTATTATTTAATAATTATAATTGTTTTATAATAAATCTGATTTTGAACACGCACATAATAATATGAACGTATTTTCGAAAAAAAAGTTTGATGATCCATGGGAATACACAATCGAGACCAAAAATAATGTGTTAATTCGAGATATCATTTTATCCTAAATTTAATTCAAAATATTACCCGGGATAAAGTAATAAACACCATGCCTAAATTTAAAAAAAATAACTCACCGACACAATTTTCTAATAATAGATACGAGTATAATAAAAAACACAAAAAAAAAAACAAAAGAAAAAAATGTGTAACTCCCATATCATTTGGGAGGGTTAACCTACCATGTTTTTTACAAAATTTGTAAAAAAAACTACACCCTTCAAACACATTAACCACACAATCGTACAACCTGTAGCGATAAATTATATTAATTCTCTATAATTCCGGCTTATCGGCGCCATGGTGGTGAGGCAAAATTATAGAACGACTCGCATGAAACCTAACACCAAATACACAATGTTAGTTATACACCTTGTGTACGTACCTTTATATATTTATACAATACTAGTAGATCTCCACGGGACTGCCTGCATCGTATAGAGTATTTTAATAGCGTGGGACTTACATTAATGGCTTAAAATATTTTGATGAAATATAGCATATACTGTTTTGGAATTGAAGTCAATGTTAACAACATCAATGATAAAATTGGGTCCCGTGGGAATAATCAGAGAAGCGTGTAAGCGGTTACAAATATATATCTGCGGATCTGAAAACTTTTTTCATAATTTAATAAAACTAGTAATTGTTAAAAATTATCATTATCATATTCCTGTTTAAGATGACCCGGGGAACCTGCTTATATAATACCTGATACGCAAGGAAGGAAAAAAACATTATTTAAATATAGGCAAATATACCTATAATAAAAACGTAGGCATTTTGATAGACCTTAATTAAATAAATTAACATTGAATTCGTTATCCCTAACTTAAATAACATTTATATTAAGGTACCTAATATTATTTATTAGGACTATTTTTGACTTACCTAGGTTTACCAGGTAGTCTCTTAGTCTCAAATAACAAAAATATCTACAAGTATAAAAATATCTGTATAAAAGAAGTTGCTACAAAAGAAAGAGTATACTCTAGTGAAAGATACACATTTCAATACAACAATACAAGTACTTATTGTATGTAAGCTACATTAAAAAAATATTAATTTGAATTCAGAACCAGTTCCTTTTGTAATTTCTTTTCAAAGTATTTAGGTACATTCGATATTTGAAATCCAATTATTATTCACTCTTGTTTTTTAAACAACATCTTGTTAGGTAGGTACCCCTACTTTATTTATTTCCAGCCAGTCTGTAACGACAATGGAACTTTTTTCAGATATTCATGCACAAGAACGCCATGCAGATGCACGCTCGGGAACTCCAGCGAGGCCTTGGTGGGGAGGTCAAGCCGCACCAGTGCCAGCAGTGTCTGAAGTCCTTTAGCTCCAACCATCAGCTGGTTCAGCATATCAGGGTACACACTGGAGAAAAACCTTACAAATGCTCGTATTGTGACCGGAGATTCAAACAACTGAGCCATGTGCAGCAGCATACAAGATTACATACAGGTTAGTGAGCATGATCTGTCAAAGTTATGTCAGAATTGTCAAATTTTTGCAATTTTTATGATGACACCCGATGTTTACAACTATTATAGGTAAACCAAAATTCTGATAAATAATTTATCACAATTTCAACAATTATTAATTTCTAATCCTCATAACGTCATTATCCAAGTCACTAAAAAAAACTGATATTTCCATTTTTAGTGAGAACTATTCATTCAAATAAAATACAAAGCCGTTCGAAATTCAAATCTTCAACTAACGCGGAACGCGTCAAGTAAAAACCGAACGTTATAATTAAAACAGAACCCCCACTATTGGCCGCTGTTTTCTAAGAAAAAAATAGTCTTACCGTATACGTGAAAAGCGGTAAAAAAAATTCTCCAATGGCTAGCGTCGGACGGCTGCGGCGGCCAATGAGAGGGCGGTCTCGCATATCAAGTACGTTCTACGTGGCTTAGATATAAAAAAAATACGTGTTTTTCCACGTAGCGGGCGTTGAATGGGCGTGATTCTTCCGTTCTACTCTCCGCTATCATGTGATCGTGTGTTTTTGTAAGCTTTTTTATGGTTTAAGCAATTAGCAGGCGTTTATTGTTTTGAGCAGTAGTAGATAATTATGATTCTTTTTAAATAGACTTGTATGCAAGATGTAGGCAAGTACTCGTACTAATACGCAATTCAATCACCGTAGAATGAGACCGTCATAGATACTAAGAATATCGTCCACATTTTATCACGTAGGTACCTAACTAGTAACGAGCCAATTGCCGTTAACTGGGATATTTTTTATATTTGTACAGTTTTGTCTGTTAGTCAGCAGTTGTATCACTTATCATAACTACACTATTCTACTTGCAATACAGTTTTAAATCCTTAATTCACAGTTTTTCACTCGCAGTCAAAGTAAATAGGTAAACAACTATTAATTAATATTTCTACCCATCTATACCATTAATTACGAACAAAAATTTAATTCACATCCTACAAAAGGATAATTGATTTTAAATAACACGGTGTCATATTAAAGGAAAAATTACCATCGAGGTTTTGTCGCGGACTCCTCGCCTATAATTACTGGTTGCATTTCAATACCTGGTATTTAATACTCGATACGTATTAGGTACGAGTATTTAATACTAGGTACTAATAAGTACTTTAATCAAACACTCGTCACAAGAACTAATAACTAGGTACTGAAGTTACTCGTCCATTTTTATGTAGGTAGCTACAACCCCTTCGAGTACAGTCACGAGCATAAATATGTTACTATGGACACATCGGCAATTATATGTGAACCAGGAACGAGTTCAATCTATATATTTAATATGACAATTTGTCTGTCTGTCCGTCCGTCGCGTTTTTCAATTATAATTAATAATACATACATTTACATGAAATATTAAAATATTCTTTTTTTTTTATTATATTTGAGGCGATACAAAGTTCGCCGGTATAACTAGTTTATTTTATTTTTATTTGTTTATTTCCAAAGCAGGCATCACATTTTTAACTTATATATCTATCTCGCCAAGCTTGCACTCCTTAACTATTTTCACAGTTAATATAATATCTAATATCTATAAAGTTTACTATATAATTTAATACAGGTAATTATGATTATCTATTGATATACTTAACTAGGATATTCTAAATTTATAAAACAGTACATAACAAAGTACCTATGAAACCTTAATACGACTTCGTCCGCGTGATAAATTGGATTTTTTCCCGTTCCCGTCGCCTACTTACCTACTTACTTGACACTTATCACACAATATCTTTATAAATTGTAGCCTATGTGTTATTCTGATGTATAAGCTATATTATTGTACAGTTTCATTAAAATCCATTCAGTAGTTTCTACGTGAAAGAGTAACAAACATCCATCCGTCCATACAAACTCACAAACTTTCACGTTTATAATACGTATTAGTAGGATTACATGGTTCAACTAGTGCTGCTCTAACCCTTCTCTTTAACGTGTTCTTATACAGTTTTCCTTCTTCCCTTAAAACATATAATAATAAATGTAAATATTAAATGCAATATCAAATGTCTGCATGTAAGCATCACTATCATCTGATAGTTCATATGCATCATACTCGTATTAAAGTGAGAACGTTCCAAAACAAAAATATAGGAGAGCAAACATATGTACTATTTAATAGTTTTACGTTTCTATTAGCATTGATTCCTCAGAACGTGCATAAATATATGACGACAACAGATTGCAAAAATATCTGACATAATACTTAATTCAAAAGATATTATTGGACTCGTTCCTGGGATATAATTTCCAATGTGTCCATACTAACATATTTATGCTCGTGACTGTACATTGCAAACATTAAATATGTAACAGCAAATTATCATGTCTGCCGAATAAGTGTATGCATAGACGCTATGTCAAAAGACCGTTAATTTACTCTACATTCGGGGGAATTTTACATGAAAAAACAGTAGCTAGGGAAAACCATAGAAATTAAAAATTAGAAAAAAATTTTTTTTTTTCGTTCTACCGTATTAAGCGACCATTAGTATTAGCAGGGCTATGTCACTCGCCTAACAATCGCAAAAAATACGTGACGTCAGCGACAACTTGAAGTTGTAAATCAGTAAGGGTTGTCTCTTGTTTGTGACACGGCATTGACCATAGAGTTGATATTGAGGCATTAACGTCGTAATTATTGGTCAAATTATGCTGGTATATATTTTACTTTACTGGACAACCCTAACGTTCCAATGATGTTCTCTGTAAACAAAAGAATATGCTTTAATTAACGTCGGCGTACAAGTTCTGATTGTAAGTACTATTCCCTATTCTGTGGTATTAGGTAAGATTAGGTAGAAGGTAAGAGTAGGCTAAGATTAATAGGAGTTAGTGGTATTTTCATACAATTCTAATATTAATCATTTAGTGTAGGTACATTATGGTTTCAATGAAAAATATTGTCAGCGGTTATCCATTATTTTTAAAATAATACAACAATATGGGTAATTTCGTGGATTTACCATATTACAAAATTTTATACAATTTTTTACCTGATTGGTGGTTTGTAACGCTTCCCTAGGTCTATTATTGGTTATTTGGAATGGTTTGAAATAGGGGGCAAAGCCTATTGCCGTTACCGGGCACATTTATAATGGGTTATGTCCAAAATGGCCGAATGAATTTAATAAAAAGTAGCAGCTAAGTTGTTAATTTAGAAAAAAAAATTGAAACCCTTGCGATGAAATGTAGATAAAAGGCACCAAAATCTTACGTACCAGCTCCTATGGCACAGCCAAATAAAAGTCCTGGGCGTCTCGGACTATAAAATAAATGTAAAATTCGAATATAGGGAAAGAACTCTTTAGGAAAAGGGTTTTAAGTATTGCTGCAATAAATTAAATGGCAAGTACAAGTGTTTTTGTCCAATATATAAGAAAAAACATCTTTATTATATTAAAAAACTGGCCAAGGTATATCTGTGTATTTCAACTGTCTAACTATCACGGTTCATCACGCCACATCACAACTTGGTGATAGACGGATGGACGGACGGACGGACGGTCTTAGTAATCTATACTACTATTATAAAGAGGAAAGATTTGTATTTTTGTGTGTATGTTTGAGGAAGGATTTGTTTTTTTTGTATGTATGCTTGTAATGAATAAACTCAAAAACTACTGTGCCGATTTCAAAAATTCTTTCACCATTGGAAAGCTACATTCACCCTGAGTAGCATAGGCTACTTTTTGTCCCGGTTATGTGTTCCCACGGGAACCGGGAACGAGTAAACTAAATCACGCGGGCGGAGCTGCGGCGATCAGCTAGTAGCATAGTAAAATTAAATAGGGTCACGTTTTACCCTTTCGGTACGCATCCCTAAAAAACCATCAGGTGTACCAAACTTAGTCATCCTCTGAATTTTATATTAAATTGAAACTTTTTACGCCAAAAAACATTGAAAGAAGTTCGTCCAAGTCTCACAGAAATAATTAATGGAAATAGGTATTTTTAATTAAGTATTCTTGTGGAACATTTGCACCTTTTGAACTTCTGTTCATACCTTTTGGTTACTTTTTAACTGAGTTCAAAAAAGGAGGAGGTTCTCAATTCTACGTCTTCCAAAAATATCTACGTTTCATTAGCTATTCAACAAGGTATAACAAGCTAGGCTACTATTGAAGGTCTTGGATAAAAACTTTGAATACAAGGAACAGGAAAATTAAATTTAAATAAAACCTAAACAAACTATACTATCTAAAACTAAAATAAATAAGTAAGGCAGGGAGACTTAGGCAGAGTGCCCATAACACAGGCAGCATTCCCGCGCTGAATTGCCAATGAGAGTCTTTGCGCGAGAAAGCTGCCTGCGCGGAGATCCCCAGTCTCTTCCCTCAGACGCTTGCTGAGTTCCGTGAAGAGCTGATGCGTACTGCATTGTAGTATGTCGTAGTCGTGTAGTATTGCCGCGACTACTATATTTGCTAGCCTTTATCCTTTATCAAAATCCAAAAAAAAATGTTATGTGCTTATCAGACAATGATTATTACCAATCGAAAATATCTCTGAAAATTCATCATTTTCGGTCACCGACCTTACCCAACATAAATGCTATAGTGCTTTTACGATTTCACACCCTGCGAATTATTGGAACTATGTATAAGCATATAGAGGGGGCTGGGGTGATCTCATGTGCTCGGGGGAGGACGGGGTGGGGAGGTGACAGTGGAAATCAATAGAATCATTGCGCCACGGTACACGGACAATGATTGTACAGCCGCGACCTGATATGTAGGGGGGGAAAGTATTCGAGAACATGTCGTCGGTGATATACCTATGTCAGTATTGAGTAGTGCAGTCAGCGATTGGGGAGGTGGGGGTTAATAAGTCAACATGTATAATATAATAATTATGAAACTATTTTGTTTTCGACTGATTGGTTGAAAATAATAAACAATGTTTAATTCAATCCACAAATGTTTGTTTCGGAGTTTGGATATTTTCTACGTATGATATGTATATATTTAGAAATATATAAGTATGTTTATCAGTTGTCTAGATCCCACAGCACAAGCTTATAGCTTAGTTTGGGCTAGATGACTGAAAATTTACTATTGCTATCTGTATTTTGTTAAAGAAATAAGCTGTGAAATGTTGACGCAAGTCTCACATAAACTCACGGTGATAGTACAGTTCAATTCTCACAGTTCAAACATAATATCAAGACACACACACACACACACACACACACACAACACAATCTAGACATAGATATAGGCGTACATAAGGGTTAGAATTTACGTTCGGATTACATCATGGTTATTGATTTCTTGTCATAATACATACATATGGTCACACCTCTTTCCCATGAGGGTAGTCAGAGACTATGAAATTCCACTTGCTACAATCCTGGCATAATTCTTTCGCTTCATCCACCTTGAAAGAAAAAGAAAGAAAAATAGGTTTATTCTTAGACAGACATGGCGATAACAACAAGTAAATAGTAGAATAAATAATAAATAAATAAATAAATAAATATGTTAGGACAATCCACACAACGCCATCTAGTCTCAAACTAAGCAGAGCTTGTGATATGAGTACTAGATAAACTGATATAAATACTTATATACATTTTTTTTTTTTGTAAATACATACATATTATACATAGGAAACATCCAGACTTCGGTACAAACGTATGTGTCATCACACAAAGTTTGTCGAAGTGTGAATCGAACCCGAGATTCCGGCGTCGAAAGCGGATACACTACCGACCACGCCACCGAAGTAGGTATAAGGACAGAAAAATCGTGGGTGTATGCTAGTACACGCCACATCTGCGTAGAAATTGGTCTCCTCTCAGCTTATGCTGACGTGGGAAGACCCACTATTGCCAGCGCTGGTTTTCAGAGGAGGCCAGTAACTTTCATAACTATCTACAGGCACGCTCTCCGGTTTTGGGTACTCTTGACCTGGCCTTTTCATAATATGGTGTCCAATAAATATAAAAGCTTTATCCCCTATTTCGTAGGCGATATAAGAGTGGGGAATATCTTCTATTTCAAATTGTACAGATTTACAATAAGAATTACAATATACAAAATATACATAATTATAGACTAAATATATTTACAATAAAAAATATCGTTTAAAAAATCCTCCGCGTCATTGCCGACTGGGAAGGTTCCCAGAATGCTGGCTGTGTTGCCACGTTGGATGGCGATACTTATTCTTTGGGCCAGAAAACAGCCAGCCTTCTGGTCCTGAGAAGCATCGATTAGGCGTTTAGCAATGTCTCTATAAAGGCGGTGAGCACTTCTATTACATAAGTAAAAACATATACTAAACAACTAGGTATTCCAAAATTAATTTGCTGAAATCATTAGAACTGTATGTATTTTGGTTAGTATTTATAATAGATATGCATATATTTTGACTGAACAATTTATATGGTGAAACCGCAGCAGTGTTGGGTAGACCGCATTCAAATGCAATCCTTTACAATTAAACTATTGTGATATTAATAAATACATACTGCGAGATCAGGACACTGTTATGCGCTTTCATTAAGGATTTTTGAGAAGGATTCCCAAAAATTTTGACTGTTTCGGTGGCGTGGTCGTTAGTGCATCCGCTCTCGACGCCGGAGTCTCGGGTTCGATTCCCGGTCGAGACAAACTTTGTGTGATGAGACATACGTTTGTACCGAAGTCTGGGTATTTCCTATGTATAATATGTATGTATTTACAAAAAAATGTATATACGCATTTAAATCAGTTTATCTAGTACTCATATCACAAGCTCTGCTTAGTTTGACTAGATGGCGTTGTGTGAATTGTCCTAACATATTTATTATTATTATAATTATAAGATATTCAAGGATGTTCGGTTACACAATCGAAATATTCTACACTAGCTGATCGCCGCAGCTCCGCCCGCGTGATATAGTTTTCTCGTTCCCGGTACATGATCGGAATAAAAAGTAGCTACATATCAGTAAAAGAATTTTCAAAATCGGATCATTAGATAAGGAACCTATTCGCTTTAAACAAACAAACAATCGAATCTTTCCTCTTTATGATATTAGTATGGAAGTACAGATAAATTAGCTCTCTATATTTTTCTCCACCTTTTTGAACTGATAACTTTCCTGTCAACTGTAGAAGAAACTACTTCTACAGTTGTTCTACTGTTTTAAAAACGTGGCTCTATCGATGTTCATATGTTCATCGATGATTTCACCAATGTCAAGGTAATGCTTGATTTTTCCCGCACAGAAGAACTAGTTATTCCGAATTAGTTCGAGGTGCAGGACCAAAATAAGAAACGTTGTTGACCGTATAAGTGAGGGTATGGGAATCCAATTTTTGTGGAGCGTCGGAGGTAACCTAAAAAGCCACCTGCCACGCGCTCTGCAAAAATCGAACTCTACTTTTTAAGTTGAAAATGATTAGATTCCTAAATATTACGTCTAACTAATTTGACAGATTCGAAATTTGACATAGACAAAACTATTCCATGTTGAGTTAAAAAAAATATATGAAAACATTACTGTTATGTGGGTACATTTCTGATAAACACGACTGTCATTTTTCCCGCGCATCCTCTTCCATCTCATGGCAACCCTTAAATGAAGAAAGGGGAATAAACCTAAGACCTCTGGGAATAACTGTTAATTCAACCACGTAATCCATCTTATAATTTTTGGGAATATTTTTAATGGAAAACATTGTTCTGATAAAAGAAATCTACCCACTAGGGAGACTATGGGGAAGGGTAGGTTATATAGAGGTTATATAGAGGTAGGTTATATGGCATTATCGTTAAATAATGTACTTATCTATAATACCAGTGTATTTTGGCTTACAGCCATAATATACAGAAATTGGGGTTGTGATTTCTGGGTTATTTGTTTTTAAATACATTCATAAACTTTTGTAAAACGGATTTTATAATGTAACTAGCTGACACTCGCGGTATCGCCTGCTTGACTAATTACATACACAAAAATCTTTCTCAAGAACTACTCTATTCATTGGTGAAAACCGCATCATAATCAGTTGATAAAATAAATTAAATACTAAAACCTTCCTCGACAACCACTCCATACATTGGTGAAAACAGCATTAAAATCGGTACAGTAGTTTTGAGTTTATCGCTAACATACGCGGCGGAGGACATTTTGTTTTATAATATGTACTGATAGTGATGTCTTACACTCACATACTTACAATTAAAAAGAAAACACAATATGCATACAAATTGAGGATTATAAAATGTTCAATACATTTTAAAAACAAAACATCAATTATACTTACTTACTTCATTCTATTTAAACACTCGCTAAAACAAAACAATTTACATTTCCCAAGGAACACCTTTGTTTTCCTTTAAAAACAAATGTTTACTGTAAATAAAGAAATAGAAGCGTCCATTGGTAGCTCTTGTAATTTCCATGATTGGTCCAACTCGAGATTCGGTTATCTTTTTTTCCCTGTCTCCATTTTTATTTCCATTTTCCTCTTCGTCTTTGTGCCACCCTTCAGAAAAGAGGGCAAGCTATACAAGGATGTATACGTTTTGATACTTGAAAATAGCAGAAAGTTTTAGCGATATAAAATAGTAATTTGAAAAGATTTATTGACACTTTGATACATGTATTCATACATAGGTAGCAAAATATTTTTTTTAACCATAGTGGATATCATTATGATGATAATTATGGGCACGAATAGAAAATGTCCAAACATCATATATGACTTACCGTTCTTCCTCCCACACAAAAGAATTACAATACAATGTTAACCGTGAAAAATTCATAACTAAAAGTACTACTAACAGACAAGTAACTAGTAACAGACAAGTAACAGTTACCACGCAAACAAATCAATAATAGGTTTAGAAATATCCATAAAATTAAAAGTGAAAGAAAAGCCAAGCGACTATCAATGAAGTGCTACCGCGTCCTCGTAAAATTGTACAGAAGCCAGTATTTATAAGACAAACGATACAATGTTGGACATATATGAATAAGTTGCGCAGGCGCAACTTTGTGTACTATGAAAGAAGTATAAGTTACGACAAAATAAAATAAGTTTCACTAATTATTAATGCTGAGTTTTATGATGATCATAATTACACTACCTATATCATATCTTACTATAAATGACATTAATCAATGAAAAGAAGTTGTCTTCTATGATTTAAATCTTAAACTGACGACTACTGCGATGTTATTTAAAAAAAATTGAAAAATATAGCATACTTATTGCTTTTTTAAATAGGTAAATGATTAAAATCCTCATACTTTTCTATATAAACGCGTATTGGACAAAAGTAACCTCAAGTTCAAAACTCAAACACATTGAAAATAAACACTTAAAAAAACAAAAGTATCTAAACGCTTAATTTTAAACGATAATTTGTAATGTAAATATTTTTAGTATATTGTAATGTATATTGTAATTCTTATTGTAAATAAATGTTAAGTATTAAAAAAAAGTATCAAAACCACTTTCAACAGTATCAAAAACGGGAGCCTATTTGTAAAAACTGAGTTGGAAAAAAGGTTGTTTCGCGTGATCGGCTTTTATTTGATTTTCTCAATGTTTGCGTACAAATTAGCACTTCGGTACCTATTATGGTCTGTTTGTTTTGACGCGTTTTTTCTCAATAGAAATAATATTTTATGAATTGATCTCTTTTAAATTGAGTATTTTTTTATATACCTACAATACAATACAATATTTTTTATTGTACACCAATACAAAATAATATAACAAAAGCAATCCAGGTTTCAATATGTACAAGTGGCGGCCTTATCACTAAAGTAATTACTTACAGGCAACCTTTGGATGGAAATATAGAAAGAATACAATTTAAGAAAAAGGTACCTAGGTACTCGTAGATACAGTTTTATACTCATTAGTGTAATTATTGTACTTATGTATATATATACGTATTTATATCAGTTTATCTAGTACTCGTATTACAAGCTCTGCTTAGTTTGAGACTAGATGGCGTTGTGTGAATTGTTCTAACATATTTATTTATTTATTAATACTTAGATATACCATTATCTTATATATCTACATACAGAAATGGGGAATGTAATTTTTGTCCTCCCTTAGCTCTCGAGAACTGCTTATGCTTTAATGATGGTTGACCCCTCTATGGATAGCCCTCGATCTGGAGGCAAGCCAAGAAATCGAAAATTTGACCTAGCCCTAAGGGGTCAAAAGTTATAGGCCAAAACCTATGGCTTAGTGCGGCGCGAAGCACCGCGCTAGACACCGTCTACTAGTCAATCCAGAAAATTGTCTATTTAACTGTGGACCATTTTAAGCGTTTATACTTAGTAACGATCATTCTATCGTTTTAATAAACATTTACACTTACATTATTAGTAAGATATAGGTACATACGTATTTATGTTTCTTTTTGTTTTAATACTGTTTTTTTATTCGTCGAGACCGCGGCCGCTCCCATGTCCATGGCTGCGGACGTCTTTGGCACGCACCAGAAGGCATTTCCAGTGTGACCCGGGTGATTTTTTACTTATTTTACTTTAAACCCCATCTTAACTTAAATTATCGCGATTTTTTAAATTGTTATAAACTTATATCTAAAGAACGAGTTGCCTATTCAAAATTTTTAGACTTTTATAAATGCTATTTTGGTAAAATTCATTTTAACAGAGGCAAATGTCAAAGTTCGTAGACATCATAACATTTTAAGTAAACTTAAATCTAACCCTTTGCTTTTTTTTGTAAAATAAAAGAAATTTTCCAAAGTTATCTTTCAATTAATTTTAAGTGGGCAAAATATTTTCGGTAGATAAGGGTAAAATAATATTAAAAATATCACGACTCTTTTAAAAAATACATTAAGTACTTACAATTACTTACAATTAAGTACTTGCAAAAAATACGTGACGTCAACGTCAACTTGAAGTTCTAAGTCAGTAAGGGTTGTCTCTTGTTTGTGACACGGCATTAACCATAGAGTTGATATTGAGGCATTAACGTCATAATTATTGGTCAAATTATGCTGGTACTTTCCTGACATCCCTAACGTTCGAATGATGTTCTCTGTAAACATAAGAATATGCTTTAATTAACGTCGGAGTACAAGTTCTGTATGTAATTATTATTCCCTATTCTGTGGCATAAGTCAGTAAGTACTGTTTCAAAATTAAATACGCCCTCTGAAGCTAAAGTAAGTAAATAATTAGCGAAATTATCCAATATATTAATCATTAACATTCATATACTCACAGTATATATGTATAGTACTTACGTCATAGTACTTTAAAGGATAAAAAAAATACACGTCAAAAATTGACATAATAACCGACTTCAAATTACCGAAATGGGACCAAATAATTGTCGGAATGGGACCAAATTGAAATGGGATCACTTGGGAAGTTGTAGCTTTCAATCAAAAATCGGTTCAGCCAGTCGAATTGAGAACCTCTTTGGAAGTCGATTGAAAAAACACTGGTTATGAATCAAAAAAAAAATTGATTTCTTCTACGTGAATTGCCGCCAATTAATGACAGATGACAGAAAAAAAAGTTATGTAAATTACTCTGTCTTTCTACCCGTACTAGTACGGTGTCTTGCGCGGTGCTTTGCGCCACACCACACCATAGGTTTTGGCCTATAACTTTTGACCCTTTAGGGCTAGGTCAAATTTTCGATTTTTTGGCTTGCCTCTAGATCGAGGGCTATCCATAGAGGGGTCAACCATCATTGGAGCATAAGCAGTTCTCGAGAGCTAAGGGGGAGAAAAATTACATTATACATAACACCTACAATTCTATAGGTACTCCATCACTCAAGTGCTCAAATAGTAATGGAAAAGAAATGACGTCACTCCCTCCAATGGGGTAGTACTCCCCTCGGGCCACAGATGTCGCCCCTAAGATTTTTGGCCTAAAATGAGCTTTTGCCTAATTTATTTTTTACCGCCTTCTTTTACCAGAGCAAATATTGACGTCTTGTGTTTGATTAATGTGGATAAGGCAGGATTTTTCTTTAATACAAATTCAAGTTATGTTTTACACATATGTTTTTTTGTGAAAATGATACTTGTGAATTGAATGGGACTCTAAACTTAATTAAATTTGTATGTTGAAAATACTTACGCCCTTATATTTTAACATTTAGGTACATAGATAAAATACAGTATAAGGTATCTTAAAAAACACTCAATTGGTCGTGAGAAGACCAGAAGTCTGGTTACTATTTCGCACAAAGAATAAGCATTGCCATACAATGTGGCAATGCTGCTAGCCTTCTCGGAACATTGCCAGTCGGCGACGAGGCGGAGTAGTATAAGAAAATCGTGACCAAGGGCGATAGCGACTATTATAAAATACTTAGGGCTTGGTGATAGAAAGGTGAAAATTTAGGGTTGTATGTATTTTTTAATGCCACATTATTAAAAAAGAAATATTTGTCCAAACAATAAAAAATAAATGTTAGGGATGGACATCCCTTATCACTTAGGGGTATAAAAATAGATACTAGTCTTTTAGTTATTTTCAGACCTACGTAATATGAATTATAAAATTTCATAAAAATCGATCGAGCCATTTTGGAGGAGTATGGTATGATTACTAACACTGTGACACGAGAATTTTATAAAAAAGATATGCTTTCTTATCCATACTAAGCGAATTCTGACGTGACGGTCCGAAGGTCGTATCTCAGTTTTTTGCCGGAACCGGACGTTCGGCCCGGTGATCACGAAATTATATTGGGGAGAAGTTTCTTCTCAATTTTTTTTTCTAAAGGTGTCGAGCACAATTGGTTATTAAATCGGACTTAGTCTCGCCCTTCTTTTAATTGTCTTGGAAATTTTTGCATGAACTTTCTTTTTTTAATTTTGGTGCGTAATTTCATTTTATCTTTTATTTTATGTTACTTTACATACTTAGGTAAGTATTTTTCTTTACCTGAAAATTTAATCAAAATAACTGAAACTATTTTTAAGGTTTACAGTATGATTACGATGTATTAGTTACTTATTGATTGTTTTGTTGTTCTCCGAAGGGGTATGCAGAGGCATAATAAATGCCACATTTTGATGTTTATGTCCAACTTCTATTTTGGTCAGCAAGTGCACCACTTACAGGGAACGTTTGATTAAATGTACCATAAAAATAATTTACAACTATAATATGATATAAATAAATAAATATTATTGGACAATGGAATCTAGACAACTGAAAAACATACCTACTTGTATATTTCTAAATACATACATATTATAAGTACATTGTCCATACATAAGTACATAGTCCGAGACACCCAGAACTTTAATTGGCTGTGCCACAGCGGCTGGCACGTAAGATTTTGTTGCCTTTCATCAACATTTCATCGCAAGGCAACGGGTTTCAATTTTTTTCAAAATTACAATATAGCTGCTACTTTTTATTAAATTCATTCGGCCATTTTGGACATAACCCATTATAAATGTGCCCGGTGGCGGCGATAGGCTTGCCCCCTATTACGTGGAACTAAAATACTGACAAATTGTGGGTGTGTAATGCACCTCTGCCTACCCCTTCGGGATA
This sequence comes from Nudaria mundana, assembly GCA_963556515.1. Lineage (NCBI taxonomy): Eukaryota > Metazoa > Arthropoda > Insecta > Lepidoptera > Erebidae > Nudaria > Nudaria mundana. Next base: position 10,804,401 of record OY748313.1, read on the forward strand.
TAGGCGTGATATGTGTCTGTCTGTCTGTATAAGTACATTGTGATATATTTATAATTTCTTTCTTAATATTTTAACAACTTATAATTTTGTTTACCAACTAATTTTATTGCCTAAAACAAAGCTTATGAAAAAGAAATCGAAATTCAAATTTTGAAAAACGCCAATTCTATAATTAAATTACAAAACAATATGGCTAACGAACCATAAACTAACAAAAGAACGAATCTAATCAGAGTGAAGTATAAAAAAAAACAATACTCTTTGACATAAAACAAATAGCTGTACATTATTCAAAAGAATAATTAGTGATATTAATTATAACCTTTTTTGTAATCTTTCCTTTTCTTTTAACTATTGTACGGCCATATGGCGGGGTATAAAATCATTTGTTGTTACTTGGGATACAAATTACGGTAAGATTAGTGAAGGGTTATTAAGGGCATTTTTTAGAGTACCGTAAAGTCGGAACCCTTATAGTTTCGTCATGTCCGTCTGTCCTCGGCTTTTCTCCGAAATAAACTTTGAAGGAAAACTATTACGGAGGGTGCAACTCTACTATGGAACTTTATCTTATGCGTGGCTCGACACGCACTTGCCCGGTTTATGGTCTTATTACAAGTCATCATCATCCTTACAGTGTATTCACAGTATATTTATGAAATTTTATTGTATACCCACAAGAACAAAAGTAAATTTGTGAAAAATAGTGATAATCATAATCTAAACTTAAGAAATAAGGATAAACTGGCTGTTCCTAAATTTAGGCTTCATAAAGTGAGTAATTCTTTTGCGGGGAACTTTATTCGAATGTACAATACATTGCCAACCGAAATAGCAAATTTATCTGTCAATAAATTTAAAAAACTAATAAAAAGTAAATTGTGCCATAAAGCTTATTATAGTATTAATGATTTCTTAGATGACAAGGCGGCCTGGTTGTAACAACGTAACGAATTGCTCCTTTCTAAATAACTCTGTATTAGATTTAAGATGAAATATTTTGAAAAAAGCCGAGCTGAGTTTCTTGAGGGCTCTTCTCAGTCTCGTTGCATTTTGGAACCCTCGGTAGAGTCACACCAACTTCTGACGAATCTAAATAATTTTCTGAAAATTTCAAAGATAATAAACGTTATTTTATTTTATTTTATTTTATTTTATTTACAATTATAGGTACAATAGCTAGAAAACGGGATTTTGCAACATTTTGTATTATTTATTTAAACAATTCCCACTTAGGTGCTTTTGATGTCTTTCGCACTTAAAAATTAAAAGTATTTGAAATTGATTATGGTATTTAGTTTTACTGCATAATTTTCTTTGAATCACTTTCACATATTGACTAAACCATATCTAATAAATAACTTATAAGTAGGTATGTATTCTATGATAAAACTGTAGAAGTTTCAACCCCACATTGAATAAAATTAACTAAAAACATAACCCTTTCTTGGTCATGTAAAAATGTGTGATATAAAAATATTAAAATAACCAAATATGGTACATATTAATGTCCAACATAACTTTTTAAATATCCTACTTGGGCAACATTTTTACCTATAGGCTTTGTTTCATAAACATCGGTATCATCTTATTATAAACTATTCCACCCAGGCGAAGTCGCGGGCATGAACTAGTATCATGCTATGATACTAGTTCATGCAAAATCACAAGACTAACATATTTGCAACAAGTCTTCATGTTTCAAACATTTTTCATCTACCGTATCGAGGTCGCCATTTGTAAAACAAAGATGGACGTTTTAACATGACAATTAACGTCATTGATGAATAGACTGGACAAACAATACGTGGAGAAAAACAGTTTTCCTTGGTTGAAATATAAGAAAATATATTATGTTTTGTATTGCAAAAATGCATTATGCAGTTATTCATTTAGAACTAGTACAGGCATATTGTAATTACTCAAGAAAATGTTTGTTCTTATTCACTAGTGGGCGCGTCCCACGATTTTGCCTGTAGAATTGTTATGAGAAGAAAGTAACCAAATACCTGCCCCATGTCTCACACTATCTCTGTACCAAATCAAACTCAAAAATATTTATTAATATAGGTTATAAAATAACCCTTATTAACGACAGTACATAAGAATTTACATCTAAAGCCAGATTCCTAAAGCAATGGGTGGAGCCAAAGAGAAAAGAACCTGGCAATAAAGACTCAAGCCCACTCTTTTTCATAGTACAATACATACAACGTATCCAGAAAGATGCTGTAACTAATACACCACGCGTTATGCGTTAATTTAGAAAATTTATTTTAAATTACAACATGGAATGAACCCTGGTTAACACTATTAGCAGTAGAGATGTAGTTAGGAGCATCAACCCAAAAAAGGATAACACAAGGGCAAGGGCACTAAGTGACCAGGCATGGAACAAGCCTAGAAGGAAAAAAATATCAAAATCAAACCTCATTAAAATCCGTCCGACTGTTAGTACGTGATTTGCAAAAAAAATTGTACTTATAAAAAAGTCATGGTTCAATCAAGCCCGAAATCAGGAGTGTTTTAGATCAGAGGCGTTTAATACGACCACATTTCTCCAGTCACTATGTTGGTATAGGCTCCCTATTGCTGTTTCCAGGCACCTAGGGTATATTTACCAGAGACTCGTCTCTATGTCAGGTGCAGGTGTGGATGATCGGGTTCCTGGAGATGTTGCTCCTAACCCCTAAACTTCGTCAGTTTTACCCTCGTAAAAAGATTTACTGAACAAATTACTAATCAGGAACTTCTATAGGTATTTGCTCGAATCATCTCGACCGTTCGGTCAGCAGATTTACCACTATCTAATAAACCTACACAAGACTTAAATTTACCATCTTAACAATCTGAGATTGAACCACGAATAACATCTGTTACACATATGGTACACGAAAAATATTCCAAAACTTTTTTTCCGCACTGAGAATTGAGGATGTTAAGGGCGTGTACTGTCTACCAGAACTTTATGCGTCCATCGACAGCTGTGCAATGGGCCTTAAAATCGATTTATAATAGTTATATCGATGTTTATGGCTACCAATATTAAAGTAAAAAAGTTTATCGGATGTCAAATATTACACGTTTCGATGTCCGTTTTACATTAACACACTATTGTTGTTTTAGGGTTAAAATAAAAAAAATAATGAATTTGTGGACTACCGTGAATCCGCATTGATTGAGTTATGAGATGTTTGACAACTGTTTAAAAGATCTGAAATTAAAAGAATAGGGCAGAGAAATTAATGAATCGACCATCAAATGAATCAATAATCATTAAATCAAATGTATGTGCCGAGGATCTCACAACTCGCGAACGATTCGTTGTACCGTAAGCCACTTAAAAAAAAACAAATAACCAAAGTAGCATTATGATATGATACTGTTACAAAAAAAAAACGCCGTAAAGTGCCGCGAACATGCAAACTCTCGTTCGGAATTCAAATCCCTATGGCGTTCTTTTGTTTTTTATTCTAAACTTGCTACTTAGCCGTTTCTTTCATTCTGCTTTCTTTAATATCAAAAGAATAGAATTGCGTGTAGCTCTTAATTTTTTTTTCATTTAATTACTTACTTTAGTATAAAAGACAATGGATAATGCGTTTCGTAATTAACTGTGGAGACATGCAAATTTTTGTAGTCTTTTGTTTATCCAATTATTTAATGACTGAATAAAGGTCTGTTTTTTGAATACGTTTCAGATATTTGAACAAGTTATATTTAGGTATTAGTTAATTATTAATAATCAGGCTATTGTACATACTTATATTAATATTTATTTATTTCATCTTTATGTACAATTACAAATATCATAAATGTTACAATCTAAAATTTCAAAAGTTTTACATAGTAAACAACTCAAGAAAGAATCAAAAATCAAAGGATCAATTTCATTTATTCAGTTTAGGCACATAAGGAGCACATATGAATGTCAAAATTTTACAATTTTATGTCAAGCAATATTATAAAAATAGTAAATACTAAATTTGAAAATGATTCATTCGAATCTGATCTTTGAACTGGCTGAATTATAAAAAGAATCACATCCTCATTCTTGTTTATGGCTTGATTACATATGGATATACTTATATTTAAAGATAAGTGCACTATTATGTTATTATAGGCATCAAAAGTTGCATCACTCGAGCCAAAGTAACGGTGCACGCTGTGCAATACGGCACTGGCAAAAACCAGTTTCGTTTTGTAAAAATATGTGGATGTATAACGAACGAACATGGATTTTGTTGCGTACGACTATTTGTGACCTTTGCAGAAGAGGGTTAACGTGTTTGAATACTGTACTGATTTATTTCTAATTTCAAATAAGTGTTAGGCTATATTTAAATTAAAAAAATACAAAGTCGCTTCCGTCCATATGTATGCTTAGGTCTTTACAACTACGCAACGGAATTTGATGCGGTTTTCACCAATGCATAGAGTGGTTCTCCGGAAAGGTATTTGTGTATATATATATAATTTGTCAAGCGGTTGAAGTCGCGGGTCTATATAAATAAATCAAATCAAATCAATCAAATTATTTCGGGTATATGCCCATATAAAACTTACACATTTTTTTTCTGTAACATTATGAATAATATAATTAAATTTTGAAAAAAACAAATGAAATAAATTAACACCAAGTGATTAAATGTCAATATTATCATGAATGGTATAGAATCAATTAAATGTCTAATTAAAAAAAATGTATAAAGATTAATCGTCGTTCGCTTGTCTCGCGGACCAATAACTTAAAACTGGACCAATTTGGCGGATTTTGATCTTGAAACATTCTTGGAGGTTCACCGAGACAGCTAGTTAAGACTACTAGAACAGTAGAAATTAAAAAATAAAATAGTCTGCTACAAAGAATTTCACAAAAAATCAATAAACCCAATAATATTCCAGACGTCAAGGCTCAGCCCTAATTTTTTTTCACTTAATTTAAACTCAAAAGATACTCGACTTAATTGCTCGTCGCCTTTCAAGAATCGAACTGATTTTGTAAGAGAAAGGGAAAATTTCCCATTTTCCCCATTTTTTGGTGAAGCAGGGCGTATCGGGAGTCGGGCCCATTGTGGAACGGTGATTAGAATTCAATTTTGGAACAATCGAACGAATATGTTTTAAAATGATGCGGGTGCATTTTAATTGGAGGGAAGCTTCTGTGATTTTACGGTTTTATGTTTGATTTTGGAACGTTTTTCTTATAAAATTGTAGTTATGTCTTTGTCCAAGCGATAAAAGTTTTGTTTTGATAATTAAAATCAGCTCTCTTTGATTTATTTTAATCGTAGTAGATAATTTCTATTTTTCGTTCTTTTAATGTCTTATTGTATACTTTGTGTAGTAGTTTTCGCCACATAATTTGAATAACAAGACGCTTAATTATGTTCAAGGTATCAGTATATTTACGAGTAACACAATATAATCAGCCACGTGAAAGGTACGGAAAGAAACAAACTGAACAGTTTTATAATTTATAGCGATAAGTATTATAGAAAAATGCTATAGAGGAGAAAGTAGTGTAAACATTAAATCCAACCCTTTTAATGCCATATGGTTTATAATTCACTCAAATTGGTCACGTCAAGGTTGGTCAATAATAAAAATAAATTGATAAAAAAGTTAACCCTGCAACTGCACAAGCCACTCGGACACAATGGGGTATAGACATCCCGGAAGATATTCTTTCCATACCTGCGAACGAAATAATGCCCTTGCGCCATAAATTTGCATAATAATAGTGGTGGTACTATTATTTTGGCGATATTGGCTAACAAATGCCCATTATTGCATGGACAGCTGCAGGCCATTTTTTGAGGTCATTGTCCATTAGAATTTCGATGCTCGTCGACAGTTGTGAGGTCACAACCCTTTTAGAAATAATAATAAGTGATGTCTTTTCTAGTCGTCACTCGTAACATATGAAATTTTAATGAATTTGAAAATATTGCGTCACACATTTTGTAAAAAAAGTTTCTGGTCTTTTTCTCAGTAACTTTGTTGCAATTTCTACTCGTCTTTTGATCCCATTTTAAAAATATTGTCATTCTTTGAACATAATTACTCTTTTTCTCGCATTTTTCAGTCTAACACTTAGAAACGGTCGATTCTAAGTTATGACATTTTTCTTTTTAATTTAGGGTCACTTACTGTCAGCCTTATATAATTATTTATTTATTTAAATAGTTTAGCGGTTTTAGTTTCTTGCGAAATAAACGACACCACAATAAACTACAAATTGAAATCAAACAAATTATAAAAATTATACTTATAACCCTTCCTTAAAATTATTAGAGGTTCTAACGTTACGACATTAATAAAATTGCATTTAATTTTGCTAACGTTGAAATAATAATTAAATACGTCTAAAAAATAATACAGATTGACACACCGGACCCTTTTGTCCGACAAAACAACAGGTAATCGTAGGGTTAAGTTTAAGGGACGAACAATGGGAGACAAAAAAATAAACGAAAGGGTTGATATGAAACGGAAGTATTGTATACAGCTTTTGTCTTTGGTTCGATAACGGTCAAGTTTTTTTAGTTGATTTAGTATTTTGCTTTATGTTAATACAGTATTGAATTCAATTCTCTCGTATGTTTTTCTGCCCTATGAGCGTACGAAAGAGATTGTCGATCACCAATGATATCACAGAGAATGTCGATCATGTGACTCAATTAAAACATCTATTTTTTGCAGTGGAGGGTTAACGTGTTTGAATACTGTACTGATTTATTTCTAATTTCAAATAAACACTATTTGAAATTGACTGCCTCGGTGGCTCAGTGGTATGAGTATGCGACTGCCACCCCTGAGGTCCCAGGTTCGATTCCGGGTCGAATCGAATTATTTGTGTGATCCACAAATGTTTGTTTCGGAGTTTGGGTATTTTCTATGTATGTTAAGTATGTATTTAGAAATATATAAGTATGTTTATAAGTTGTCTAGATCCCATAACACAAGCTTATATTAGCTTAATTTGGGCTAGATGACGTTGTGTGAGAATGTCCAAAAAAAAAAAAAAAATTTGATACATACTTTTTTATTTAAATATAAGCTATATTTAAATAAAAAAAAGTATAAAACAATGTATTTTTGCAGCAACTTGCCAATCTCATCATCTTCTATATTCGTTTTCATATAAAGAAAAATTGTACAGTAACTTGTAATTTGACCGCTTTTCATACAGTAGACTTCGTTATAGCACCATCTGTCTAAGTATGTAAAGTTAAGCAAACCATACATAGGTAACTATGTGCTCACCTGGGGTTCTAGGCAATGGAGGATCGAAGATACCTAATAAAATAATAATAAAAAAATAATAAAATAATAATAATAATGACACCGTAAAAACACAAACAATTAAAAATCAGTTCTCAACTCTGCAGTACGAGACATAAATATAATATAGACATACCTATAAACAAGTCAAGCAACAAAACAGCTTCTTAAAAATCATATTTTTAAATTAAATTTCAATTGCAAATAAGATTAAATCCAACTGAAACTTTTAAACCATTAAAAACCGATCCAACACTGCGAGTAGCGATAAATTTTTAAAATGTTTTTTTAAGAACATTTTTGAATGTCCAATGTCTCAGTAGGGGGGTGGGTCGAATAGAAATAATTGCCACCCAACACTGACAACCTCTTACTATTCACACGATCTTAGTTAGTGGCAGGGCTGTCACACATCTATATTTTGTTGACACAAAAAAAGTTTTCTTTTCTATAAATAATAAAATGTAGTAGAAGTAACTGTGAAATAAGATACAATTTTTTTTATTCGACAATTAATTATCGGATCTAATATATTGGTAAGTTAGTCTCTGAATTTAATTTTCTTTTCAATTAAATTGGTATATTTAGATTTAAGTATTAAATACACTAATTTGCACTATTTTATCACGTAGTTCAAAAAAGTCCATTAATTAAACAAAAACATTAAGATAAAACACAGGATGTCGTCGTTATCAGCCCTAGGCTAAACTGCAAGGAAACTTGCCAACTACTGCAAGTTTTGTTCCTTTTGCATTTTTCCTTGAGCGCAAAACGTTTGCATTTTATCTGTTTTTTTTCTCTTAACCCTCCTCCTCGAGCTGAATCTTTTTACTCTTCGTTGAAACGTGTACCCTTTTCAGGAGTTGCTTGACTATCTTTCTTAAGTTGACTGTAAGAACGAAAACTAGGAATGAATGGAGAGAATTACTTTTTTTAATTTTTCTGATTTAAATATTTGTTTCATTGAAAAGTATTGGGTTAAATACAATCAAAAAGATACCAGCAAGTAGAAATAGTAGTCGACGCATATCCTACTTCCTACTAATTATTATGACAGTTTGAATGGATGGATTTTTGTAGCTCTTTTATGCGAAAATTCAGAACGGGTTTTAGTGAAACTTTACAATAATTTGGCTCAAACTTTATTCATTTATTTATTTATTAACTCGAATGCAGGTTTTACAATATTGTGGTCTTATAATTATCTCCCACTTATGTGTGGTGTGTACATATCAAACTCGTACATTAATCAATGCCAAAAATTTAATTACCGATACAAAATTAAAATTGCAAAATATTAAAAAGTTAAATTTTCGGCAAGAAAAATACTATGTGATATACAATGTCAAACCATAACAACAAAAAAAATACAGCAAAGACAATCTTATTTATGTCAAGTCAAATATCAAAGTCATGTACTTAAGTTTAGAATAACATGTACGTTTTTATCCCTTTATGACGTATTATATTTTCGAAAAAAGTAGCCAATAGCCGAGAGTGAGATTTTGTTGCCAGGATACTCGTATTTTCCCAGTTTCTACATATTCCTTTGCTATCAGGCATTAAACGTAGAATCGACGTTCATACCTAAGTGTCACTTTATGCTTTACATGAATATTGGACTTTGACATACTTTTTTTTTTTATAATATTAAAAAAAATATATTAAAAGTATCCGGTGATATAATGAAGTCTCCACAGCACTTTATATTCCTTGAAGACTCCTCAAGTTTTTATTTGACCACTGAAGCATCCGCGAGATAGCGCCGCGGTGAAAATTAAAAAAAAACGAGATGAGAAAGATAGATTCAACTCCGAACTTTCCCAAGTGAAAAACCCTCTTGAGGCAGTTTTTATTACTTTTACTAACTTAAGAAATACTTTTAACATTGTTCTGTTTTTTCTTGAATCGATTACAATTAAAAAGTTATGAAATAAAAATACAATTCGAATAATATTAATATTTACAGTTTGTGTTTTATTGAATCGTGTTGAATTCATTTGCGTTTATTAATTATTAATTTTTATATTAACAACGGTATAAGTGATAGCCCCTGAATCAATCTATTTTCGTGTTTTTGGTCACTTTTTAGGTTAGATACGTGGTAAACAATTATTTTGTTTTTTATTTTGCTTATTGTGTTATTATTCAATTTACAGATTTTTTTATGTTGAATTAAGCATCTCGTGTGCTTTGTTTTCAACACCGTTGATGCGGGTTACTTTTTACAATTTTTGTACCGACTTCCAAAAAAGGAGGATGTTCTCAATTCGACTGTATGTTTTTTTTTTGTCTTGAAAATAGAAAATAGACTAAGACATAAGTCTTAGTCTATTTTCATTATTACCCAAAGTTACCAAATTTTTCATCCTATACATACTACATAACATATCTAATAGTCTTTGCTGTATCGGCTGAAGGTCTCAAACGGCGTAAATATGCTAACCTAGCAGGTGATTATATATTTGAGCCGTTTGGGGTTGAGACACTGGGGTCATGGGGTCCGAGTGCTCGCCGCCTTTATAGAGACATTGCTAAACGCTTAATCGATGCTTCTCAGGACCAGAAGGCTGGCTATTTTCTGGAATAAGTATCGCCATCCAACGTGGCAACATAACCAGCCTTCTGGGAACCTTCCCAGTCGGCAATGACGCGGAGGATTTTTTAAACGATATTTTGAAATGTAAATATTTTTAGTATATAATTATGTATATTGTAATATTTATTGTAAATAAATAGTCTAGATAATATAGTACCAATATTAAACAATTTTAAATTAAATTCAATTACCCAAATCACACTCATGTTAAATTATGTTGCCAAAATTATCAGCGTTAAACAAAATGGCTGCCCAATATCCATATTTAACGGCAAGTCGATACAAATTCCGGCTCAACGCAGGTGGAATACTATTATATTTTTTTATGCCCGATGCCCACCCCAAAATAGTTGGGGGCGAGCGCGGGCGAGGGGATGATAGTTGGGTGGGTGCGTGACCCCACCTCCCAACCCCACTGGGTGGGGTGAAAAGAGGTTGCACCACCATGTGTGCACGCAAATTCGGGGCCCAATAATTTAAATTTCGAATAGCAATGATTAATGTTGTATAAATTCATGTACGAGTATGTACGTTCTAGTGCTTATAGGCAAATTGTACCGCGGATATGTGATATTGAAACATACGGTAAATAATAATGAAAGTACACAATCCAAGATCCGTAGTCAGAGGAAATCTGTGGTTTGTGCATAAACTTCTGAAAGCAGAGGAAGCGCAATATGTAGATATGATATCTTCAAGTGAATAAAAATAAATCCGTGGTCTCTGCCTACCCCAATCGATATTACCAAAAGAGCATTCAACATTAAATGAAGATGTGAAGTTTATGTTTATTGCACAATAAAAATACTAACTTACTAGACTTGTCTATGGAAATCTCTACATAAACTTCTTTCCAGTCTAACTGCTCGCGGCTGAACTTCGATATTTTCCGTGAGGCGACTGCCATCTGACTTCCACAACCCATGGGCGATATCGAAGTTCTGTAGTTAGACTACGAGGATTTTTGATTTAAGGCTCCAACTACCCCTAACGACTGCCATAGATGTTAGTATGACAACCGGGACCGACAGCTTAACGTGCTCTCTGAGGCACGGAGGGGTCTCACTCAATGTCTTAAGAAATGGTCACCCATCCTAAGACCAGCCTGAGTCGATGTTGCTTAACCTTTGCAATGTGTTAACATTGTCAGTTACCACTAAACCACGAGCCCATCTCTCTCGGTAATATCTCTAAACAATATTGTAAATTAGAAACACTAATTAAAACTAAAAAGCTAACTAAATTTAGCTAAGTTATCATCTGGTTCCTTTTTTAGGGTTCCGTACCCAAATGGTAGAACGGGGACCTATTACTAAGAATTCGCTGTCCATCCGTCTGTCTTGGGCTGTATCTCATGAACCGTGGTAGTTAGAAAGTTAAAATTTTCACAGATTATATATTTCTGTTACTTCTATAACAACAAGTATTAAAAAACAGAATATAATAAATGTTTAAGGAGGCTACCAGACGTGATTTTTTTGCCGTTTTGGTACGGAACCGTTTGTGCGACAGTCCGACTCGCTTTTGGCTGGTTTTTAAATGAATATCTTTCATCTCGTTCCCTCTCGTGAAAGGTAAGTAGCGGAAATAGCAGTCAACACTCCTCAAATAGTTACTGTAGCTAAATTGCTGGCCAGTAAAAGTATATTTAGAATCTTGAAATGCAACATTTTACCATAATATTCTGCGGAAAAATAACACTATGTCTACTAAAAGTCTAGACAAAATTATAATAACAAGTACAAACATACAAAATCCCAGATTTTGCCAGTAGTTTTGCGATAATAGCGATATTTACCTAGCCTATTGCTCACCAGGCACTGTATACAATTAATAGACAATTTTCGATGAACAAACACAATTGCTGACTGCTTCGGTGGCGTGGTCGGTAGTGCATCGGCTTTCGACTCCGGAGTCTCGGGTTCGATCCCCGGGTCGAATTAAATATTTGTGTGATCCACAAATGTTTGTTTCGGAGTTTGGGTGTTATCTATGTAAATTATGTATGTATTTAGAAATATACAAGTATGTTTATCAGTTGTCTAGATCCCATAGCACAAGCTTATAGCTTAGTTTGGGTTAGATGACGTAGTGTGAGAATGTCCAAAAATTTATTATTATATATTATATTATTATAATTGTAGATCTCTCTTATTCCATTGGTTTATTACGAATAACTTGAGCGGTTTCCTCTACGAGCTACGGCTTTATCAAACGTGTTCTACTACACTGTTCATTATCTTTGAGACATTTTCGAACTAATTCGACAACGTCCCATGGTCTTCAAAACAATCGGGAACGGAAAATCTATTTCATGGAATCTCTTGCGTCTAATAAATAGAATAGAATAGAATACTTAAGTAATATATATATTTTTAATTAGGTAACAAATAGAAAGCCAATTAATTCTAAAAGTCAATACATACCTACTATGTAACTACATAGAAAAGCACTTTAGTTGTCTATGGGATTCCTGCTGTCTAAGCATCATTGTGAAGCCAATTATTTATATCATTTACGTTTCTAATTTCTAAAAGCAAATGAAATTTGAAATTCGAAAATAAACACTAAATTCTATATTTTTATTTCGTTCTTTACAAATTCTAAATTTAAATTTTGTGCCCATTCACAATTTAAATTCTAAATTAAATAAATACATACTCAACATAGTTAATTTCCTTTTATCGTTCGAATATTAAAATTTAAAAAACCATTGCATTTTCATTCGTTCTAAAATCGAAGTGGTTTTATAAAATAATGTTAGTCTATTTATTACGTAAACTAGATTATATCAAAAACACAGACGGTACTACGGTCGTCTGGCCAGACAAGTCGTGGGCGATTAGTATAACTGTGCGTTTGAAATAATTAAACCTATTCGTAAATAGAAATATTTATAAAGCTGTTTAAAACTGGACACTACATTTTATGAACGATTAACCAATGCAATAACAAATCTTTTTTGATAAATGGTTTTGTATTAACACACTGCTGGGATAAAAAATGACCTATTGTCCACGAAATGGTCGAAGTGTCATTCTTCATCCAAAACGCATAAGTAAAACTTGCAAACATCTTCACAAAGATTCACAATTGGCTATGATGGAGCGACATAGTCATAATTGTGGCTAAGCTCCCTAAATAAATATTTAAAAAAAAACAGATTCACAATATTACAATTATTGTACGTTATTGACCTATTCGTAGAAAAAATGTTTTTACTTTTTTTTTCAATTTAGGAATAATCAACACAACTATTCGATTTTCGAATAATCTTCCATGAATGTGTATAAAGTATAAACAGAGCGAACGAAGTTTGCTGCGTTCCAAATTCTAAAATAAATTGCACAGCGCATACGCTCGGTCGTTTTAAAATCGACGCGCAACGAGATTGTTTAATTTTAATTTTCGAATCTATAACCGTCTCTATGGTTACATGACGTAGGTATCATATAAGTCAACTCACGTCTGTGTTTGTCTATGAAATGATTGTGTGTAAGTGCATATGAATTGATTAGCTCTCGGGTGTGTGTAATTCATTGATGATCAAGCTTCTTTATGATGTCATCTTTAAATAGTGAAAAATTTAAAAGAGAAAACACTTAGTAAAACTATGATTTGCTTCACAATGATATTAAAATTTATCCAATGTTGAAGTATTGTAATCTTTTTAAATTTGATAGATATAGGCAAAATTGGGCTGTAAAAAGTATTTACGTAAAGAGGTAAAGGTTGTATTAAAAACTTTTTCTTTGCCGAAGTTCTTTGAAATCTTATAAAAGGCGAAAAACAAAGTTATCTTTCAAGTCAAATTTAATTTAATTCACTTAAGTCACGTCTCTCAAACACGCGTAGATTTTAATCATTATTATTCAAGATTACATTTTTTTCACTTAAAAACGTTTTTATTCCATTTTTGTAATGTCTGACAAGTTTTTAACTGCGGCATAATGGTCTGTTGAAAATTTAATATAGGACTTACAAGAAGATTCAATTTAATTGATTAATTGTCTTTGAGTTTAAAAAAACCCGGCCATGTGCGTGTTGGACCACTCATAATATAGGGTTCCGTAGTAACCCATTATAGGCTATTTAACTCCTAAACTTACAAAGTTATTTGGTCCGTTACAGTTTTCCTTCAAAGTTCATTATGGACTACCATCAAGAATTTTTTTCAGATTTTTCAAGCTAGCCGTTAGATTTTAGTAGGGGGGGGGAAGTTCTGTTTTAACAAAAAAATGCGCTTTAAAGTTGATTTCTCGCAAACAGAGACCACCAACAAAGACCGAAAATTGATATGAATGTAAAGTTAAGTTAAAACTCTCTGAATACAAACAAATTTTACTGCTTTAGTAGTAAAGTCCGAGACGCCGAGGACTTTAATTGGTCATAGCGGCTGGCACGTAAGATTTTGTTGCCTTTCATCAACATTTCATCGCAAGGCAACGGGTTTAAATTTTTTTCAAAATTACAATATAACTGCTACTTTTTATGAAATTCATTCGGCCATTTTGGACATAACCCATTATAAATGTGCCCGGTGACGGCAATAGGCTTGCCCCCTATTACGTGGGACTATGAATACTCACCAATTGTGGGTGTGTAATGCACCTCTGCCTACCCCTTCGGGATATAGGCGTGATATGTGTGTGTGTGTGAGTAGTAAAATAGATAGATAAATACAAAACTATGTAACAATAAGATTTATAAAATCACTCATATCACAGAAAAACAGACGGCCCAGGAACAAACCCACTGCGAACTATCTATAAGAATGTTTTATGCCTACGCATTTGAGTCAAAGGTAGCTTCGAGTACTTATGTAAATCGAACGCGTAGGCTTCAGTGAGCACTAACAGAACCTAGGTCTTTGTTAGAGACCCTGATTTCTAAAGATCTAGCTTTCGAAATTCTAATGTTTTAGGTTACTAATTAGGATTTGTGGTTATGGCACAGTTAATATTATATTTTGTTAGTTATTGTTTTGCAGTACAATGTTTTACTTTTAGGTTATGGATAATATAAATAACCTATTAGTTGAGGCAGTTTTATAAGTAAATTATTTGTCTATGACGTGAACTTTAACAAATATTCGGACATTTACACTTATCGTTTAGTTTGTAAATGTCCGAATTCAAAGCTAGTGCTATGAAAACTATATAACGGATACGATATTAAATAGGTAAGTACGTTTTTATTTAGTAAATACATACATATACAAATGCTACAGAGAATTGTACCAACCCAGTGATCGAATATGAGACTTTCGAACTGGCTCGGCGGCCAACTACACTGCTAAAGCAATAATGCTACGTGTTTAATAAAATTATGTAAAGGCATTGGAGTATTATTATTTTTATTTCTAACTTTCTGATGCCTGCTGTGCTCGCGTGATGTAGTTTTTGTCTTTCCCACGGGAACACATTACTGGGACAAATAGCCATAGCACTCTAGTTTATAGTAGATCCAAAGATTACAACCTCATAACTTTACCGTGTTAATAAATACTAGTTATCCCAGAGAACTTTGTATCGCCTCAAATATTAAAAAGAAAAAAAAAAATTATGTTAATTGAAAAACGCCACGGACGAACAGACAGACAGACAAATTGTCGTATTAAATATATAGATTAGTATTACTTAAAAAAATCATTTTTGAAGCAATTTTTTTCTTCAATAAAACTTTTTAAATATGTAATAATAAAATCCATTCACAATCTATAAGATATCATCCTTCTAACCATCGTACATCGGAACGAACTGTGCTAAGGCAAGCTCCTTTCCCTTCGTATTCATAGTGAAATAGCAAAAATAGCTGCTCGTAACCAATTCAACTAGACCTTTAACTTTTTGCCCCTCTTCCTGTACTAGGAACATGAATAGAAAATATTAGACGCTGCGGGGGTCTTTGAAGAATGGATGTTTTGCGCGTAGGTTGTGTAAGTTCTATATGTTGAAAAATGGCGGCTCAGCCACAATAGTATAGGGAACGGCGAACCCGGAAGACATATTGACCATAGACATGATTAATCTGTGATGCTTTTGTTTTTTTTATTTATATGCAATTTGCTTTTTTATTGTGGTCTATGCAAATTATTGCAGTGTTTTTATTATTAATACAAGACATTTTATCGCTATTTTCAATGGTTGACCTCCAAAGCTACTATGAACGGAATAATAATTAAAGTACGTTATAAAGAGGAAACATTTGTTTCTTTAAAATATATTAAGTACGTACCGTACCTACTTATATTTAAAGCAAATCGAGTCATAAATTTTATTATACGAGCGATTTCAAAAATTCTTTCACCATTAGAATGCTTTTTACCGCCTACAAAAAATACCACACACACTCAGAATCTAAAAAAGAAACTCAGAATCTAATATTAATAAAAACACAACAACAATATTGAACACCGTTGAATTGAGAACCTTCTTCTTTTTTTGAAGTCGGTTAAAAACCGGAATGGGACCAAATTGAAATGGAACCAATCGGGAAGCAGTAGCTTCCAATAAAAAAAAATCTAAATCGGTTCAGCCTGTCAAAAGTTATTTACGATAACAGACATAAAAAAACAGAGTCGAATGTAGAACCTCCTCCTTTTTTGAATTCGGTTAATAAATAGCAATCATTTTGAAACTATCAGTAAAATAAAATGGAGGTCATTAATCAAGATGGCTGACTATAAATCTTATATTGTACTTACATAGCTCATATTCTTAAAGCATAATTGATAAAACCAATAATTATAATGGGTTCGTGATGGTTTTATGGGCGATGGTGAGTCTCTTCGACTGGCGCCATGTTCAATATCCTAGTTAAGTCAATATTATAAAGTACTTTGAAAGTTTTACTGCAAAATTTAAAAAAAAAAACCTAACTTGACGTTTACTTTAATTTAAAACTACAAACAAGCAGCGCATTGTGGTGCCTGATGATCAACATAAAAGCCTCTGACAAACATAAAGCTAAATGTACCCGGTTGGTGGCAATAGACTCACCTTTCATCATCGTGGGCGTATAATATATCCCTGCTTACCTTTCTGGAGAAATAGGCGTCACTATATTATTTTTGTATAAAACTAAAATAATGTCTTCTTGCTCTGATATTGTATTGTATTGCATAATCAGGTCCATTGACCATAGAGCTATTAAACCATAACCAAGACACACCTTAGTTTATAAACCTAGATCAAAACTAATTATGTTACCATGACGCGTCATAATCATAGATTGTAGACGCTGCAATGTTTCCCGCTAATGAATGTCTCGATCATTGTTCCATTCACTTTTAAATTTAGAACGTCCGATTTCATATGTTAGACTATTAAAATTGTATTCGTTTTTTAATTGACTTGTGAATACTTGTGATATTATAGCTCATTGCCTAATCAATGTCCAGATCTAACCTTTACATTCACCTTTAAATTTCGAACGTCAGAAAACAAAAACAAATGTAATGGACGTGTTTTTTTAGGAATGTTGGTGGTTGGTTGGTTAAAATCTTATTCTTCTATCTAATAAAAATGATGTTGGTCTAGGAAATCAGGTACGAAGAAAAAAATAATATTATTTATTATTCGACTTATCATGATGTTAATTTTAATGTGATCAGTTTATAGTCATAATATATTTATTACAAAATATTATACTACAAGGACACTACAATCGCTACTAAAATTCGCTATAAAATGTACTTACAAGACAGAAATTTAGACCACTTTTATCAGTAAACTAATAAAGCATGCGCACTTATAAATTTTACTACCAATAAATATGCCGATCGGACCGTTACCTCGCATAGATACACATACATATCTAGTAGCATCTAGGAAATAATTCTACAATAATCTTGGTACCTTGTGCGTATAATATGCACGCATTCTTCCCAGACATGCAAAATTCACTAACACAAACAAAAGCAGGACCACGAAGATATGCGTCTGTGTGAAACATTTACGCTTGTGTGAGTGCGTTCAACGACCTATGCATTTGCTTGCAGTACAGGCTAAAAGTATGCGTTCGTTTTATTATGGTCTTATTTTAAAAATGGAACGCTACGTTCGGTTTCTTTCGCGTTGGGTTAGGTCGCGGTCGTGATTTTTCGGCTGTGAAACACACAGTTGTTTCGAATTTCGAACTGGTTTGCGGTTCCGTTGTGTAAGATTACCGTTAGTGTTTGATTTTCAAACATTGATTGTTCTAATATTACGTGTTGATTCAGATAGGGTGAAAACCGCTTTTCATAATAAAATGTATTCTTCTGTTTTTTTTATTTGTTTGTTCAAATAAATGTAGAGCTATTCTGTGTTGTTGATTAGATGGTTGCCTCATTCTAAATTAACTCACAGTAGATAGAGTACACGGGTATTATTCACCCACTTTTCGCCAGAAACTTAACTGTTCCTACGTAATAGGCGGTGAATCCTATAGTCACTAACCGGGTACTTTTTTGCCTGAAGCTCGTCCATTTGTCAGCAGTATACCACGTATATCAGTAGTCAGTATACCACGTATAGACGAGGATGATTTGAAAATAAAAATACACGTCAAAAATTTACACAACAAACTTCAAATGACCGAAATGGGACCAAATAATTGTCAGAATAGGACCAAATTGAAATGGGGCCACTTGGGAAGTATATGTAGTAGCTTCCAATAAAAATAAATTCAAAATCAGTTCAAAGATATAACATAACAAACATTAAAAAAACATAAAGTCGAATGGAGAACCTCCTCCTTTTTTCGTAATCGGTTGAATAATGTCCTATTTAACGTCTCATTTTTTTTTCTGCAGGAGAACGACCCTACAAATGCCATCTGCCAGAATGTGGAAGGGCCTTCATACAACTGTCAAACCTTCAGCAACACCTTCGTAACCATGACGCACAAGTCGAAAGGGCAAAGAACAGACCCTTCCACTGCAATATTTGTGGAAAGGGCTTTGCAACTGAGAGCAGTCTCAGAACTCATACAGCAAAGGTTGGTTTCTAAGCTGTGCTATTATATTCTAGACAAGCTCTTTGGTTTTCTCGTTACCACGGGAACATATTACTAATAAAAAAAGGTAGTCCTTCTTAGACTAGACTATCTCCGTACCAAATAGTTAGACGAGTAGTTTAGACGTGAAATGAAAAGACGGAGTTAGTTTCGCATAATAATATTAAAATATGAAAGGATTTTTACGTCAAGTCCACCTTTAATCGGCATAAAAGCTAAGGCTTCTGCATCCTAAAATAATAAAATGGACTTTAGAATTTTTAAAATCGGTTCACCCAGCCTAAATCGAGGTAACAAACATTAAATAGAAAAGAAAACATATGGTCGAATTCAGAACCTTTTATCGAAGTTGATTAAAAAGACTTTTGAATGTCCGATTCTTCATTTTAATCAGGTAGATATTATTTTAAGTAAAAATAATCATTATCATAAGTAACCTAGTAATTCGCATGTTCAGTAAAAACTTTCGGATTGAAGCACGAAAGTCAGGTCGAAAATAAAAAAGTTTATCTCGAAAAGATTATCACGAATGTATTTTTTGAAGATTTAGAAAAAAGTTTTATGGGCATAGTACAAACTCTGCCTACTACTTTAGGAATGCATTGGGACTTCGACATTAATATTATTTAATAATGGTGAATTATAATTTTTCGATAATTTATATTTTTTTCATTAATAATCTTTATGATTAGTTTAAAAACTATTAAATCACCAATACATTTTTTTGATATATTTATAATTAATTTAATTACTATTTATTTTGTTAACGAAACAAAATTGACGTTTTGGCCGATATTATTTTCAAAATTCCCTCTCGACTGTATTGTTATAATTTTAATTATTATTATTGTATGTGTTATTTTGAATGTGTCCTAATCTTTCAACTGCTATGCCCGCATCGCCACCGCCCGGTGGACCAGGAGCTTCAGCTGCACCTTGGTGTTTTGCAGCAACACGCGGCGCTAATGATAGGTGGCGCTGCTGCCACACCATGCCCAATATGCCACAAAGTTGTGTTCGGTGGTGAAGCACTTGTAGAACACATGAAGAACACACATAAGGATCCAAACGCATCCGGTGTTGCGAGTAAGTTTCCCGAGGATGTTCGGATTATTGTCTATCTTTGTCATAGGTTCATTTGAAAAAAGGACCTCATTGCAAACAGTCAAGTTCTTTTTTTAGATTTCGAAATTGGAATGTCGATATAAGGCGTTTTATTAAAATTTTGCAAATGGAATTCCATTGACATTCTATTTTCAAATTTCGTTGGGTTTAGTATTTTAATTTAGATTAAGATCATCTCTTCTATTTATAACGTACTTGCAATTTTATTCTTGTTATTAATTATTTTTATTATTAATTTTATTAATCGTTTTAATAGGAGAGATTTTTAGTATAATTAAGTTCTGTCACTGGAAGTTATTAGACTGGTTATCAGTATAGTTATATCTCGCGTATTTACTTGAGTTATTATTTTGATATTGTAAAAGCTTCCAGCTGGCACAAAGCCACAAGGGGTGTTGGTTTCAATATCAACCGTTAAACAAAAACGTATCGTTTCCATAAATCTTAACGTTAACTTAATAAATAAGGAGTGAATGCGGTCCGGGGGACTAAATGTTATTGTTTTACTATCATTCTGAGGGTAGTCTGTTTTGCAAACATTTCTTGCTGGAACTATGAATTCTTCGGATGGTGTTCCTCCTGTATTATGATAACATGTTTTGTTTATGTATCTAATGGCAACATTTTCCCGTTTTCTATTGTCGTTTCGTTGGCATCCATAGTTCCATTAATTGGTATCTGTTTTGATAATACACTCACTCTAATATATGATTTTGAAACGTTGTTGTCATTAAATTATCATATACCTAACATAATAATTTTAAGTCATTGTTGTATTTTGTTGAGATTTAAAATCCCCTAATAAAAACACAATAAACATTATTGTTTAACGTACCAAAACTACTCCCAATAATTTTTGAAGTTACTCAATAAAAATACCGCAATGGTCAAAATGGTCTAACAGCAACAAAAAAACTAACCAGTATTTTTTTCTTCTCTCCCTCCTCTAACCCACTAACCTATCCACTCCTGGTGACTAGGCCCTCCGGCTACGTCACCATACCCGGCGCAAGCTAAACCTATTGATCCTTATATAGCGAAGCGACGGACGGCCAACCATCCCTGTCCAGTCTGTGGCAAGCACTACGTCAATGAAGGCTCGTTGAGGAAGCACCTCGCCTGCCATCCAGAGACTCAACTCACTAGCGGTCTTCGAATGTGGCCTTGTTCCGTTTGCCAGGCTGTTTTCACACATGAAAGTGGTACGTATATTTAACCTATTCTACATGTACCTACAGATAGATTCAGACAGATTATATAAAATAATCTTTCAGTGATATCATTACAATATGGATTTAAAATAATACGTCATTAGATTCTGGTGCTAAAATCCAATTCCCTATTAAAAATTTCAGGTCTCCTATCTCACATGGAACACATGAGAATGGAACCGAAACATCAGTTCGCTGCCCAATACGTACTGTCCAGAGCCGCAGCCGAAAGACGAGAGCGAGATATAATAGCTGCCGTGTCTGCCTCAGCTGGTGGCTCTGGCCTTCTAAACCTTGCACCTCCATCACCAGCACACTCCGACTCTTCGTCAAACGGTCGCTTATCGTCCTCTGCAGGCTCGGAAGCCGGAGTATCAGTCAACAAACTGACTGAGCTACTAAGATCTGCCAACAATGGCCATCAAGCGTACCCTGATGAAAGAGTCGCAGCGATAGCGGCCGCTGCGGCGAACATGATGGCCCAACCAGGAGAGGGAGCGAGCGCTGTGCAAGTGGCTGCCGCGAACCTCGTGTCAGCGATGAGACAACAATTAGCCAGAGAGCCACCACCAACTCAGCCTCCACCAGAAACTCCCCCGGTACCATCGGAAGCTGCACTTAGAATCCAACAGGCGGAGGCCCTTCTCAGAAGTCAAGCTGAAGCGTTACGACTGGCCGTATCTCAGGCTGCAGCAGCTCATGGAAATGAAGCACCTAGTCCTTTAAGACACAACGGAGGATTTCCACCCCAACCACCCACCGATGGTAGTGGACAGATATCACCAGAATTAGTGGAAGCGTTCCGAATCGCTCAGGAACAGAGATTGGAACAAGCTTTGAGGTTGCACGATCCGAGGATGCTGGGTTTTAATTTGTCATCACCAGTACAGCAAGCCGCTCAGCAGGCAGTGGCTGCTCAGCAGGCGGCGGCCCAGCAAGCCGCTCAGCAAGCTGCTCAGCAAGTTGCTCAGCACGCAGCTCAAGCCGCACAAGCCGCTCAGCAAGCCGCCCAACAAGCGGCCCAACAGGCCGTCCAACAGCAACACATGCAGCAAGTCGCACAGGCCGCTCAAGCTGCACAAGCCGCCCAAGCTGCCCAACAAGCGGCCCAACAAGCTGTCCATCTCCAACAAAACCCTCAGCCATGAAAATTTAGCTATTACTAATCCGATGCGATTTCAGCGCAATACACGTAATTTAGCTCGTAAATGTAGTAAAAAATAATAATATATAGTCTTTTGTATTTTTTGGACGATAAAAAGGTATTTTGGCCGGACCGTAAATGAAATCGCCTCCGATTGGTAATTTGTATTATTTTACCGATTAAATTTAAATCGCTACAATATTTTTCCGTTAATTTACATCCGGCAAAAAGTATACAATTATAAAAAAATATAAATATCTAGATAGTACTAAATACTGTTGTAAATAAGGGAAACTTTAGTAGGACAAAAATCAAAAAACTGTAAATATGAAACTTATTAAAATAAATCGAATGGATGAACAAAAATGGAACAAAAACTCGCCCGAATAAGTAATTAGATGTAGAAAAATTGACAAATAATATAAACCGTGCAATGTTCTATTATTTGATTTGTTTATTATTGAGTGTTTCTATTACTATTTATGAAATAATATAATTATTATGTATATATATTTTTATTAGTCTTACCACAGAGCAGTGAATTTCTTAGCTTAGTACAAACTTTTTGAATGTGCCAAACTGGTTTAAGCACTTATCGCATTTAGCGGCGGTTTATTGCAATATTATAAGTTGCATTATGGTTATTTCCATAGGGTAATTTATGATTATTATTAATTGAGTTATTATTTTTATTAATCTTTTCACGCAATAACACGTCTTATGCTAGTCACGTTTTTGAACGCACAATATAATTTATATTTATCGAAAATTGAATTTATTTTAACATTTTATATTTTTATTTCGGAATTCTCTTATATTTCTTGGCGTATACATTTTATTTTTTAAATGCCATATTAGATAATAAATATGTAAATACAGTAGTGAAATACGTAAATGTTGATGCTTTTGTTTTTTTAACAAAATATCTGGAGAAAGATTAATTATTTACAAAATGATTTGTATAATGTACATAAATTAAACGTATTGAAAATGGAAATTATTCATTATTATTTTTCAGAAGACTGCCATTATATTTTGTTTGTAAATAAAGTACGGATGGTAATAATAATTTTAAAATAGCGATTTTTCACTGAACTCAATGTCATCGAGACTATTTAATAATTGGAAAACGTCGAGATAATTAAAAAAAAACATCTAATCATCGACGACAATACTTATTATCTTGAGAAGACAACAATAAACACAAGACATTCTTTTCACCATGGATGTTCATATATATATACAGCCCAAATACTTACCTACATTTTTAATTTTTAATTTTCAAACAAACATAAACTAACAACAATAGCCCAGTAATATTTTCTAAATGGTTTTTAATATTGATTAAAAATAATCAATTATAAAATCATTACACGAACAACGCATACAGTTGCCACAATAGATTTATAGTTCACAATATTGCAAAATATTTCTCAGTTATAAATAAAAATAAAATTGAGAAATATTTTGTAAGAAAAATTTAAGAGAATGTCAAGTGTTGCCGAATATTAATTCTTTTCAATATTATCGACATATACTTAATAATAAGTAACAATCTATGTGAATAGAATAAAACGTATTTTATTGTATTTACATAAATTGTAATAAGCGTATAATCGTAACATAGGTAAGGTATAAATAAGCTGAATTTAATGTACGTCATAATTTCATTCTTGAATTAATATTGATATTTTCGTGGTGTAATTTATACTTTACTTAAAGTATAATATAACGCCACGTCTTATCAATGTACATAGAATACAAATTCAATGCAATAGCCCAAAAAAACTATTTTTATTTAAATTTTTATGATAATTGTTTTTGGATGAGAGAGTTATAATTGAAAATGATTTTTAATTAATATTTTCATTTCTTAAATACAAAACTTTCGGCGAATGTGTATATATTATTTTGGTGTGGACAGGCAAGTTACAAGACGCGAAGGTTACTCGATACAGAATTAGTTTTCAAGGAAACGTTAAAAAATTAAAATATTGGACATGAAAAAAAATATTTGACTGATAATAAACCAAAAATATTATAATAATCGCAATAAAAATTCGAAGTGAATGGATCGCTATTTATGTAAAAAAGTCCTCATAAATTTAATATAATAATTAATAAATTAATATAACAACAAAAGAAGTTCCTATGAATATTGTATAAATGGTATTGTTTTAAATTTAGGTCTTAGTAGAAGGAAAAATTTATGAACGTTTGGTATTTTTAAAGTTGTAATTAATGTACCATCATGTTAGGGAACTAAACTCGTATATAAAGAGTTGTACAAAATAATAAATTAAAAAGCACGGATCGTGAATCCTAACATTAGATATTTAGATCAAAAGTTACGTTTCCAAGAAAGTGCTCATGTCAAAACGTAGTTCATATGTTTGTGCGATGCGAATATTATATGTGAAAAAAAATCGAATTTTAAAATTTGTTTCTGTATTTTCTAATACAAAGTTAGAACAAAAATAGTGATGTGCATCGTTCGAAAATATGAACGCAACGTATTTTCTGTGATCATTGAGAATGGAATAGTTATAACAGATCGTGTCTGCGTGTTGTCAGAGGTTATGAAAGGGAATTTTTTATAATTCAAAATGAGAATAGAACAAAATTTTTGTCTACACTTTATTTTATGATGAAAAAAAAATCCGTAGTTAAGCTGTGTATATTTAATAATAAAGCCTAATTATTGATAAAGGTGATGTCTGTGCGGTGATCACCTTAGCGATGCCAAGTTATACATCAGTTGTGATCAACTTTATTATAATTTGGCTCGATTTAGTATCAATAGTACTGGATTAAGTTCAAGTCATTTCGTGTGCAGATATAATTCTGTGTCTCAATTTTTAAAACACGCTGTCAGTTAGAACTTGGATACGACGTTACATGTTGTAGTTTTATTGGCGTTTATTTAACATTAAAAGTTAAAACGTTTGTGTTATTTGATTGTTTCGTTACTAGATGAATTCGTTGTTATACATTTTTATAGCTGTTTTTATTGTTCGAGGAAATTTGGCAGAATGAGTTCTTTTTATTCGAATAATAAAAATATTATTAATTATTCTTACATTCACAACTTAAGACATCGAAATCGCAAACTCCAAAAGAGCGATTACATTACATTTATTATTTAAAAGTTATTAGCCAAAAAAATATTGTCAGGTGCGTTGCATTTACTTTTCGTGATATAAAAATCATAAAAAATTCAATTTAAAAAAAAATCTTAAACTAACAATGCATCTTATAATATTTTCAATTGTTAAGTTTTTCAAACAATGAATTGCTGTTGTTTTCACATTAAACATCCTTATTGACTGTTCAAGTTTCAGTTTTGTCGCTTGTTCATTTAAATGTTTTTATCTCTGCTTGTTTTAAGACGTATTTAATTAGCTAAATATACAACATTAACCGTATAATATTTAGATGTAGTCAAGATAGCCAGGTTTTCAATTTTAACTCACATCGTAGTAGGATAACTTAGTATATGTAAGTTAGTATAATTAATGTAATGTAATTCTAATAACCATTATTAAATAAAATGATATCCACATTTTTATTTATAAATGGGGAAATAAATAACACAAATGAATCACTTACAAAGTGATTTATTTGTGTTATATAGTAGGAAACAACGAATAAAAAAAATACAAAATAAATACAAAAAAAAGTTTCTGTGTACTTAACTGTCATAGTTAATGGAGTTAATTATTGTGGTATTCATTACTGGGAACTATTATATCCCTACTTTGCGTCGTATCCAGTCTACATATATAAAATAACTAATTCTTTAAAAATGTCAAGAAAAAATTTAACAAAATAAGGAAAATGACAGCGTTTTGACAGCAAAATTATTAAATTTATTTGATAATGAAATATTTACAAATACTTTTCAAAAAAAAAATTATATATTTGATAATGAAATAAGTAAGTATACTTTTCAAAAAAAAATTTGTTGATTGATAATAATTAAAAGACTGACAGCGTGTTAGTGTTTGTATCTACTTTGTCGTGTTGTCTAGCCTCTGTAATGTCACATAGGGCATTTGCGTTGTTACTATGTTTTGTTAAATGTTAACAAACCTAGGTTTCCCGAAAAAATCAACCCAATTGGTGTAATTCTAGTCTTACTTCTTTATTTATATCTGTCGTGATCGAACAAAAAAATGTTAAATTTTTGAAAATGACTGTTCGAATTGTAAAAAAAAAGATAATTTGAAATTGTAAAAAAATGATATTAATGTACTTTTGGCGTAAAAATTGTAAAATTTAAAAAATGTTTAGATTTTAGAAAATGAAAAAATAAAAAAGATTAGGTAGAAGTCAAAATTCGTGTTTGGCATGCTGTATTTAAATAATAATAAAAAGTTAAATTTAAACAAAATTGTAAATAAATTCTAGGAATGTGATGTGACGATATTAATGTACCGATGTTTAGGCGAACAAACAAACATACATACATACATACCTACATACATTTCTTATTTAGCCTCTTACGTAAAATGTTCACGACTGCGAACTTTGTTTTTAGTTTTTAAATTATATTATTTTTATTTTCTCTATAATTTTTCTTGTATAGAGTTGTAATTTAAGTTTAATTAATATTAAATTTTATTAAATATAAAACGATGCCATGTTTTTAAGTAATTATTTTAGATTTAAACGATGTGTTTATTAAATATTATTATATTTTTTATAAAAGTTATTATTTTTTTTATACTCGATATTTAGTCTGAAAACTGCTATGTAATTATTATAGTTTAGTGTTGTTATGTTAAGCCATATTTTTTTAATTATTACATTTTATTGAACAAATTTAATTAACCCATTAATTTTATTGAATAAAAATATAATTTTTAACAACGGAAAATGCTTACTGTGTCATTAAATTGAGATAGTGACTATAATTGCCGAAACGGTTAGCTATAATTATTTTAAAAAATAAAAAGAATGATTCATATGTGCGTTTTTCTTTGTATTTCCCTATTTGACGATGTAGTATTAAAAGTAAAGATTGCTAAGTACTTTATTTAAAAAGTTTTCAAGTCCCGTCGGGTGCCACCGGAAATCCCTTCTGGGGCATACCAGAGACGCCCGCCAGTAAGAGCAGCAGAAAAAAAATTCAAGTTTTATCCCATTTTTTTTGAAAATATATGCAATACACCAAATTATGTTTCTGTCCCAGGAAGTGTCTTATCTTAATTCTGATTACATCTGAAACCGTATTTTGGAATGTAAGATCAAATTAAAATTATATATTAGCCAACTACGTTATATGTAGTTGTATTTCTGTCGGATATGTACCTAGTTTAGAAATCCAATTAAATCAGTTGGATCTTTTTTTAATTCCGCAGTTCAAGGTCACGCCATCGCCGAGCGCCTCTGTTTATCACTAGGAAAAATCGGCTACAAAAAGCCTACTACTAAATAAATAAGAAATAAGACATTGAAAAGAAACTTGCAGCGCCATCTGTTAACGAGTAGCAACAATATAGCGACATGTGAAATGTGTTCTAAAAGTTAATGATATTAGTAAAATGTGTTACAAAAGTGAATTGTGCGAGTGATTGGGTATGAGTAAACACTTCTGATGATGTATAAGGCGAAACAGGTCAGGGTTGTACAAGTGAGTTTTTTTCATCCGGATGTGCTTGGAAGGTGTGAAGGTGCTAAGGTGTCAACGCATGTAGCGTTCCACACCAAAGGCCTTCCAATTGACAAATGATTTTCCGTAGATTGGTTTTTTTATTACTAAGAAGGTTGCAACGTTTAATAAAATATAACATTCGAAATTCAAATAGTTCCGATTAGCTAGAAGTGCAAAACTTTTAGTGTGCCCCATGTAGTGCTACCTACTGATTGAAAAATTATATTATAGTGTTGCCAACGTCCATACCATGTTGAATACACTGGTTCTCGTCCGATCACCGAAGTTAAGCAACATCGGGCGTGGTTAGTACTTGGATGGGTGACCGCCTGGGAATACCACGTGATGTTGGCTTTTTAGATTTTTTTTCTTTGAAACGATTTTTTTTATTTGGAAGGATACGTATTCCTGGTTGTGTGTTCCCGTGGGCATTGGGAACCAGAATAAATAAAATTGACGTGTCTTTTTTTTTATTACTAGTAATTGTAAATACGGTTTTTTGATACTTATGTACTTGATTATGTTGTGTGTTATTTCAAAAAACGAGTATTTTGTCTGTCTGTTTGCTGCGCTAACCTCTGGAACAGCTAAACCGATTTTAACAAGACTAGCGGATAGCTGATCTATCGGGTTCACGCAGGCGTGTTTATCAAATTTATTCTTCAAAAAATCAAAATTGTAATTAGGTAGACTAAACTACCCAATTATCTAGGAGAAGTGCTAACGATAGTGTAGTTTACAGTATATGCTTAGTATATGTCCATGTATTGGAGTATGGTTTTGTTTCATAAGTTTGACATTGAATGGATGAAAGGAATTCTTTTAAGATGTTCGTTAATTCTATTATTGTTCAATGAGTGAAATTTGGAACCCCGCCATCTAGTGAATATAGTTAAAAACATTTCGTTCACCACTTTGCTTAGAATCTCGCTCTAACATTGCCATCTATACTTTGACTTACGAACTATTGTGACAGAGAGAGTGTCAGCGACATCTATACAATTTTAAAAGTACTTCTAAGTGAAGTGAAGTACTAAATGTTTTGGAAGTATATAATGTTACAGTACATAGGTAGATGGCGCGATTATAAGTTAAAGTACCATAAATCGTTTGCACTCCTATTTTTAGAACTTTAGAGTTCAGTTCGAAAAGACAAGGAAACCCTAACTCATTCAAGTTCCGTATGCAATAAAAAGTAAAACACCATTATTTTTCTATTTTAAATTGGCAAAACTGTTCTCATAACCATCATGGCGATTTAGAAACAACATAATCTGAAAATTGGTGCTAGAGTACCAGTACTTTTGGAGTCGATATTTTAGTTTATACATAAGGCGGGTGCTTTATTAATTATAGTATAGTTGCAGTTATTCGGCATAAAGATACTCTTGAAATGATTTTATAAACTTAATTACTGCTCTAGGCAAGTAGATTCAAAGATTACTTCTGTAATATTTTACCAAATGTTATTTATTTCATGTGCCAACGAGGCTCGTGGTCTAGTGGTAACAGACAATGTTAACACATTGCAAAGGTTAAGCAACATCTAGTCAGGCCGGTCTCAGGATGGTTGACCATTTCTTAAGACATTGAGACCCCTCCGTGCATTGGAGAGCACGCTAAGCCGTCGGTCCTGGTTGTCATATGAACATTTATGGCAGTTGGAGCTCTAAATCAAAAATCCGACCGGTCTAACTACAGAACTTTAATATCGCTCATGGGTTGTGGAGGTCCGATGGCAGTCGCTTCTCGGAAACTATCGAAGTTCAGCCGAATCGCAGTTAGACTGGAAAGCCGACCCCAATTAAGTTGGGAAAAGGCTCGGTGGATGATGATGTGGACAATAAATTCATCAAAATCCCATTATTTGCAGTAGAACATGGAGTGCTAATTAAATGTTTTTTTTTTACATTTAAGTGCGTCGTAAACAATGAAACACGAAATATAAAGACAGACAGACAGACATATACTACGCCTATATTCCCGAAGGGGTAGGCACAGGTGCATCGCACACCCACATTTGGCCAGTAATTTCGTTGGTCCCCGTAATAAGGTCCTCCATTTAGATTGAGGAGCCACTTTTCGTATCTTAATGAAATTAATATATCTACATTATTTAGTGTAAAGAATCGCTTTACCTTATTCAGTATTCCTAGTTTCCGCGAAGCTAGCCCAATACATCTTTCGATGTAGTTTTTATTAATGAGCTCTCGACGAACATCTATACCAAGGATGTCTAGATTGTCCTTCATTGGTAATATTGCATTCTGAAGAGAGGGTAGGGGAAGGAAAGGGGATTTCTTTGCAGTAAATACACACCCATGTATTTTGCGAACAAGTTCTCAGCACCCCATTGGGAGATACTGTCGAGGTTCCTGTGGAGATCAGCCACGAGTTGTCGTCTCTCCTCCTCAATCTCAGACCCCCCACCGCCGGACGAGCCGAGTAGCTTACGTGCATTGTGCTGTCATCAGCATAACAATAAATGTTCCCGAGGGATAGCATTAAAATGTTTAATTACTTATTATTTTTTTGAGGTTTCTCACGCAAGTCGTCTATCTCAAATTAGGCTAATAAGCTTGTGTTATGGGATATAGAAAACTGATAAACAAACTTGTATAATTAATTAATTCATTCAAAAATACCCAATCTCCGAATCAAATATTTGTGTCAGAACTTGGTAACTACCGCCCCATTTCTATTTTGCCAGCTCTGAGTAAGGTGTTTGAGAGAGTGATGCTAAATCAAATGCAAGTCCACTTCACGACCAACAATCTTTTCCACAGCCAGCAATTTGGCTTTACTCGCGGAAAATCTACCACCGATGCGGGAGTAACCCTTGTTAGCTTGATTTACGACGCATGGGAGGGATCGCAGGATGCCATTGGGGTATTCTGCGATCTGTCTAAAGCATTTGATTGTGTTGACCATCAGACACTTTTGCTAAAGTTACGTCGGTATGGTTTTGACAAAAAATCCTTAGAACTATTAGGACCTTACCTGACTGTTCATGTGAACAACGTTAAGTCAAACGGAACTAACGTCAAAATAGGCGTACCTCAGGGATCAATTCTAGGGCCTTTTCTCTTCTTGGTTTATGTTAATGACTTGCTTTGCACGATTGAGGCACAAGCTGGCATAGTAATGTTCGCGGATGATACATCACTTATATTCAAAGTAAATCGGCATAGTACAGATGCGAATAATGTTAATAATATTTTAAATGATATTTCAAATTGGTTTTCTACAAACAACCTATTGCTGAATGCAGAAAAGACCAAATGCGTTAAATTTACAATGCCCAATGTCAGACAAGCAAACGTCCATGTCGTGCTGGGTAGCCAAAGGTTAGAATTTGTAAATAACACTACCTTTTTTAGGAATAACAATAGATTCTAAATTACAATGGGGTGACCATATCACCATTATATACCTTGGGTGCAAAGGGGCTCTACCAACATCTATAGGGCCCCAGCGACCTCACCTGCTAGTGGCGCACCTGCTGATAAACGGACGAGGCTCGTTAATTTACGGTACCTATGGAGTGGCTTCGGCCCCTACGTGGGTACCAGGTGGTACAACAGTGTTGGTCCGGGGGGGTACCACCGTGCAGCTGTGCTAAAGCCCCCCAAGTAACCCAGCCCAGGCTGGGTTGCGTTAGGGGTTCAGCAGCTGCACCGCCGGGCCCGGGGCGATGTATGGTGCAGCAGGCATGGGACCAGTGGGGGCGAAACGGAGTCTAGTGTGGGTGGTGTGGGCCGCGGCCGCCCGCAACACAGTCATGGGGCCCGCCTGGGGCCAACCACCCCAGGAGGCTGCCCCACATGTTGCGCATAATCCTGATGTGGGATCGCCGCTCCGGGTGGTAACCGGTGTGGGGTAGCGGTGGCCTTGCATCAGGGGGGTTTGGGAGCCCTTCCGTCCGGCGGGTCGGCTCCGACCTAACCACACGGTTCTAGACAAAGCTAGCCCCTACGCTTTGTCACTTACTGCTGCACCAAATGTCGCCCTGTCTTCACGCTTCTTCTTCAAAATCTACAATGGCAGTGCAACAAAAAAGAAATAAACGTTACACAGCGGCCCTAGGAAACCCCACAACTTCACATTTCGAGGTGGAGTTCACTAACGTCCGTGGACTCCATGCGAACCTCGATACCGTCCACCACCACCTTGAGACGGCACGGCCCGCTGTGATGTTCCTCACGGAGACACAAATACGCCGCCCTGACGACACGTCTTACCTGTGTTACCCCGGCTATGTCATCGAGGAACAATTTCGAGACAAAGCCGGGGTGTGCGTGTTCGTTAGGGCGGATGTTTGCTGCCGCCGGTTGCGCTGCCTAGAGAACCCCTCCAATTCCGTCCTTTGGCTGCACGTAGACCATGGCTCTATGAGCCAGATCTACGTGTGTGTCTACCGATCCCACACAGGGGATTCTGAGACAACAAAGCTCTTCCAGTACCTCAGCGAGACGGCTGATGAAGCGCAGGTGCGGTTCCCGAACGCTGACCTAGTGTTTCTGGGGGACTTCAATGGCCATCACATTGAATGGCTGGGGTCCCTCAAGACTGATCATGCGGGTAGAGCCGCCCATGCGTTCGCTCTCTCCCACGGTCTGACCCAGATGGTATGCGGGATCACCCGGATACCAGACAGGTCAGATCACGCGCCCGCTCTGCTGGATCTACTGCTGACGAGTCGCCCAGCCCAGTACAGTGTTTCGGTAGGAGCCCCACTGGGTAGTTCCGACCACTGTGTTGTTCACGCTGGCATGAAGGTGTCACCTCCTGCACGTCCTGTGCAAACGTCACGACGACTATGGCACTACTCGTCAGCGGATTGGGACGGTCTACGCGATTATTTTGCGTCCGTCCCCTGGAGCCAGCCCTGCTTTGTAGGAAAGGCTCCTTCGGATAGTGCTTCTGCTATTGCTGGCGAGATCAGTTTAGGGATGGATTATTACATCCCTTTCACTGATGTCGCCAGTATCCGCAGAGCCCGTCCCTGGTTCGGGCGAGATTGTGCCAAAGCTGTTCGACAAAAACAGTCGGCATATCGCGCCTGGATCAGGGCCCGGGCTGTGCGCGACCCAAACGTGGGCCACCTCAAAGCAGCGTACAACCGGGCCACAAAGTCGAGTAAGAGGGCCTTTAAGAGAGCGGATGCCCAGCGCGTCGCGCGGCTTGGTCAGGAGCTCACTTCCCATCCCACGGGCAGCCGTGGATTCTGGCAACTGGCCAAAGCCGTGCAATCTAACTTTTGTCAGCCCTCGCTGCCACCGCTGCGTTACCCAGATGGAACACTGGCTCACAAAGCCCAAGAGAAAGCGGATATGCTCGCAGACCTCTTTGCGGCTAATTCCCGGGTCGACGACCGTGGCCTGCAGCCCCCCGCCATCGCCAACTGTGGCCACACAATGCCTGATATTGTTATCAGGCAATGTGATGTACGGGCAGTGCTGCGGTCACTCGACACGCGGAAAGCCAGTGGCCCTGACGGCATTCCGGCGGTGGTGCTACGAAAATGTGCAGCTGAGTTGTCTCCAGTATTAACGCGTCTGTACCGCCTGTCATACTCTTCAGGGCTCGTGCCGGAGGTCTGGAAGGAGGCGAACGTACAACCGATCCCCAAGAAAGGGGATCGGTCCGATCCAGGCAACTATCGACCCATAGCTGTCACCTCAGTCAAAAGTTGCAAGGTGCTTGAGCTCCTTATAAATAAGCAGCTCATGCAATTCCTAGAGGATCACTCGCTAATCAATGATCCACAATACGGCTTCAGGCCAAAGCGATCAACGGGTGATCTTCTGGCATTCGTAACGCATGTCTGGGGTGGGGCTATGGAAAGGCACGGCGAGTCCTTGGCTATTAGCCTGGACATCGCCAAAGCCTTCGATAGGGTCTGGCATGCTTCGCTCCTTTCCAAGCTTCCGGCATATGGTCTACCTCCTCAACTGTGCAGCTGGATTGCCAGCTTTTTAAACGAGCGCCGAGTGCGGGTCCTCTGCGATGGCCAGGCTTCTCGCTTCTTGCAAGTGAATGCCGGGGTACCGCAGGGGTCCGTACTATCACCAACTCTCTTTCTTCTGCATATCAATGATATGCTATCCCTCGGGAACATTCATTGCTATGCAGATGACAGCACACTGCACGGGAGTTACTCGGTTCGTCCGACGGCGGGGCGATCTGAGATTGAGGAGGAGAGACGACGACTCGTGGCTGATCTCGACCGTAACCTCGACAGTATCTCTCAATGGGGTACCGAGAACCTGGTCGAGTTCAATGCCCGCAAAACACAGGCGTGTGCATTTACTGCGAAGAAATCCCCTTTCCTTCCCCTACCCTCTCTTCAGAATGCATTATTACCAATGAAGGACAACCTTGATATCCTTGGCATAGACGTTCGTCGAGAGCTCAATAATAAAAACTACATCGAAAGATGTATAGGGCTAGCTTCGCGGAAACTAGGAATACTGAATAAGGTAAAGAGATTCTTTACACCGGACCAGAGGTGTCTGCTGTACAAGACGCAGATTAGACCCTGCGTCGAATACTGCTCTCACCTCTGGGACGGCTCCGCGAAGTATCTGCTGGACGCTCTCGACGCTATGCAGCGACGGGCTATCCGTATTATTGGTTGTCGGGAGGTAACGGGAAGCCTTGAGCCGCTAGCTCAGCGCCGAACAATAGCTTCCTTGGCCGCATTCTACCGTATTTACCACGGCGAGTGTTCTGAAGAGCTCTTCAATCTGATCCCACCCTCTTCCTTCCGATCCCGAACGACTCGTGCCGGGCAGAGATGCCACCCCCACACAGTGGATAGCATGTTCGCGAGAACCGAACGTTTTAAACGTTCGTTTCTCTGCCGAACGATAGTGGCCTGGAACGCCCTGCCTGTGCACGTGTTTCCTCCCACATTTAATCCTGGGTTCTTTAAGCGGAGCGTGAAGAGGCACATCAGTAGGTCGTCAAGTTGAGGGCCACTCTCAATAGTAATGTGTGCTGTGAGAGTGGCCCACAATCGCTAGACGTCGTCACGACTTACCACCAGGCGGGCGGCGTCAATTTGGCGAACCAAATATAAAAAAAAAAAAAAAAAAAAAAAACCATTTTAGCTAATAAGCTTAGCTCTGCTGCATATGCTGTGAGACGGATTAGGCAGTTGACAGATGTAGCTACTGCTAGGCTAGTTTACTTTGGTTACTTCCATAGCTTGATGTCCTATGGAATACTACTTTGGGGAAATGCAGCAGATATAGAAACAATTTTTATATTACAAAAGAGGGCAGTCCGTGCTATTTATTGTTTAGGTAAAAGAGATTCTCTTAGGGAGCGATTTAAAGATATTAATATTTTAAATGTAGCTTCCCAATATATTTTTGATAACATACTGTATGTCAGGAAAAATATATCTAGCTATACTAAAGTAAGTGACGTTACAGACAGAAATCTACGTAATAAAAATAAACTATTCCCTCCGTGTTATCGGCTTAGCAAGGTTAGTCATTCTTTCAAGGGGGAAGGTATAGGTACGCTTTTATAAAAAATAGCCTGAATCGGTCCTTTGTATGCCCGACAATAAATTTTAAACCTTTATAAAGACCACTTTATGTCAAAAAGCATATTATAAGACAGTTGATTACTTTAATGATAAAAGTGTCTGGCTTGAGCATGGTGCAGGCGCCTCCTAAAATGCCGTAATTATAGCATATTTTGTACTTAAGCGACTATAGTTTTTTTTTGTTGTATTATACACTCTTTTTGATTTTGACACGAGACCAATGTGCATTCGTCCACATTTAGTCTTAAGAAAATGTGTAAATGAGTCAATTATTTGAAAAGAGTGACCGAGAGTTTTATTGCCAGGTTATTTTTCTCGGTTCTACTTATTGCTTTGCGAATCTGGCAGTACATGTAAATATAGAAGCAATGACATTTTTTATTTTAAGTACTTTACTTACTGACGTTTGTAAGAGCCATTTAGTGACCTATACAAATAAATAAATCATTTAATTTCATTTCATTTCAGGTGGATCACAAACATTTTTGATTCGACCCGAAATCGAAACTGGGACCTCAGGGACGGCAGTCGCATACTCATACCACTGCGCCACCGAGGCAGACTTTATTCATCTTTGCTTAAATCGCCCGTACTCAATTTAATTTTTGACTACGTCGACTGTATTATTTATCTAGTACTAGTGGTCCCGGCGAACTTCGTACCGCCTGAAATTTTGCTTATGAACCTTCCCTGAACCTCCACGAATATTTTAAGACCCAAATTAGCCAGGTTGGTCCAGCCGTTCACGCGTGATATCGTGACCAAGGGAAATAGGGATTCATTTTTATATATAGAGATATATGTAGGTATATTTGATTCAATTTGTTGGTATGTAACATCTGTCCTGGCTTAAATTTTTTTTTAAATTACAAATTGGCTAGACATGGATTCGGTAATCCGTAAAATGCTTGCCTAATTACGTAAAACCAACAAAATTTCTGGCAAAATGTGGGTGTATAATGCATCTCTGTCTTCCCCTTCTGGGGTATAGGCATGATAGGATGTCGTTCATTATCTACGTAGGTAAACAATAACGGCGCAACTGATGCACCGTGCGACCGCCATCGCGCCACCAACAGAGCGTAATAATTGTTATAATATTAAATAAATCGCTTTTGTGTAGAAAAATCACTGATACATACATTGAACGCAGGCGTGCACTACATACGATAGCTTAATATGGACATGACTTGTAGTGTTGAACACTCCAAAACACATACAGACACACACAAGGTACACTGACTTTTCAAAACCAACCAGTAGGGGAGGTAGGGAAGCATTGGGCACTTTTTACTTAAATCACAATAAAACTGTTATTTCTTAAAAAAATCAACTTTTACTTCTACTCGTAATATAAATGGCACACATCTTTGGCTCAAATTATTGCTAAGAATCGTTATATAAATGTTATAATTCTTAAAGTTACAAGAGATTTTCTGAACCTTGCCAAAAGTGCCCAAACCACCCGACCATTGGGAGGTTTGGGCACTTTTGGCAAGGTTCAGAAAATCTCTTTATTGATACGCAACATAATACCTACTAAATTATTTTGATACTCGTATTATCATAACTAAAAAAAATTTATTTTGATCTTAAATTATAACATCATCTTCGAACAATTCCATATTTACTTGAAGTAGTTTTAATTTTTCCTCCTTTTTAAACTTCGTCTATGGCGCGTAAGATTATCTTGTTACGAATTTCACGAAACTTGTTTTCTTTTTAAATTGAAACGGCATTTATGCTAAAAAAAATAAAAAAAATATTCAAATAGTCAAAGGTAAAACAAATATCTACATAATATGAAACAAGTAAAGTTATATACGGAATCACGCAGTAATCGTGAGAGCATTGGCCATGCCCAAATCTCCCTTCAATATGAGTGCCCCCCAATGCTCCCCATACCCTCATTTTGAGAATTAATCTAAATAACATTTTTTTTATTTAAACGTTATGCTTCATTTTATAGATTGACTAACTGTCCCGGCGAACTTCGTACCGCCTGAATTGATACTTTAAATCGCGATGGAAAAATAGGGGTTGAATGTAGAGGGTTGAAAATTCAGGGTTGTATGTATTTTCTAATGCTGTATCATAAAACAATAAAAAATTTTTATCTAAAATTAAAAATTAAGGGGTGGACTACCCTTAACATTTAGGGGATGAAAAATAGATGTTGTCTGATTCTCAGACCTATCCAATATGCACACAAAATTTCATGAAAATCGGTCAAGCCGTTTCGGAGGAGTTTAACTACAAAGTAATGGTAAGTAAGATGTTAAAACTTTTCAAAACATAATAACATTATTTTCACAAAAACAAAAGACAATAAAACGTCGACAATTGTTTCACCTCTAAACGACGCATTCTCAAGACTGTCTCAGAGGAGATTCTCAAGTTCTCTCTGAGACAGTCAGATTATCGACGTTTTATTGTCTTTTGTTTTTGTGAAAAAAATGCTATTATGTTTTGAAAAGTTTTAACATCTTACTTACGATTACTTTGTCATGGATTTTCGCCAGGTAGGTAACGCCTGTTTCTATCCAATATTTAACTACAAACACCGCGACACTAGAATTTTATATATTAGAGATATTATCTTTGATAAACACACATTTACGTACCTACGAGTACATTAAAGAAACTTACGGCTTTTCGTTCAAACAAGCAAACTCTTCTGCTTTCTAATATTAGTATAGATTAGTGGTAAATAATAATTTCCTATTTTATTACTAGAATTAGTAAAATGTCCACACTTTTTTATTTATTTTTTTATTTCCGAAGTATGCATTACATTTTTAACTTATATCTCGCCAAACTAACTATGTATTAACTGTATTAACTATTTTCACAATTAATATAATAGTTAATATCTATAAATTATACTACGAGTATAATAATATAATTTAATACAGGTAATTTTGATTTTGGGGTCCTCTACCACGTCTGGTACGTTTTGTTCACCATTAAGATAAAAATAGCGTGTGCTATACCAGTGAGACTAGATAATCACGACCTGGAGAAAGTCAGGGAGGTGAAATATCTAGGAGTAACCCTGGACAGCAAGCTAACTTTCAAGACTCATATCAGCAATACAAGTGCGAAAGCCAAAATGGCAATGATGCTATGTAAAAGGACAATAGGAAGAACCTGGGACATAAAACCAGCAGTAGCATTATGGATATATAAGGCAATAATTCTGCCAAGAATCCTACATGGAGCCCTGGTATGGTGGCACAAGGCTGCCATAGGTACGGTACTGGTACGCACAGGAGGTATTTCCAGTGGTCATGTCCACACTAAACTTGTATGAAGTAGAGTTCGCGTGTTTCGCTATCACGAAGAATACGCTAACAGCACTTTTTCAACTTGCGTTTTTCCAAGTCGATATGTAATTTCCATTTCGCGATGGCGGTTTTTCATATCAGGGGCGCTTAACTTGGTAGTTTTTAGTCCGAACTTTTTTTTTTATTTCACACTACTATTTCGTTTTTATATTCGTCAACTGTTTGCGTTTAGTGGTGTCTCGTGATTCAATAGTTTATGGAGTTGCTTTTTTCTTTAGAAACGTTTAGTTTTTATTGTAACGTATGATTATTTTAATGGATTAGATTGATTTGTCGTTTTGCATTTGATTATTAAACTCTGCTAGTTAAGTATTTTGGTTGAATTTCATTTACTCTCGTATTCGTAATACGTCCTTATATCCGAAGAGGTAGTTTGTCAAACCTACATTGTATCTTTTAGGGTTTTTGTACCCAAAGGGTAAAACTGGACCTTATTACTAAGACTCCGTTGTCCGTTCGTCCGTCTGTCGACAGTTGAAAATTTACAGAGATGATGTGTTTCTGTTGCCTCTATAACAACAAATACTAAAAGTTTGAATAAAATAAATATTTGAGAGGGGCCCCATACAACAACCGTGATTTATTTTGCCATTTTTTTATGTAGATAATGATACGGAACCCTTCAGGTGCGAGTTCGATTCACAGTGCGAGACTAATGGCAGTTATCGGGCATTTCAAATATTCGTCAGAGACTCCTCTGTGTATCGGCAGGTGCACCACGTGAAGAGCTTAAGTCCCAGAGCTTTTAAGAGAAACCCTTTATATTTGACTACAAGTAAGTACCTACGTCAGATTTTTAAATCAGAACAAAAAAGTTAAACGTATTTTTTTTGCTCTAAGGTTCACAACCCCTGGTTTCTTTTGCGCTCAGGTATCCACGGTCTATGGTTTTCTAACAAATAAGTGTATTGCCATCTATTAAAATCTTCGCTTTAATTGGCTAGAAAAAAAACACCTCTTTTATTCA
This sequence comes from Nudaria mundana, assembly GCA_963556515.1. NCBI lineage: Eukaryota > Metazoa > Arthropoda > Insecta > Lepidoptera > Erebidae > Nudaria > Nudaria mundana. The sequence goes on from OY748313.1 coordinate 10,844,298, forward strand.
AACATCTCATTTGAACCTTATTGCTTATGAAATAATTCTAATGTTTTGTTTCAGGAATGTGTGGAGTTAAATCTTTTTGGATTTAAGATGTAAATTAATAATTCTTTAACTACTGTTAACTTTTTCATTTTATAATACTGACTATTTTGACTGCCGCCCCTGAGGTCCCAGGTTCGATTCCGGGTCGAGTCGAATTATTTGTGTGATCCACAAATGTTTGTTTCGGAGTTTGGGTATTAATTGAATATAAAAATGACTGAGTACTTACTATTTGTTTTTAATAAATTGCCAGAGAATTTGTTCAGAAGACGCACTAATGAGTGGCTTATAGAAAAATGCTTTTATTCAATGAAAGAATTTTGGGAATGTAAAAATTAAAGAAACATTAGTGACACGCACAAAGTGTATAGTGAAGACATTGATAGATTAGGGTATAGGGAAAAGTAGGTAATATTTGACATTATTATATTGATTTAGTTTTTATATTTCAAAGCAATGAGTTTGCTTAAACTATGGTATGGTATGGTCAGGTATGGTGCAGTTCGGATGCAGTTTGAATACAGTTGACACGACGGCAATAGAACTGCAAACCAACCGTGCAGTTCGATTGCAGTCGGTGTGCAGTTCACACGATTGTACTCCGACTGCAATAGAACTGCAATTGGACTGCACGTTTGGTTTGAAGTTCTATTGCAGTCGTTTCAACTGCATTCAAACTGCACTTGAACTGCAATTTGCGGTTGGATTGCAGTTGAAATGCGGTCCGTCTGCCTAGAGCCTAAGCGAGCCAAAAAATCGAAAATCGAAAAAAGGGGTCAAAGTTATAGGCCAAAACCTATGACGTGGTGCGGCGCAAAGCACCGTGCAAGACACCGTACTAGTACCAAAGATAAGAGCGAGAAAGGTATTTCTCTCAAGTGAAATCAGAAACACACGCTAACTATAACATTATAAAACTTTTATATAAAGTTAAACATCGCAAATTAATGCAAACTTTGACCTCTTTATAGTACGAGTATCAAAAAAAAAACAAATTAAAAAACAGCGGCAAAAGGTACAACGCAGTCAGTTTTTCATTAAAACATACTTACCTACAATGTCATTATCATATTGTTGGACTAATTAAAAAAAGCATATTTTAAGAATCTTTTAGGGTTCCTTAAGACAGTTCATATATTTTTTTATTTGCATTGGTAAGTGACTATTAGTGCACTGGCATTTAACTTACACACGTCAAACATGGGTGCAAAGGGGCCTTTCTTACATCTATAGGGCCCCAGTGACCTCACCTGCTAGTGGCGCACCTGCTGATTAACGGACGAGGTTTGTGTATTACGGTACCCATGTGGTTTGCTTCGGCCCCTACGTGGATACCAGGTGGTACAACAGTGTTGGTCCGGGGGGGTACCACCGTGCAGCTGTGCTAAAGCCCCCCAAGTAACCCAGCCCAGGCTGGGTTGCGTTAGGGGTTCAGAAGCTGCACTGCCGGGCCCAGGGCGATGTATGGTGTGGCAGGCAGGGGTCCAGTGGGGGCGAAACGGAGTCTAGTGTGGGTGGTGTGGGTCGATTCGCCGGCCAGGGAGACCCTTAGCAACGGCGTTGCCGCGGCTGCCCGCAACATAGTCATGGGGCCCGCCTGGGACCAACCACCCCAGTAGGCTGCCCCACATGTTGCGCATAATCCTGTTGTGGGGTCGCCGCTCCGGGTGGTAACCGGTGTGGGGTAGCAGCGGCCTTGCATCAGGGGGGTTTGGGAGCCCTTCCGTCCGGCGGGTCGGCTCCGACCTAACCACATGGTTATAGACGAAGCTAGCCTCTGCACTTTGTCACTTACTGCCGCACCAAATATCGCCCTGTCTTCACGCTTCCCCATATCTCACAATGACAGCGCAACAAGTTAATAAACGGTACACAGCGGCCCCTAGAAACCCCACAAAGTTGACTTCGTTTGAGGTGGAGTTCGTGAATATCCGCGGATTCCATGTGAACCTCGATACCGTCCACCATCACCTGGAGACGGCACGGTCTTCTGTGATGTTCCTAACGGAGACACAGATACGCCGCCCCGACGACACGTCTTACCTCTGTTACCCGGGTTATATTATTGAGGAACAGTTCCGCGATAAAGCCGGGGTGTGCGTGTTCGTTAGGGCGGATGTTTGCTGCCGCCCGTTGCGCTGTCTGGAGAACCCCTCTACTCCGTCCTTTGGCTGCACGTGGATCATGGCTTCATGAGCCAGATCTACGTGTGCGTCTACCGCTCCCACACAGGGGACACTGGGACAATAAGGCTTTTCGAATACCTCAGCGAGATGGCTGATGATGCGCAGGTGCGGTTCCCGAACGCTGACCTGGTTTTCCTGGGGACTTTAACGGTCATCACGTTGAGTGGCTGGGGTCCCTTAGGACCGATCATGCGGGACGAACCGCCGATGCATTCGCTCACTCCCACGGGCTGACCCAGATGGTACAGGGGATCACCCGGATACCTGACAGGTCAGACCACACGCCCGCCTTGCTGGATCTACTGCTGACGAGTCGCCCAGCCGAGTACAGTGTGTCGGTACGCGCCCCACTGGGCACTTCCGACCACAGTGTGGTGCACGCCAGCTTCCAAGTGCCACCGCCTGCTCGTGCTGAGCAAATGACTCGACAACTATGGCACTACTCGATTACTTTGCGTCCGTCCCGAGAGCCAGCGCTGCTTTGTAGGGAAGGCGCCTTTGGATAGCGCTGCTGCCGTTGCTGGCGAGATCAGTCTAGGGATAGAATATTATATCCCTTTCACTGATGTCGCCAGCATCCCCAAAGCTCGCCCCTGGTTCGGGCGTGAATGTGCCGAGACTATCCAGAAAAAAGTCGGCATATCGCGCCTGGGTCAGGGCTCGGGCGGCACGTGACCCGAACGTGAACCGCTTCAAAGCAGCGTACAATAGGGCCACTAGGTTCAGCAAGAGGGCCTTCTAGAGAGCGGATGCTCAGCGCGTCGCGCGGCTTGGTCAGGAGCTCACCACCCATCCCACGGGCAGCCGTGGATACTGGCAACTGGCCAAAGCCGTACAGTCAAATTTTTGCCAACCCTCGCTGCCACCACTGCGTTTTCCTGATGGATCACTGGCTCACAAAGCCCAAGAGAAGGCGGACATGCTTGCAGACCTCTTTGCGGCTAATTCCCGGGTCGATGACCGTGGCCGGCAGCCCCCCGCCATCGCCAACTGTGGCCACACTATGCCTGATATTGTTATCAGGCAATGTGATGTACGGGCATTACTGCGGTCACTCGACACGCGTAAAGCCAGTGGCCCTGACGGCTTTCCGGCGGTGGTGCTACGAAAATGTGCTGCTGAGTTGTCTCCAGTATTGACGCGTCTGTACCGCCTGTCATACTCTACAGGCCTCGTGCCGGAGGTCTGGAAAGAGGCGAACGTACAACCGATCCCCAAGAAAGGGGATCGATCCGATCCAGGCAACTATCAACCCATAGCTGTCACCTCAGTCATTTGCAAGGTGCTCGAGCTCGTTATCAATAAGTAGCTCATGCGATACCTGGAGGATCACTCGCTAATCAATGATCGGCAATATGGCTTCAGGCCAAAACGATCAACGGGTGACCTCCTGGCATTCGTCACGCATGTATGGGGTGAGGCAATGGAAAAGTTCGGCGAGTCCTTGGCTATTAGCCTGGACATCGCCAAAGCTTTCGATAGGGTCTGGCATGCTTCGCTCCTTTCCAAGCTTCCGGCATATGGTTTACCTCCTCAACTGTGCAGCTGGATTGCCAGTTTTCTAAACGAGCGCCGAGTGCGGGTCCTCTGCGGTGGCCAGGCTTCTCGCTTCTTGCAAGTGAATGCCGGGGTACCGCAGGGGTCCGTACTGTCACCAACTCTCTTTCTTCTGCATATCAATGATATGCTTTCCCTCGGGAACATTCATTGCTATGCAGATGACAGCACATTGCACGGGAGTTACTCGGTTCGTCCGACGGCGGGGCGATCTGTGATAGCGGAGGAGAGACGACATCTCGTGGCTGATCTCGACCGAAACCTCGACAGTATCTCCCAATGGGGTGCCGAGAACTTGGTCGAGTTCAATGCCCACAAAACACAGGCGTGTGCATTTACAGCGAAAAAATCCCCTTTCCTTCCCCTACCCACTCTTCAGAATGCAATATTACCAATGAAGGACAATCTAGACATCCTTGGCATAGACGTTTGTCGAGAGCTCAATAACACAAAATACATTGAGAGATGTATTGGGCTAGCTTCACGGAAACACGGAATACTGAACAAGGTAAAGCGATTCTTTACACCGCACCAGAGGTGTCTGCTGTACAAAACGCAGATTAGACCCTGCGTTGAATACTGCTCTCACCTCTGGGACGGCTCCGCGAAGTATTTGCTGGACGCACTCGACGCTATGCAGCGACGCACTGTTCGCATTATAGACTGTCCGGAGGTAACGGGAAGCCTTGAGCCGCTAGCCCAGCGCCGAACAATTGTTTCCTTAGCCGCGTTCTATGCCGGTGAGTGTTCTGAAGAGCTCTTCAACCTGATCCCACCCTCTCCCTTCCGATCCCGAACAACGCATGCACGGCAGAGATGTCACTCTCATACCGTGGAAACCGTCTTCGCGAGAACCGAGCGTTTTAAACGTTCGTTTCTCTGCCGAATGATGGTGGCTTGGAACGCCCTGCCTGCGCACGTGTTTCCTCCAACATATAACCCTGGGTTCTTTAAGCGAAGCGTGAAGAGGCACATTACTGGGTCGTCAAGTTAAGGGCCACTCTCTATATTATTCCTGTGTACTGTGAGAGTCGCCCTCAATTGCCAGACGTCGCCTCAGCCTCCGCCTCGCCTCAGCCTCAGTTGACAAATTGACGCCACCCGCCTGATTTACCATCAGGCGGGTGGCGTCAATTTGTCGACCTAAATATAAAAAAAAAAATCATTTACACAAAAAAAGACTCCAAATTACCGCAAAGGGACCAAATAATTCATGGAATGGGACCAAATCTAAATCGGTTCACCCACTGGAAAGATATGAGGTAACAAATAAAAAAAACAGGTACAATCGAATTGAAAACCTCCTTTATCAGAAGTTGGTTGAAGATGTAAGCCATAATGTCGAGTTGTCAATGTCAGGGTTTAAAGGGGTCCCACTAGGTATAGTAACCCTGGCCTGCGAGTGACCTGCTGACCAGCGAGGCTCTGATGGCTCCCGGAAAACGGAATAGATACGTCACCAATTACATGGGACCAACTTAATATCCAGTTAAATATGACGGTATAGTTTCGGACGGACTAGTTGAGACTGGCTGTTGGAATTACAGAGTGGCTACGAACCTTATGTATGACGGCCTTATATAGAAACGGCAATAGGCTTGCCCCCTATTACGTGGGACTAAAAAATTACTGGCAAAGAGTGTGTAATGCACCTCTGCCTACCTCTTCGGGATATAGGCGTCATGTATGTCTGTCTGTCAACCGTGCTCATCACAAAGTTTTTTCCTGGTATCGATCCCACGACCATCGAGTACCGAGTCCAGTAGTTAGATAAAAGCAATACATACGGAACCTTTTATATAAAATTCTGTGTTTACCTTCTTGTCTCCCGATCTTACACATTTTATCAATGATTAATAAATAAAAATTGTAATACATTAAGTTTGCGTGTGCATATCAGATAGGATGTAACTGTGTCTTCATTGCACTGTGAAGTGCGGGGTTCGAAGCTCGGGTATTATGTTTTGCTAACTGATAGTAGGTTAATTTTATGGACATGGTTTTGAGCTGTTCTAGAACCCACTGTTCCCTTTCTAAGAGGACAGACTGCCAACTGACACCATCATATTTATTACTAACGGACGGCCGCAGATTCGCCCGCTTGACAAATTATACAGCGAGTGAGCACAAAAACCTTCCTCGAGAACCACTCTATCCATTGGTGAAAACCGCATCAAAATCCGTTGCGTAGTTTTAAATATTTAAACGTACATACGGAGGGAAGCGACTTTGTTTTATATTATGTACTAGCGGTCCCGGCGAACTTCGTACCGCATATTTTTTTCTAATGTTCCGCTAAACTTTTTTTTTTTCCATAAGAACCTTCTCCTGATAGTAACGATCACAACAAAAAAAGAATTAGATAAATCGGTTTAGCTGCGAGATTTGCGCTTAGCAACACATTCAGTGATTCATTTTTATACGAGTATTATATAGATATGAAGTTTTCTATTTGTTGTCCCGGCGAATTTCGTACAGCATGAAATTTTACTTATAAACCTTCCTTGAACTTTCACGAATATTTTAAGACCAAAATTACCCGAATCGGTCCAGTCTGCTAAGTTTTAGCGACACAAACGTACGGCAATGCATTGTTAGAGATTCGTAGATCAAGTCTTACCTAGTTATTAAACCATCAAAACCCAAGTTACTCGCAAAAACTGAGCGTATATTATTCCTTCTGCCTATCACTGGGTACATGCAAAGGCGTGATTATAATTATGTATGTAGTTCGAGTAACACCTGTCAATAGTATGTAATTATACCACATTAACCGATTCCTACGGTTCGCACGTAACTTGAAATTATGCACCAATTTTCTTTTGTGTTTATTCAGTGCAGGTACATATTATAAATTATTGATTATGTTCTTGACTGCCCCGGTGGCGAAGTTGTATGACTGCCGTACCTGAAGTCATAGGGTCGATTCGGGGTCGAATCAAATTATTATCAATTAATCAGGCGGTCCTACACTCGATACGTCTGTGCATCCCTGACGATTATATACCTACGTATCCGCCGCCGCTATTAGAAGTTCCAACAGCTAACACCAACCTACTGCACCTCGCGCCACTGACACGTACGTTGTCGACGCTTAACACGGTATCTGAATCCATCGATATATTTTCATGTTCGTAGAGTGAGTTCACACTTTGACCCCATGTCAGATTTACCAATTAACATTTAAACATGGAGCAAATGGCGGCCTATCGCCAAAAGCGACAGACAATGCTATTGTAGACGACAATAAGCGTATTAGTACGAGTATGTGTCACAGTTATTACCGCCCCCTTCTTAAGATGTTATATCAACTTAATAACTAAAATATTGATTGAACATTCTATAGTATAATTATAATGTTTGTTTCGGAGTTTAGGTGTTATAAAATGTATAAGTAATAGGTATATTGTATTTAGAAATATATAAATATGTTTATCAGTCGTCTAGATCCCATAACACAAGCTTATGGATTTAGGGACGCAGTAGATAGAACGTACCCTACCCTATCCCGGCAGGAAACAAGCGTGAATATGAATGTGAAAAACTATCTCAATCTGTTTGAAACGATATAGGTATGGGAAGATTCTGTAGAATTGAACTCATAAATAATAAAGTTACAATAATTAACTTCGTTCTTAGAAAGCTGATTTTCCCATAAAAATTTTCTAGTCTATTGTTCTAATAGGTAGGGTGACCATATATTGAGAATCATAACAAAGTATAAAACAAAATCGCCCGTTCACTATGCTTATATCTTTATAACTACGCAACGGATTTTGATGTGATTTTCACCAATGGATAGAGTGGTTCTCGAGGAAGGTTTTTGTGTATATACTTAATTTGTCAAGCGGGCGAAGCCGCGAGCGTTTGCTAGTTTACTTACGCCGTGAGTCTATGCTCGCAAGATTCGAAGTCTTAGGCTAGTGGTGTTTTGGTCAGTTGATAGAACATTCTTCCTGGTAGGAGAGAACCTACTAGTTTGAGTCCTAGCTAAATACTATCGTATTTGCTATTCATATTGTAAATTTTCTAATATTTTTTTATACTGTTGGTTATTCTCACCCAACGTCATCTAGCCCAAACTAAGCAATTAGCTTGTGTTATGGGATCTAGATAACTGATAAACATACTTATATATTTCTAAATACATACATAACATACATAGAAAACACCCAAACTCTAAAACAAACTTTTGTGGATCAGACAAATATTAGATTCGACCCGGGAATCGAATCCGAGACACCGGAGTCGAAAGCCGATGCACTACCAGCCGATTTTGTCAGATTGTAGCTTTATTTTAGGTGTAATGTTGTAATTATTTAAAACTTTAAACTTTTGCAAACAGGAAACTGTAAGTCTACAATTATATGAGGTTCTGACAAATTTTATAAATGAAATTAAAAATTAAAAATCAAAATTTTTACAATACGGCCTACGCCGATTTGACAAGGGTGTAACATGCAACTCTATGTAATTTATATCTGAAACTTACATCAAAATGTTGTTTAAAATATCTAACCGCACAGCTGCACACACATAAGTATGTTATAAAAATAAATAGTAGCTGCAAAAACCAAAAGCCCTAATATCATATTCTTTTTAGGTTAAAGAGTACTTTTGTAGTTATAACACTTCTCAACGGATTGAATCACGAGTCTTTAAAATTTTTAAACCTGACGTTCCGAAGCTTTTAGTTTTTAAAATGATAAATATTCGCAAATCAATTCCATAAAAAGTGTTGTAATACATGAACAGTCGCGTAAATAAAGTACAATTTTTCACTTTTATAGGTTAAGTACCTAGTTTATATGATATATAACGTCCATGTACTTAATATTGTAATTTCATACTTGATATTTGATGATAAAGATAAATGGAAATGAGTTGCTTGCTCCTCACTTAAGCTATTTAGGCGCAACTCTATAACGTCGCTTGTTTATTGTTAGTACTTGCTTTTTATTTATTTTTTGCTTTGACAACTATGTATAAATGTTAGCTCGTTCTGTACTTATAATTTCATACTACATGGAGCACACTAAAAGTTTTGCACTCCTAACTAATCGGAACTATTTGAATTTCGAATGTTATATTTTTTTAAACTTTGCAACCTTCTTAGTAATAAAAAAAAAACAATTGGCGGGAAATCATTTGTCAATTGGTTTTTATCACAAATCAAAGTTCTACGTATGCAACGAAAATGGAATTAAGTTGAAAAGATTTTAGAGCGATGATTTTTTATGATTTTAAAAGTTCTCTCTCTCCGCAAGACTGTGCCGCTCGTCTTCAAAATGCTTTTGGGAGAGAAGCACCTTGTTTGAGCACCGTGAGGCGATGGTTTGCTGAATTTGAGAGAGGTCGAGTTTCTTTACATGACGAATTTCGTGAAGGGCGGCCTTCAACTGCCGTCAACGAAAATAATGTGGCTACTGTTAAGCGGTTAATTGAAGAAAACCCACGGATTACCTATGAGACAATTCGAGGACTATTGGGGATTGGTATGAGTCAAATCCAGAAAATTTTACACGAAGAATTGAAAGTTCGGAAACTCTTTTGTCGTTGGATCCCTCATGAACTGACAGCGGAGCAGAAGCGGGCTCGCGTGGAATGGTGCTCACAGATGCTACTGAAGTACGACCACGGACATTCTAATGCTGTTTATGACATTGTCACAGGAGACGAAACGTGAATTAATTGTTTTGAACCCGAAAAAAAACAGCAATCTTGTGAATGGGTGTTTGAAAATGCGAACAAGCCAACAAAAGTGAGGCAGGCGAGAAACGTTGGTAAAAAAATGATCGCGTTTTTTTTTCTCAGCTACGGGTCGTATCTGAAGAAGAAATTATACAATTCCACTTGAAGATCAAAAGAGGGTTACTGCCGAGTGGTATTCTACCATTTGTTTACCCAGGGTGTTAGAAAAAGTTCGCGAAAGACGACCCAAAAGCCGCGTTCTCCTACATCATGACAACGCTTCTTCACACACGGCCAACAAAACAAAGTCATTTTTAGCTTCCGAAAAAGTACAACTCGTCACCCATCTCGCGTTCAATCAGCACGTAGAAAACATGCCTTCAAATCTGTGGTCCTCCTGTTTTAAAAAATGGTTCGATCGCATGAAAAAATGTTTAAAATGTAAAGGAGAGTATTTTGAAAAGCAATAATCATAATATTTTGGTTTTAACATGTTGTTTTTTTTAGTTACGCAAAACTTATAGTGTGACCTACGTATTAGAAAAGAGTGGCCGTGAGTTTTATTACCAGGTTCTGTCTCTCAGGCTGTAAGTTCCTATTGTTTTGTGAATCTGGCAGTAAATGTAAGTTTAGAAGCAATTTTGACTTTAATAATTGTAACCTTTGTAACTGACTGACTTTCAAAAGCGTTACCTTGTAACCCACTTGACCAAACATATTTTTCATTTTTCATTATCATTGCCTCGAGTAAGCGAATTGATACTAAAGTTTTTTCTTCTCTCGTACGTTTGATTTTTTTATAATTCAAAATGATAAAATACGTTTATTCAGATAGTCTTGTAATAATGAATATCATGGTTACCGTACTGGTTACATAAATTAGCAACTTATCGATCTACAAAATGATCAATGACGATTGTTGAATACATTTGTATGATTCATACTTTTTTTAATTAGGTTCGTCCAATTGACGCCGTCCGCCTGATGGTATGTAGTGGCGACGTCTGGCGATTGTGGGTGATATAGTGGGATAGGGAGAGCAAAAGGAAAAGAGGCAGACCGCAGAAGAGATGAGATGACGATATTAGACAAGTAGCAGGAGTCATGTGGAACAGAGTGGCACATGAAAGGAAAGAGGAGTCCTTTGCCGACTGGCAAACTGGCAAAATAATAAAACAATAGATTTTGGCTTGAATAGTTTAGTAGTTAGTTCATAAGTTTAATATTATTTTTAAGCTAAAAAACACTGTATTTGGTTGATCTGATTAAAGAGGTATATTATTAGTCCCTTAATTACACTTTATACATATTTACTATATTTTTAAATACACTATACACCTATAAAAAAACACAAAATATTTAAAAATATAAAAAATTGTGACCCATTATTATTATTTATTAGTGGGATACATATTGTTACACATACATACATATATATTATATATGAATCGCAATGTTTGTTTAGTTTATATAATTAATCATGATCCTTGAGCTCCCCTGAGTCGAAAACAGTGATTTCTAGAAAATGTTTGTATGTTTGTACTTACGTATGTATTAATTGCAGTTAAAAAGGTCCCATATCATCGCCTATATCAAAGCAAAGGTGCAATACGCACCCACACTTTACCAGTAATTTTGTTGGTTCCACGTTAAAAGGGCCAACCCTATTGCCATAACCTGCCACTCTTGAAAATCCATAACCACTCTGTAGATAACTCATACCAAAATTGTAACAGCCAGGACAGTACACATAAATTAAAAAAAAAACGGACAGTACACATACCACTAAATAAAACAAATACAGTCCGAAGTAGGAAAGGTTTTAAAGCCACCGGGACTATCCTTCAGGTGAAGATGATTCAATGTGCGCAGGAGTTGATTAGATAACCGATAAAGTCCGTTAAGCGAACGAACACCTGTGACCTTTAGGATACACCTGTTTTTTGCAAAATTAACGGCATCACGGTGCGCATGCGCATAACTTTTATATTACTACTTGTAAGTATAGAAATGTCAACGTTTCCGCTTTTGCGTGTGTACGATAGAGTATTGAAATGATAAAGAATGTGTAGAGCTGTGTTAAGATTGTTGGCGTTTGGAATTTAAGTTCGTACATAGAAATAGTTAGCAGATAAAATAAATAGCTAATCCTCTAATATTATAAATGCGAAAGTTTGTAAGGATGTATGGATGTTTGTTACTCTTTCACGTAAAAACTACTGAACGGATTTTGATGAAACTTTACAATAATATAGCTTATACATCAGAATAACACATAGGCTCCAATTTATAAAGATACGGCGACGGGAACAATAATCACGCCGACAAAGTCGCGGGCGACCACTAGTATTATTATAAGCTTGTGCTATGAGATCTATACGACTGATAAACGTACTTATATATATTTCTAAATACATACATATTAGGCATAGAAAATAATCAAACTCCGAAACAAACATTTCTGGATCACACAAATAATTTGATTCGACCCGGAATCGAACCAGAGACTTCGGGGAGAGACCTGCAGATTTTTTTTATTAAAGGCATTAGAAAACTATTAGGTTTTTAAAGTAAAACTTGGCGAGTTTCTTTATGGTATCATACGAGTATTCTAATACCTAGTAATGTGCAGTTACATACAATACTTTATATAATCTCATCCGTTTAGGGGTTTTGAGAAACACAAACGTAAAGTAGTTATCGACAATATCGCGGTAAAACACAACAAGGCGGTATGGTCGACAGACTTCGACCTGTTGTTGATAGTAGACTGTAGCTATATAGTAGCTATATTATTGCAAATCGGTATCACAAAGTAACTTTTTAATCATTATAGTAATAATGATTAAAAAGTTACTTTATGATACCGATTTGCAGAAAATCCCATAGAAAATCTGTATCATAAAATCATTAAATAGTACTGGTGTCATAATAATAGGCTTTATAGTATCTATGTCAACTTTTAAAATCATAGTTCGAGTTTTTCGACATGAGAGTAGGTAGATAAAAAATAAAACCAACGACCACTCCACAAACTTTAGTCTCATAAACTCCACGGTTCATAACCTATACTCGTTACGATATTCCACTCCTGCGCACGCCACATAAGAATTATAAACAATAATTAAATACAAGCAATGCTTCGTTTAATATCTAGCTGTCATTTACTAGGCAAGGGGCCTTACTAATATTTCTAGGGCCTACGGCCGAGGCCCTTTTTTTTTAATCCCGCGACCCAATGCCGCGTCCACTCATATGTATAATGCCGGGGGTATTTCCCTATTCGGGGCTTTGGTCGGGATTCATCCCGCGTCGCGCGTCGTAGGGACAGACGAGGTCCTGGAAAATGGCCTGGCCCAGAAAACGACAATAGGCTCGCCACCTGCTACGTAGGGGTTAACAAATTAAGCGCTTCTGTCTTCCCCTTCAGGGTACCAAGTCGCGTATTTGAATAGTAGCAAAGTAGCATCGTATTTGCACGTCGAAGGCAAATTTTTACAGTTTTCGTAGTCTACTAACACAAACGCAGTCCAGTAGCGAACGTTCCTGCCAGCCTGCAGCCTGGGGGGGAATGTTGTATTACCAGGATATAGCCCCTAGATAATGTTGGGAGTAACTAAATCCAACTTAACCTAATGATGATTGTACTCTGCAGTTATTCAGTTTGGTGCCTTTCTGGTGCCGTCGTGCGTTGTTTGTGAGTTTAGCAGACTACCGATTTTTTGACCAATTGCAGTTGCAACGTAGTAGTACGTTCATTTACGCGACTTAGGCCCCAGGGATAAAAGCCATTAGGTATTGGCTTAAGCACGTCTTTGTACATGTTGTTATTGATAAGTTTAGTTGCCGAATTACCACTGGAAATACTTTCTTGTGTCACCAGAGACGCCAATGGACATGGGAGGGGCAGCGGTCCCGCGGAATAAAAAAAAGATACCGAATTTAGTGTTTTTATTTGTGCAATAAACGTGTCGGATTTCCGCACAAAGGGTTCCGTAAACGTCCGTACCAAAACGGATAAAAAATCACGTATGTTGTATGGGAGTTCCCTTAAATATTTATTATATTCTGTTTTTTAGTATTTGTTGTTATAGAGGCAACAGAAATATATCATTTGTGAAAATTACAACTTTGTAACTATCACGGTTCATGAGATACAGCCCAAGACAGAGGAACGGGTTCCCGTTTTGAGTAAGGAACATAAAAAATAGGATCCCATGCTACTTATAAATAAATAAATGAAAATAAATAAGTTATTTCTTACAGAATTTGCAAAGAAAGACAAAGTAAATTGTAATAATATTTGTGTTACCTCTTAAATCTAGTGGTTAGTTTTGATTTTTGTTATCTCATTATTTTCTTTCTTTTTTATGTACATATATATTTGTGGATGTGTAATGTACCTCTGCCTACCCCTTCGGGGATATAGGCGTGATATGTATGTGTGTGTATATATATTATTTATTAGTTTGGTCTTTAAGAACCCCTCTGTAGGCGAAGGCCTTCTCCAAAGATTGCCAGTCGTCTCTAGATTGGGCTGGTTGAATCCAGTTTGGGCCAGCTAGTTTTTTGAACTCCCAGCGGGCCACAGGTTCTCTGTTTCTTTTGCTCTTGGACCCGTCAATGTGGTCACCCTTTTCGTCCATCTCTGGTCACGTAGGCGCACCACAAGTCCCTCCCACTTCCATTTTAAGGATTGACTTGTTTATAAATTACAGACTTAGGTACTTCGGACCTATACTTACCTCAACCAAACATTAATACAGTATACTTTTCTAAGTTTAGTTTGTAACTCCTGTACATTTTAATATTGCGTTTTGTTGGTTTGATTCCCGGTTCACACAGAGGGTTATTTGCAGTGATAATTATTAATGCAGTTAAATTTGTCTTTAAAAACAAAATTAAATATCCTTTCAGTAAAATAGTTTATCTACAATATTTAATGGTGACTACTTTCTATGGTCTTTAAAACAAAGAAATAATAGTTATCTTGCAACCCAATCAAATGTAGACATTTTCTTCAATTCACAGACTATCATAGAAGGCTCCATGATAAAAATTCCCATAATTAGATAAAATTGAATACCGTACAAAAACCATAGACTCCCATGGCAAAACTTTCGCTCCACTGTGTCAATTGGGTCGCTAAGGTGTACGCGGGCATGTCACAATGGCTTTTTGCCAACCCTAATGCAATTTATGAAAGAGTACAGTTACATACAAACTTACTAAAATTTATACACATCTTTTTCCAGAAGAGTCATGAAACTCATGGGAATGACATCCTCCGTCCGCGGAAAATTCGACGAGCAGAATTCGTTCAAAACAATTCACCGAAAACAAAATTCACCGAATTACGATTCGTAAATCCATAAATCGACATCCTCACTTGCACCCTGCTGACAGACTAAAAAGGCTTTTGCAAAAATATCGGTCGGGAACTGCTCAAGACTTAGCCCCTATTATGTGGAACCGTAATAAAAGCCTCTTAGAACTCTTAATATAATTCTTCGTTCGGAATAAAAAGTAGCCAAATATTTGAAAAAAAATAAACAAATATACGAACCAAATAGCACAGTTACTTAGTCGCCCCGAGTTAGATTTTTTAATTACATTATTACGAAAAGAAATCCTTACATATGGCTGGGCCCTATTTATGATGAGCCGTTATAAATTCCAAAATAGTGTCATTAGATGAGCAAAAATATACTTTAAACACTCATAAGTAGTTTCAGTTTGAATGGCATCGGTATAATCATTAAATATAACTTCGAAATTTATGTGAGAATAAATTATTTTCGAAATAATTTGACAACACTTTCGGTCTTTTTCGACACGCTGGTCTATCTCCTTTTGTTTTTAGAATTATATTTTATTCTAGAATTATAGTTTTTAGAATTATCGCAAATTATCTAGGTACCACAAAATCCATTGGTGAAAACCGTATCAAAACCCATTGCGTAGTTTTAAAGATCTTAGCATACATATGGACGGGAGACTTTCTTTTATAATATGTAGTGCAGTCAAACTCAAACTTAAACTCAAAAGTATTTATTAATATAGGCAATGATTTTATATACAATGGATTTCGGATCATCGCTCAAAAGTGTCCGAACTAAAAGAGCAACAAAACGCTAAAAGAGAAACAATCGCGCGCCAGTCTTGATTTTGACAACTGAACGACAACACGTTGCGCAATGCCGTACTGTATTGTAAAAACGTGTAAAAACTACGAAAAAAAAGCAAATTGAAGACGGTGTATCATATTTTCAGTAAATAAGCTTTTGTTTTATCATTTGCAATTTATTATTTCACTTAAAATACAGTATTTCGTCGATAATAAATTAAAAGACAAAAGTAAATATTGCAATCCAGTCCAATACCGAAGTATCTATCTGTCTCTTTCGAATTCATCCCAAGCTCAGTAAAAAGAAAGAGACCATTTCATTTTCACTGAATAATGTACTAACAAAATGACCATTCAGATTTATTCGGATTACCGATAGCGATGAAACTATTTGGAACAAAGATTATAGTGGAGACGCCTTGGCTCTTTATGATTTTTTTTTCGTTATATGAACCAACATCTATTTCAGTTTTCCTCGGGATCCAGTACACTGTGCACAATGGAAAAATATTATTGCCCTAGCACGGCGAGAAGAATATTTTGATCCAAAAAATAACAATCTTGTTTTTTCGGCTCATTTTATGGACATAACAAAAAGAGGTCCGATCTTTATGAAACTTGTACAAGAATCCCTTGATTGAATACACTTTTTTCTTTTGATTGGGATGGAGGAGATAGGCCCAAAAATGTTTTTAATTTTCACAGGGTATCATTGTTTTGTCATAAATATAATTACATAGTTACACATGTCATTTTATTTCGTGTATGTACTGTTATATTTTTTTTATTTGGATTCTCGGTAATGTATTCCCACGGGAATCGGGGCCGAGATAACTATATCTCGCGGGCGGAGTCACGGTGATCAGCTAGTAGCCAATAATTTCGTATCCCAATTAACCATAAGATAAAAATAAATTAATGACGCGCAGTTTTAGCAACTAATTCAGTCACTTGAAACACGGCTATCTTGTAGTAGACGTAGCGACATAGCGTTATGAAAATAGTAATGAAAGCGGAAGAACTTTGACACCCGTAGGAAGTTTGGCATTTATAATATTATAATTAGTTAAATTCATTAATTTCCTTTTTGTTATTCATACACTACAGTTACTTATTATGAAACTGACTCGAAAAAAAAAAATGTTTGTCAGTCGTTAATTAGTTTTTCAGCTTATTTCGTCTAACATAAACAAGTAATTACAATTTATAAGATTATGGAATTTATTATAGTCTTACATTATTACGCGTACGTAGGTACATATCATGGAATCCTTAAAAGACTTTAACAAAATAAACCTACTCCATTGTTTCTATGCTCACGTAGTTCAAGTTGAAGCTGCATAAGGTAAATTAGTCAGGCGGACAGATAGAAGCTACGTAATGCGATAAATTAGTGCAAACAAAAATGAACAATATTCCGTTGAACCAAGGTTTAAATTTTAATATGAAATTAGTTTATATCTATGTATGCCTATGTATAATGTATAGGTCGACTCGGGACATTATTTTCTTGCGATTTGTTCTAGATCCTATGTCCATTGTATTATAATGTCTTTGAATATAGGTTATAAAATAACACATAAGAATTTATATTTAAAGCCAGCCTCTTTTTCAATCATCAGTAACTACATTCATAGTATACGTATCCTGGTAGATGTATCGCACAACATAAGATGCTGTCCAGTAAGATGCTGCAACTAATGCACAGTGATAGTGATATAGTACTAGCAGACGGCTACGGCTTTACCCACGTGAAATAGTATTATGGTTCACATCCTCCGCGGGAACACATCCTCGGGATAAAAAGTGGCCTAAAACCTTCGACGAGAACCACCATATTGAGGAAAACAGCGTGAAAATCGATGCAGTAGTTCATCAAGAACAGACAGACGCGGCGGTGGACATTGTTTTATGATATGTACATAGTCCGGACCAGAGACTTGGGATGGCGCTCGCTTCGCTTACATACTATATCTATCGTCCGGACACAGATGTGTCTGCCTGTACACACCTAATAGATAGTAATTGTGGTTGTACATACATACGTTACGCGAGCGACATTTTTCTCACTATTTCATTCTATATGACGTGATTGGGTACGTGGCTTTTTGCCACTAGATCTTTTTAAGATTCCGTACCGTACCGTAAAGCGGGAACCCTATTACTGAGACTACGCTGTCCGTCCGTCCGTCTGATAGTTAGAAAGTTGAAATTTTCACAGATGATGTATTTCTGTTGCCTTAATAACAACTCATCCACCGAGCCTTTTCTCAACTCAGCTGGGGTCGGCTTTCCAGTCTAACTGCGATTAGGCTGAATTTCGATATTTTCCGTGAAACGACTGCCATCTGACCTCCACAACCCATGGACGATATCGAAGCTCTGTAGTTAGACCGGTCGATTTTTGATTTAGAGCTCCAACAACTCCTGACGACTGCCATAGATGTTTGTATGATAACCGGGACCGACGGCTTAAAGTACTCTCCGAGGCACGGAGGGGTCTCAGTGTCTTAAGAAATGGTCACCCATCCTAAGACCGGCCTTAGTCGATGTTGCTTTTTTAACCTTTTTTGCCTTTTTAACCTTTACAATGTGTTAACATTGTCGGTTACCACAAGACCACGAGCCCCTCTATAACAACAAATAATAAAAAACAGAATGTAATAAATATTTAAGGGGCTCCCATACAACAAACGTATTTGTTTTGACGTTTTGGTACGGAATCCTTTATGCGCCAGTCCGGCTCGTACTTGCCCGGTTTTTATATAAATTGCGTTTTCTCACTTAGATCTCATTACATAGGTAAGTAATGTTACGTCTCTATTTCTCTAAGAACTAGTACGGTGTCTTGCGCGGTGCTTCGCGCCCCACCACGCCATAGGTTTTGGCCTATAACTTTTGACCCCTTAGGGCTAGGTCAAATGTTCGATTTTTTGGCTTGCCTCCAGATCGAGGGCTATCCATATCGGGGTCAACCATCATTGGAGCATAAGCAGTTCTCGAGAGCTAAGGGGGGGTACATTCCCCATTTCTATATATAGATATACAGAATTGTTATTTTCTTTTTCGTCATCATTTTTTACCCGACTTCCAAAAAAGAGGAGATTATCAATTCGACTGTATGTTTTTTGATGTTTGTAAAAGTTAAAAAATAAAATATCTGTCGACTGGGTGAAATAATTTGTTTTTTTTTTAAATTGAAAGCTACTACTTCCCGATTGGTCCCATTTTTATTTGGTCCCATTCTGATAATTATTTGGTCCCATTTCAGTAATTTGAAGTCGGTTTTTGTGTTAATGTTTGCATATTTTTTGTGTTGTTAAGTGGGAACTGTTTAATCTATATACTATAAGTTAAGAAATTAATGGCTGCAGAACGGCTGGACCGAAAACGATAATTCTTTTTTTGTTGTGTTTTTAAATTAATGCGGTACGAAGTTCACCGGGACAGCTAGTAACTAAATAAAGGCACATGTTTTACACAGCGCCAACTAGACTAAATTAAGCTAATATAAGTTTGTGTTATGGGATCTAGAAAGCTGAAAAAAGTATTTTAAACAGTTCACTACATAATTACCTACTAAACACCATGATTTCAGCGAAGAACTGGTGCTTGTATGATGCCAAAATATCCCGAAGAAATCCAACTAGTCTAATTACAGAACTTCGATCTTATATATATCGCCGCTTGTGGATGGCGGTCAGACAGTATTCACCTCACGGAAAATATTGAAGTTCAGCCAAGCAGCAGTTAGACTTGAAAGTCAACCCCAATTTTGTTGGGAAAAGCTAATTAATAAATATAAAATAATTAAAAAAAAAATTTGGACATTTTCACACGACGTCATCTAGCCCAAATTAAGCTAAATAAGCTTGTGTTATGGGATCTAGACGACTGATAAACATACTTATATATTTCTAAATACATACATATTTTACATAGAAAATACCCAAACTCCGAAACAAACATTTGTGGATCACACAAATAATTTGAATCGACCCGGAATCGAACCTGGGACCTTAGGGGCGGCAGTCGCATACACATACCACTGCCCCACCGAAACAGTCTAATATCAACCGAAGAACAAAAACCGCATCGAAATCCGCTTAATAATATGCATTATTAAGCGGATTTCGATGCAGTTGAATGATCCAAAAATATTTATTATTATGTTTTTTTACCTGACAGACAGCATACGTGGCTAAGTCCACCGAAGCGCTGGGATATCTATTTTTTCCGAGGGTATACCAGGCCGTCCGGCAATGAAGGTTTATTTCAACAAGTTTAAGAGAAAAAATCCCATTTGTTTGTTTCTGCCTTTTTATTGTTATAAGTGGTATTGATGGAGTATAATTCCTGTTTTTTACTTCACTGTAACAGACTGTACCTAACATAATACCTACTCGAACTAGCTACTATGCGGAGGTTCATCACGTCTGACTCTCTGATCGACGTTTTCAATCAAACGCTAGGAAGATAATTCGCGTGTAGTAATTACTACTAGGAGACTAAGTAAATATTTATTACAAAATCCTTCGTCTCCTACTTGAATACTGCCATAACAAATAAACTACCGTCTCTTTCTCACTAACAATGATGAACGAAGACAAAAATAATTTTATCACTTACGTAACCTTGATTTTAAAAATCGAATGAAATTTTCCTCTGCTGAATGGCTTCCATTATACATGGTGGTCACTAAAGTCCAAGTGGTATTGGATATCGTATTGCTATCTCTTACTTGCATGGAACGTATGTGATGATGAGCGAGGACGGCCTTTTTGCGCATAGTCTGCACGACTAGGCGGCATATTTCGTATGACTATAGAATGCTGTAGAGTTGTATTAGTTTATATAAATTTTAAATTTAAAAATCTCCGGGACTCAAGGGATACTGACAGACAGACGAGGCTCTAGCAAATAATATACTTACCCAAAGTACCCAAAAACTGCAATAGGTTCGCCCCTTCGTGGGATTCACAAAGCGACAGGTGAAATACAGATTTGTGAAACGCCTCTCTACCCTTTTATAGATGTGTTAACTTGTAATGTCGTCTTATATTAAAAGTTGGAGTTGGATTAACAATAACCGTTCACCTACACCACTTAAAGCAAAAAAATATTCACTGAATTAACTTGTATTTGACCGAGTTATCCACAAACATCAATATAATCGAATAAAATCGAGCATCTTTTTCTATGATTTAATAGTAGAGTAGGTCAGAGCCCGTTCTCCTAAAGAGATCCGACGATCGCGCTGGTTCAATGGCCTAAAATAGTTTGCTTTTTGTTTGTAAAAAGATAATGTCCTCGAAATGACAATATTCCACGCCATCTAATATCTAGCAGGAGTAGTATATGTCTTTGACTACCCCTTTAGAAACAGACAGTCTGTGAAGTACAAAACAGTTAGGTAAACATGTTTAATATATTAATGAGCGAAGCTCAATCTTAGACGACTCATGTATTTCGTTTCCTAAACGCCTGAAGCGATCTCCTTCAAACTTACCACAGTGATAAAGTGTGGCGTGAGGGTGGTTTGGAACAAAAAAAAATTGAAAATCGGACATACCATCGAGGAATAATCACTGAAAAATTTGATTTACGTTTTGCAGTTAAAAAAAAGGTTGAACTTAAAAAAATAAATCGTTGTCGTTCGAAAACTTAACACTTCGCTCAGTTTTTTGCAACAACAGCATGCATTGCATACCTAGTTTATTTTATAATTATAATAGTTATCAATATTAATATCAGAATCTACTCCATACATGTCGCAAATCACGGGCGGTACGTGCTCTCCGTTTTTGCGAGTCATCCGAACTGGACGTTCCAAGATAAAATTTTTGAAAATTGAATTCCAAAGTTCGATGTTTGAAATTATAAGTTTAGAATATTAACGGACTGATTATCGAATTAAAAATTATTTTTTATTTGTTTAAATTTAAACTTATTAAAGAATTAGTTTGAGCCAAATAAACGGCTTAAAGAAAAATTGCTACATTTTACACAGTAGTCAGTAAGCATAAGAAAGGACAATGCCAAAAAATGTATGGACCAAAAACCCAGAGTCGATCAAAATAATTAATGTACTGTAATGTACTTGTACTACTATATAATAATCCGTGGTAATGTGAGCTCGGTCAAATATAGTAGGTATAATAGTATGACTTCAGTGTAGCTGCTTCTTATTGGTATTTTTTTCAGAACTTAATTGCCTATTTTAGACCCCCTGTTTACATTGCCTTAAATTATATTAATCGACGCTGTTTTTTTTGGCATTTCCTTTCTGCAAATGAGGATACAATATTAAAACAATGGTAAGTAAATTTTTTTAAGAAAAAACTTTTTAAAATTATATAATAGCATTAATTTTTCGCAGAATCAAAAGGACAACAAAACGTCGACAATTGTTTCGCCTCTAAACGAGGCATTATCAAGACTGTCTCAGAGAGAACAGCTCTCTGAGATTTACCATTGTTTTGTCATGGATTTTCGCCAAGTAACGCCTGTTTCTATCCAATATTTGATACAATATTACTTATGAGATGCCGGAATGTGGGAGTTGCTCACAGTCGAGCACCTCCTAGTTGACTCATCAGCCACAGAGCCATTTTCCCCCAGTGTTGTGGTCGGCTTTCCAGTCTAATTGCTCGCGGCTCGACTTCAATATGTTCCGTGGAGCGACCTCCATAACCCATTAGTGATCATGAACGAATCGGATATTGTGTTTAGGGCTCCAACTAAACCCTAACGACTACCATAGATGTTCATATAACAACCGGGGTCGGACGGTTTAACGTGCTCTCCGAGGCACGGAGGAGTCTCAATGTCTTAAGAAATGATCACCCATCCTAAAGTCAGTTACCTACCGCTTAGCCACGGGCCCCTCTAGCTAAGTTGACTCACAATTTTTTTGTAACTACCTAATTATTACACACTAGTATAGTTTCTTGCGCGGTGCTTCGCACCGCACCATGCCATAGGTTTTGGCCTATAACTTTTGACCCCTTAGGGCTAGGGGAAATTTTAAATTTTTTTGCTTGCCTCCAGATCGAAGGCTATCCATAGAGGGGTCAACCATCATTGTAGCATAAGCAGTTCTCCAGAGCTAAGGGGGATATTCCCCATTTCTATATATAAGTATACTACATGGGGCACACTAAAAGTTTTGCACTTCTAGCTAATCGGAACTATTTGAATTTCAAATGTTATATTTTTTTAAACGTGGCAACCTTCTTAGTAATAAAAAAAAACAAGTGGCGGGAAATCATTTGGCAATTGTTTTTTATCACACATCAAAGTTCTACGTATGCAACGAAAATGGAATTAAGCCGAAAAGATTTTAGAGCGATAATTTTTTATGATTTTAAAAGTTCTCTCTATCCACAAGACTGTACCGCTAGTCTTCAAAATGCTTTTGGGAGAGAAGCACCTTGTTTGAGCATCGTGAGGCGATGGTTTGCTGAATTTGAGAGAGGTCGAGTTTCTTTACATGACGAATTTCGTGAAGGGCGGCCTTCAACTGCCGTCTACGAAAATAATGTGGCTACTGTTAAGCGGTTAATTGAAGAAAACCCGCAGATTACCTATGAGACAATTCGAGGACTATTGGGGATTGGTATGAGTCAAATCCAGAAAATTTTACACGAAGAATTGAAAGTTCGGAAACTTTGTTGTCGTTGGATCCCTCATGAACTGACAGCGGAGCAGAAGCGGGCTCGCGTGGAATGGTGCTCACAGATGCTACTGAAGTACGACCACGGACCTTCTAATGCTGTTTGTGACATTGTCACAGGAGACGAAACGTGGATTTATTGTTTTGAACCCGAAAAAAAACAGCAATCTTGTGAATTGGTGTTTGAAAATGAGAACAAGCCAACAGAAGTGAGGCAGGCGAAAAACGTTGGTAAAAAAATTATCGCGTTTTTTTCTCAGCTACGGGTCCCATCTGTACAATTCCACTTGAAGATCAAAAGAGTGTTAATACTGAGTGGTATTCTACCATTTGTTTACCCAGGGTGTTAGAAAAAGTTCGCGAAAGACCAAAGCCAAAGCCTCAAAGACCCAAAAGCCGCGTTCTCCTACATCATGACAACGCTTCTTCACACACGGCCAACAAAGTCATTTTTAGCTTTCGGAAAAGTACAACTCGTCACCCATCCTGCGCATAGCCCCGACCTAGCACCCTGTGAATTCTGTATTTTCCCCAAAATCAAAGATTTGATGAGAGGTTTCACTTTTACCAACTCCGAAGAGGCAGTGATAGCGTTCAATCACCACGTAGGAAACATGTCTTCAGATCTGTGGTCCTCCTGTTTTAAGAAATGGTTCGATCGCACGAACAAATGTTTAAAATGTAAAGGAGAGTATTTTGAAAACCAATAAACATAATATTTTGGTTTTAACATGTTGTTTTTTTAAGTTACGCAAAACTTATTGTGTGACCTACGTATATAGGGGATGAGAATTATTAATAATTATTAAATAATATTCTATTATCCCTGAGTGACACAGGCTCCTTTTTTCCGTGGTCCCGTGGGAAGTTTAAACGAGAAAGCTAAATCATGCGGGCGGAGCCGTCGTGAAACTAGAGTTTATAAAATCTATGCCAGAACCGAGGGATTTAAACGATCTTTTCTATGTAGAATGATCGAAGCTTGAATCGCTGGTGCACGTGTTTCCTGGCTCTTACAAATTTAAAATACAGGGTTCTCAAGCGAAGCGTGAAGAGTCATATCATTGGGCCTTGCGTGTCATTGCACTTTTGATGGTATTGTGTGGAATAAAGTGACCCCCTATTGCTAAACGTCGCCTTAGCTTTCCATCAGGCAGGTAGGCGGCATCACATTGGCGACTCGAAAATAATATAATAAATGATAAATATTGTTATATATTGCTTTGGGTGTCATTTTCAGCTACATTTTATAGCAGTTCTAGCTCTCCTACCTACTTAATCTTAAAGTCAAAGATGCGTGACCTGGGAATGGATCCTGAACCACGACCGATCAGTCAAGCACCAATGAGTTTAACTATACAGTAAAAGTAGTGTAGTGCGGAATATCAATAAGTATACAACATAAAATTGTCTTTTTTTAAATATTTTTGGACATTCTCACACAACGTCATCTAGCCCAAATGAAGCTAATATAAGCTTGTGCTATGGGATCTAGACGACTGATAAACATACGTATATATTTCTAAATACATACATATACGTATATAGTAGACACCCAAACTCAGAAACAAATATTTGCGGATCACACAAATATTTGATTCGACCCGGAATCGAAACTGGGACCTCAGGGACGGCAGTCGCATACACATACCACTGCGCCACCGAGGCAGTTAAAATTGTCTTTATCTCCGAAGTATTAATTACGCCTACATTTAGGGTTAGGGGTCATTATTGATTGTGGTCAACTCGCACGCAACTCAGGTCGTCAAAACGCACAATTGTTAGTAAGTACAATATTTACCTAACCGCCGGTCCGTAAATATGTGGGTCGAATTGACTACTATCATTTTTAAGAAAGGGCAGCCTGTCCCAGTTTGCCAAAGCCTCTTCTACCCTGAATAGTAATTCAGGGTGGCATGCAGTTGAGAATGACTTGTCCATCACATACAGGTCTGGTAGATGCGGAGTCCTGAAGCTCCTAGAGTTTGTACCAACAATGAGCGAACAATATTATATCTCTGCCTGCCCCTACGGGAGTACAGGCGTGATGATAAATGTATATTTATGAGTCTAGCTTCAAATTTATTAAAATACCAAAAAAAAACATTTAACCTCTGCCTCATTTCATACCCGTAACTCATTTTCCGTCACAATATAAAATAGAAAAAAAAAAACCAGTAACCTTTACAAATATAAATAGAAATAGTAATCTATTATACAAAAAAAACATCTCAAAATACCTGATACCTGAACCTACCACAACCATAGAGAATTAAAAACCAAACATAACACGTCTGAACTTTGAAAAAAAAACCGGTAAGACAATGCGATCTGTGCAAAAAGCCTTGGTATCGTGAAATATTACTTGAACTTGCTTTAACACTACCATACAGAGTTCTCCGGATTCGCCTGACATTAATGCAGAACTTAAGCCACTCCTCTACGTTCCCGCCTTCGGAGGCTTCCAACCTCTCTTTTCCACTAAAGAAAATGTATTCAACCATCTCTTTCTGGTGCATAACGCCTCCACATTTTCCGAGGCAAGTTTTTAGTTGTTCAAAAGACCTCGTCCGCGGTGACTGCCTCTGAGGTGCGGTTGAAAAAAAAGGGTGTTTTTTTTTCTGTTTGATATGGAGGGTTTTTCAGTGATAACGTTATCAGTGTGTGTTTTTGGTGTTGTTTGACTGTGTTTTTGTCTAGGATTGTGTTTTTGATTGAGGTAATTACTAATTTTACAATTTTTTTAAACTAGTTCGATTTTTGATATTTGAGGCTGGATTTTTTTTGTAGGAAGTCTAGGTTAAGAAGATTTGTGAATTTTTGGAATAGACTTCATTGTTTCGAATATTATTAACCCTTTCAACCTTTAAAGTTCCACAAAAAATTATACTAACCGCTTTATAATAATATTCACACCTTTATCCCAGTAGGAGTAGACAGGGGCGTATTAGTTAGGTACATTCCGGGAGTCACTATTGGTCCCAAGTAACACACACACACATCACGCCTATATCCCCGAAGAGGTAGGCAGAGGTGCATTACACACCCACAATTTGTCAGTATTTTAGTTCCACGTAATAGGGGGCAAGCCTATTGCCGTCACCGGGCACATTTATAATGGGTTATATCCAAAATGGCCGAATGAATTTAATAAAAAGTAGCAGCTATATTGTATTTTTGAAAAAAAATTAAACCCGTAGCCTTGCGATGAAATGTTGATGAAAGGCAACAAAATCTTACGTGCCAGCCGCTGTGGCATATAAGATTTTGGCATCTTGGTCCCAAGTAATAAGGAATCAATTTCGGCAAAGTATTGCTGTTTTTTGGCACTTTGGATACGTACTTAGTCCGTCTGTAAGCAGATGCACCGCTTGCACTTCATATGACTTGGGCAATGAAGATGTTGAGGTCTCATAACACAGAATTGATATCTAAATGGGAATTGTCGGGAATTAGGGATAAAAACAAAGAAATGATTCTTTATCGCTTCCCGACGTTTCAGTTGGATTGTGCCAACCGTAGTCAGACTTTTTTATTTTATTGTACTACCTTATGCCCACAGCTTTGTCCGCGTGGTATACTTTTCTAGTTTCTATAATTATTATAATACTTATATTATAATGAGTATATCCATATTGGTTGAAAAGTAAACCTCGTGAAAATTGAAAATATTATTTGGGCTGTTTTTTCCCATTTCCCCCTCAAACAAAAAAAATTGCTCAAGATGAAAAACTAATTATTTTAAATCAAGAAACATTTGTGTTAAGTTTTGTAGAGATCAGATAAAAAAAATGTATTCGCTAGCTCGGAACACACTTACAGAGAGACGAAAGCAAAATTGTCCACTCTCGAAATGTATATGATTTTTAGAAAAAAAAAACCATAAAGTTGAACTGAGAACCTCCTCTTTTTTAGGAAGTCGCTTGTAAATCATTCACAAAAGTTTTTAGCTTTATGCGTGTATTCACACATATTATATATTTATTTCTAAATACATACATAATTATAGAAAGAAAACACCCAAAATCCTAAACGAAAACATTTGTGGATTACAAAAATATTTGATTCGACACCCGGGTCGTTTTCCCGAATTAAACGAGAGCCGGAGTCGAAAGCCGATACAATACCGACCACGCCACCGACGCAGTTAAGCAACTCTAGCCAGATCGGTCTAATGATGGGTGGCCATTTCTTATGACACAGAGTGAATGTGCTCTCTCAGACACATCACATTCCGTCGGTCCCAGTTGTCATACAAACATCTATGGCAGTCATTACGGATAGTTGGAGCCCCAAATTTAACTAGTCTAACTACAGAATTTCGATATTGCCCATGGGTTGTGGAGGTCAGATGGTAGTCGCTCCACGAAAAATATCGAAATTCAGCCACGTTGCAGTAAGACTGGAAAGTCCCAATTGGGTTGGGAAAAGGTTCTGCTAGATGATTTCAACGAATCGTTTTCAATATACCTTAACTGGTGATAATATATCTATCAACATCTTCAGAACTCAAGTAATCCTCTCCTGCACGCGGGGCACCTGCTGATAGGCGGACAAGACTGACGAAATTAGGTACCTATCCAAAGTACCCAGAAACGGCAACAGGCTCGCCCCCTTTAACATAGGATCTTTAACTGTTGTAATATACGTATTATGACCGCTTCTGTCTACACCATTGGGATATAGACCTTTGAGAAAATAGGAAATAGCATGAAGATATTCTTAAAACAAATTACCTTTAAAACTCCAAAAACTATGACGTCACTATTGTTGAAGGGGCGGGGCTTGCGGTAGGCGTGTCCAACAGGCGTGGCCATTAGGTCATCGACCTATATATACATATAAATATATATTAAAGTATGTTGGTTTATTTGCAATTCTATTACTGGACCTGCTTGGTAGGCAGAAAGTTATTGGATGATGTGGTTATAGCTATTATCCCGGAAATGTTGGTATAGTGGTACTTAAATAGTCATTTAAATATATTGCTTCGGTGGTGAAGTCTCGGGTTGAAACCTCGGGTCGAAACTAAAAGAAACCGGCCAAGAGTGAGTCGGACTCGCGTACAAAGGGTTCCGTACAAAAACGGCAAAAAAATACGTTTGTTATATGGGAGCCCCTTAAATATTTATTATATTCTGTTTTTTAGTATTTCTTGTTATAGAGGCAACAGAAATACATCATCTGTGAAAATTTCAACTTTTTAACTATCACGGTTTATAAGATACAGCCCAAGACAGACGGACGGACAGCGAAGTCTTTGTAATACGGTTCCAGTTTTACCTTTTGGGTGCGGACCCCTAACAATTGTACAGTAGATTAGCCACCGGAGTAGAATGGTGGCTAAGGACTTGTCACCAGAGGCTCTTTACTTACTTCAACTGGAAAAGTAAATGAGTAAACACTCTCGTAAATGGTCTGAACTTATTTATTTTTCCAAATCTAATTAAAATTAATCTAAATCTATGAAGTATGCTAACATTTTACAAATTAAATAAATCTAACTACTTTGCAATATTCCGCCACATGCAAATTACCCAACTCTCGTATTTATTAATGCTCTTGTGCACCCGCCCTCCAAACCCACTTAGGCCGAAAGAATAGAGGAATAATTTTGAAAATAGAATAAATATGAGAGTTGTGTTATCGTGCAAAAAATAATAGAAAACCTCGACACGTGTTTCGCCCCCAACCAGGGGCATCATCAGGAGATGTCGATGGCTCGGCGCACGGTAACTGAAACACAACGACGATAACACAACTCTCATATTTATTCTATTTTCAAAATTATTCCTCTATTCTTTCGGCCTAAGTGGGTTTGGAGGGCGGTCTTGTGCATTAATAAATACAAGAGTTGGGTAATTTGCATGTGGCGGAATATTGCAAAGTAGTTAGATTTATTTAATTTAACTATGGACTTCCGAAAAGTAACGCCTGATAGTATTAACATTTTACAATTTGAATCACAAAAAGTATAGTGTTTTGGTCAGTTGATAGGACGTTCGTCCTGGGGAGGGAACAGTTGCTGATTCATATCCGGCCCAAGACTAGTATATTTTTTTGTAAATTTATAATAAGTTTGTATTATGTAAAACTGAATAGATTTGTAACCAACTGGTAAAGGTTCAACTGGTCTGGCTTTATTTTTCGATAGTATCTGTACTTTAATTTAAAAAAGTTCTCAGTTGCCTCAAACACTTTATTTTTTTTACTTGCTTGTAATTATTTGGGTCGTAAAAGAACCCTTAGCCAGATTGGCGTTGCTGTGTTAAGATATTGTTTGACACAACTGTTACTTTTACACTGTAACACCATTGTAACTGCCTCGGTGGCGCAGTGGTATGAGTATCGGGTCGAATCAAATATTTGTGTGATCCACAAATATGTGTTTCGGAGTTTGGGTGTCTTCTATGTATAATATGTATGTATTTAGAAATATATAAGTATGTTTATCAGTCGTCTAGATCGGATAGGGGGGGCTCGTGGTCTAGTGGTAACCGACAATGTTAACACATTGCAAAGGTTAAGCAACATCGACTCAGGCCGGTCTTAGGATGGGTGACCATTTCTTAAGGCATTGAGACCCCTCCGTGCCTCGGAGAGCACGTTAAGCCGTCGGTCCCGGTTGTCATACTAACAGCTATGGCAGTCGTTAGGGGTAGTTGGAGCCCTAAATCAAAAATCCGACCGGTCTAACTACAGAACTTCGATATCGTCCATGGTTTGTGAAGGTCAGATGGCAGTCGCTTCACGGAAAATATCGAAGTTCAGCCGAATCGGAGTTAGACTGGTAAGCCAACCCCAACTGAGTTGGGAAAAGGCTCGGTGAATGATGATCAGTTGTCTAGATCCCATAACACTAGCTTATATTAGCTTAATTTTTGTGTGAGATTGTGTGAGAATGTCCAAAAATATTTATATTTATATTTATTTATACCAATCTAATTAATTACAATGACAAATAACATAAATATTACATTTTTTATACATAACTGGCGGACGCCCGCGGCTTTGCCTGCTTGAAAAATAATATACAAAAACCTTCCTTGAGAACCACTCTGTCCATTGATGAAAACCGCATTAAAATTCGTTGCGTGATTTTAAAGATCTAAAAGCATACATACGGAACGGGCGGAATGTTTCTTACTATAATCTATGATTAGATTATATTATAAACTTATATCGCCCAAGGGTTAGGCAGCGGCGTACTACACGTCTACACTTTGCCAATAGGAAGTTTAGTTGATCCCACGTTATAGTATTTTTCTTTTATTATATTTTTTCCCAAATGATATTTCATAGTACTCCTTGAAAATGTTTAGTACTAAAAAACCTTCCCTTTCAAAGGACACTAGTTTCATTTATGGCTATACTCATGGGCCAGAAATGCCCATTGTCCTTTACAGATTGCCTCAAGCACTTCCCTGAAATGTCTGCTAACTCTGGGTCTAAACTGACTTAACATCCATCACTCATATGTGCCATATACGCCTATATCCCGAAGGGGTAGGCAGAGGTGCATTATACACCCACACTTTGCTATTAATTTTGTTGAACAATTTAATATTTTAACACTTAAGTTTTTGTTTTTTTTTCAGATGGCGCCAACAAAATAAACATACACTAAAATAAAAATAAAATCGAAATAATAACGTTATATTTATTAAAAATAAATAATATGTACTTAGTGCAATAATTTATTTAATTAAAAACGGGTTCAATTAAATTGATATCGGTGCTTTATTGTTTTTTTCTAAATAATTAATTATTTATTTATTTTAAAAGTCTTCCTGAATACATTTTTATATCAAAAGAATAATTGGTAAAAATATGACAAAAGGTTTCCTGATAAAATTTAATGTGAAAAGTGTCAAGTGTTAAGTGTTACAGACAAATAAAACAGTGAACCAAAATGTGTATAAAACAAAATAGTGTCAAACACAAATATAATTTGACACTTAACCCGTTATGAAAATAAATGTTTATAAAAGCAAAGTGTAAATACACTTAAATGTATAATGAACAATAAAATAATAACAAATAATTTGTAATTAAAAGTGTAATTAACAACTGACTATATGTTGAACACAATTGGTGAACATGAATACATGAGTGACTATAGAGACCAGAATTGTACAATGTACACCACGTGGTACAGCCGTGGGGACAGTGGGGTTCACCATCACCAGATGGGACAGTTGTACCATCATGGACCTCCTATGATTAAGACTGAAGCTGGTGTTAATAATGACTGTATGATGGCGGTGGATTACGCTCCACCGATTAAGGTAAGACAACTTTATTTTCGTTAGGCATACAAACTAATAAGTCCTATAGTAAATTAGTTATACTCGTAGTTAAATGCTTTTGTCAAGTTTCTAGATAGAGTATCAAGTGTACACAGGAAATCTTCTTTTTCTTTTAACCGAAAACTCGAGAACGGCTGGACCGATTTTACCAAACTTGATCCCAAAATATTCGTAGAAGTTCAGGGAAGGTTTAAAAGGCGGTACGAAGTTCCCAGGGATATCGATTTTTTGCTTCATATCATTTACAATTTCTAGATCCGCGCTATTAAGGTTTAAAATACAAAAATATATTGATTTGATAAGGATTCATCTAAAATTGAGTGTTTAAATATCGTTATAACAAGATACACTGGTACCGTTAGTTCGGCAGAACTCCGGTAAGTGGATCCACCTTAACAGCGCAATTTAGAAATTATGAATATAATATGAACCAAAAATTCGATGTTGTCGGTATTGGTCATCGTAGCTCATTGCAGTGGTCAGAGCATTCCCCCTGTTAGGGAAAGGCCGTGGGTTCGAGTCCCGCCGATGACACCAGTTTTTGTGATCTATTTATAATTTATTTCTTAATATTCGCCTGTTGTTGATCTCATTAACGGGATAACAAGTGGCCTATTATAGTGCTACTTTTTATCCCGCTAATGTGTTGCAGTGGGAATTGGGAAGAAGAAACGGGTGGAGCCGCGGTAATCGGCTATAGAAGCTGAACTATTTCATGGTTATGTACTTACTAATGAAAAAAATCTTTCGAATATATAATATCCTAAATGTTAAACTAACTTAAAGAAACATAGCTTTGTCATGTTCGTTGGTTCGTCTGTCTATTTCGGCTTTCCACCTAAACGGTTAAAGCTAGAAAAATTTAAATTTGCATAAATATGTGTATTTATAACGGTAACCAAGGGCTTAAATAAAATAATGAAAACATTTTTTTGGGTTGCCTCCCCTGCACATAAAGTTAAAATGATTTTTTTTCTACCGTCAACCCCATCGTGTGGGGTATGAATAGATAGGTCTTTTAACAGTATTAAGAAGTTGCAAAACAACTTTTTGATATAAGAATCCGTTTTCGAGATATTCAACTTTAAAATCCATATTTTCGTTTCGTTTCCTCTAAAAGCTAAACGGCTGGGTCGAAAATCTTAAAAAATCATGATGATAGTCTATGTTATTAATTATCTTTAAAGAAAAACTATAACAGATCAGATACTTTGTTAGTTCAGGAGTTATAGGCTATATAACATGACATGCCGGTTTTTTTAACTAATGTCATTGCGAAAAGGAGACGTATGCTAAAAGTATAACGGATTAGTCGGATTCTATTGTATTACTTAGAAATAACACTCAATACTTTATCGATATTCTGCGTACTCCATAATGTACACAACACTATTTCACTCAGACATTTGCATTTTGATTTTGGGATCGCCTCTGAAATGTCTTTGTGTATCTTTCTACATACTATATCTATGGAAAAAACACATTTTAATGCCCATATTACAACAGAAATTTATAATATATGTGTATGTATATTAATCATCACATAATTATCATCTTAGTTACTTTGTATTATATTTGATTCTGCGAAAAATTAATGCTATTAATTAATGCTAAAAAGTTTTTTCTTAAAAAAATTTTTACTTACCATTGTTTTGTCATGGATTTTCGCCAAGTAACGCCTGTTTCTATCCAATATTTTACTTTGTATTATTAAAATATAGATTAATCGTAATCATTATTTTATATAATATAATTATTATACTGATACTTGTTCATAAATAAACGCTTAACATTCCTCAAGAATATTACAATAATTATCTGTCAGAATAAATCTTTTTAATCATCATTTTTGTGCAACATAACAATAATTATTGTAGATCAAACTCAAGTCCTACTTGGGATTTTATGTTAAAGAATAAAACTGAGTAATAACTTACACAACATTGGTGGGTTAATGATCTTAATTATTTAATTAGGTAAAGTAAGTGTTGACTAAGAACTTCATACATATATAAGTCTTCATGGATAAGAGTTTACACACTGCTAACACAATCTACGCGCAGGACGAGTGGCTGCAGAGGCGGCATGGTCCTTACAGAAGCAGGCTAGAAGGGTTGTGTGCTGCGGGGCCCTTTTCCCCACAGCACGCTACTAGATTCACTCACCGACACGGGATAAAACCAAAACCCAACGACGCGGGATTTTCATTCCGACCAAAGCCCGGAAGAGGCCACGTCGGTGGCCGAAGTCCGCCGGGCGCCACTGGAAATGCCTTCACTGTCCCCAGTGACGCCAGGATAAGCTTAGTTGACACATATCAAATTGTACAAAATAAATGTTTATTTCGGGTAGTACAGTTCGCGAGGGATATGCGGAGCTTTGCATTTATGTGAGTGCAGTGTACGTGAACGTATATGTGATCTCTTCTACACACACATGTGTTGTACACACAACAGCTACAAAAAGAGTTTTTACTTTACTTTTCGTGGTTACTCACATAAATGCAACCCCCCATATATTTTATATATATTTATATATTTATATATTTTTTATATATTATATATTTTCTATTACGTCCTATTGCAGGCATGTCGAGTAGGTCTTGCCAAAGCTTCTTCCGTCTATCAACAGGTGCCCCACCAACATCTACAGGACCACGCGCACGCCGAGCATCTGCTAACAAACGGATGAGGCCCTGGCAAATATACTACCCTGAAACAGCAATAGGCTCGCCACCTATTACGTGGGGGTCAATGAATTGGTGAAATGTGAGTGTAATACACGCCTCTGTCTACCCTTTCGTGTATAAAGACGTGATTTGTGTCTGTCTTTAAAACTACATGTTTCACTCGAGCGAAGCCGCGAGCGTCCACTAGAACCAAAGTAATATTCTCAACACTTAACATTTTAAAACGAGAGGTCAAATACTTCAATCTGCACCCATTCACTGTTTAGCTATTGGTAAAAACCTCATCATTTTCATTCAAGCCCTTTTACCTATGAATGGTAAACAGGTGCTCAAAATCAAACAGCTAACCAGCCAATTACCAATGCTTTAGAAACGTGACGGCGCGTTTTTTATACCAAAAGCATCTTATACTTCGATAGGAAGTTTAAAAAACTATTGGTAAGGGTGATCGAACTTACACGCTAATGGTTCTGTACAATTTTGTTTTTAGGAAATAGGAATTAAATTAAATAACCGACTGATAGTTCACAAACCATGCACGTTTATTTTACAATGTTAATACTATTCGTATTTTAATTGTTACGGTTTTTTTGCACGATTTTCCTCTCGGTTGTATCTTTTGCTTTGCGAATCCGGCAGTACATGACTTACTGACGTTTGTGAGCGCCATTTAATGACCTATACGAACAAATAATTATTTCATGTCATTTCATTTCACGGATTAGTACAACCTGCATCAAACGTGAACCTGCGTGTTTTGCGACAATCCTTTAGAGAGGCTGTGAATGACTGCTTCGGTGGCGTGGTCGGTAGTGCATCGGCTTACGCCTCCGGAGTCTCGGGTTCGATCCCCGGGTCGAATCAAATATTTGTGTGATCCACAAATGTTTGTTTCGGAGTTTGGGTGTTATCTATGTATATTATGTATGTATTTAGAAATATACAAGTATGTTTATCAGTTGTCTAGATTCCATAGCACAAGTTTATAGCTTAGTTTGGGCTAGATGACGTAGTGTGAGAATGTCCAAAAATTTATTATTAATTAAAAACATAAAAATACTACCTAGAATCCAAAACAAATGACAAATCTACCCGATTTAACCCGGGATTGAGTCTTCTTAGACTCAATCCCCGGGTTAAATCTCTGTTTTGAGACTTTCTTGAAGGATTAAGGAACTCTAAAGTGTATTACCTATCCAGCATCACCCGTTGCCGTACCGTGGAGAATCTTGCGCGATCGTGCGTAACTTTACAATAACATAAGCGACTTGCTTCTAGGCTTCTTATGGTAGTTTTTGTGGTGAGTAATGGCACGGGCGGTGTCAGAGACCTTAACTTGTTTTATTCGTTCGGAAAGCAAACAGTTTTGTTGTGTAGAAATCCGTTTGGATGATGATTAGAAATTTGTATTTTGTTTTTGAACTCTATTGTACAACTATCGTATGACTTTGTCGGGATCTAGATTTGGTAGGTAAGATTTTTCATTGCTGCTCCACTGCTAACTTAAAATTTAGGTACCTAATTTTAATTTAAAGCCTTCCATTTTTCAATTAGAACCAGTAGTTCCTGAAATCATACCAAACAAATATATTTATATATTTATTTATTTGCAATGAATGTAATTACAATGAGATGGTAAATACAATTTCCATATACATTCTGCCATTCCGGCACACAAATATCACTTCTGAGTTTAAATTTATGTCATGAAGTCACTGTTAGTATCTATTATTTATTACTAACAAGTCAAACATTTTAATAAGAAATTTGCTGCATAATGGCCAATCAGGATACAAGAATAAGTCAACATTTAGAACATACAATTATAAAACTAACATTGTGTCAACAATACAGGATTACATAATTACAGCTCATTGTTAAGGAACTCAGTTAATGAGTAATAATATTGGTAATATAATAATAGTAGTGATAACAACATTAATCTTTCTTTCTATACATATGAATTGCTGTTCGTTTGTTTAGCTAAAACTCTGGAATAGATGGACCGATTTGGCTAACTTTGGTCTTGAAAATATTCCTGGAAGTTCAGGGAAGGTCTAAAAGTAAAATTTTAAGCTGTTCGAAGTTCGCCGCGACAGCTAATAGTAAATAGACTTGAATTATGGAACCCTAAAAATCGCTAAAACTCGACAACGGCTGGACCGATTAATTTCTATCTATTTTTGATCTTGAAATATTCGTAGCGGTTCGGTTTCTAAAAATCTACGAGACGTTTTGTTTTTTTTTATTATGCATACAAGCTAATTTGCCTTGACAGCTTTCTACCCTATCTCTCCCAATAATAAAACAAAATAGGGCGAATAATTCGTCTTCTCATGCCCTATATAGTTTAATCATTATATCAATGGTACGTTGGTGAGTGATCCATCTATCTGAACCGGGAATGATCGTAAAGGCCCTGTGACATCTCTGTGACGTCATTTATCAGCCGCAGTCGCTGGGGAGGCGATGCGTGGAAACTAGGAATTGGTACGTGATATTTTTTCTTTTAATAGTTAATTTTTATTAACAAAAATGAGGATTCTTAGGAATTATTATAATATTATAGGTATTTTATATATAATTGCAAATTGTGGGTGTGTAATGCACCTCTGCCTACCCCTTCGAGGATATAGGCGTGATGTACGTCTGTCTGTCTGTGACATAATAAGTTAATGCTTCAGATGGACTTCTAGTTGCATCAAAACTTATCGAAAGTTGAAATTTTCTAGTCTAACAACTATTAAAGACATCCAAAGTTAATTATTCACAAAGGTAGTCACTAGTTAATATTGCCAGTGTTATAAAACAGTTAAAGTGTTAATTACCAATAATATTGGCGTGTAATATTAAGTAAATGTTACTAAACATCAATCATTTGTAGTTGAATATGTAGAACTAGTTTTTCAGTCAGTCAAAACAACATTTGATTGAGTGTGTAATTAGTAATTGTATAGTACAATTGTTTATTTTGATAGATTGAAATAAACTGTTGATATATTTGTGAATAATAAGGTGCGTTTAGAACAATTCTTTGGATTGTGTTGTCCTTTCTGCAGCACGAATGGACTGGCTGTTTTCTTTTTTCATCTGCGGCCACTCTCACCTCCGTTGTCGGGTGTCTCTGGTGCATGGACTGTCTGTACCGAAAAAAAAGAAAAAAATAACCATTTTTCCCTCGACATCCACGTCAAATAGAATATTATTACCACTAGTTCGGACTGCTGCTATTTTCGGTATGTAAAACTCGGCCTAGCTGTTGGAATTTAAGTTAAGATTAACTAAAGTTCCAAAGAAGGAGGAGGTTCTTCTCAATTGGGTTGTATGTTTGTTACCTCATATCTTTGGACTAGCAGAGCCGATTTTTAATTTTTTTTTGCAATGAAAACTACTACTTTTCAAGTCATACATTTCATTTAAATTTGGTCCCATTCCGACTATTTCCGACATTTGTGTAAATTTTTGACGTGTACTTATACTATAATCATAATCTAAAAAAAATATGATTAAAGCACGGATTACTCCTTATTATTATAAAGAGTAATCCGTACTTTAATCGTTAAAACTGGACTCGATAACGACAATGGCACACCTATTTCCGCCCCTATTAAGAAGAACTAACAGGTTTAATTGGGTGTACAAATAATTTTATGACAGCAATTAATGCACCTCTGCCTAGCCTGCGTATACGTCCTAAGTAATTTGAAGAACTCCTGAGTGTCTCACTAAGTATCGAGAACGCTGTTATACTTTAATCAACTACGCAGTATAAAAACTTATTATGGAAATGAGTATTGGTAATTGAGTAAAACAGAACAATGGTCAAGCATTTTTGTCACCAGAAGTGGTAGATAGCTGAATAAGCTAGGATTCTTTGGATTCCGGGATCCTTGAAGAGCTCGGTTAGCAACAGTAGGTCTATCTATATCCATATCTACTAGTACGGTGTCTTGCGCGGTGCTTCGCGCCGCACCACGACACAGGTTTTGGCCTAAAACTTTTGACCCCTTAGGGGTAGGTAAAATTTTCGATTTTTTGGCTTGCCTCCAGATCGAGGGCTATCCATAGAGGGCTCAACCATCATTGGAGCATAAGCAGTTCTCGAGAGCTAGGGCGGGTACAAAAATTACATTCCCCATTTCTATATATAGATCTATAATATCTATAACGTGGAAACAAAAAAAAAAACACGTCCAGCTTTGGCACAATAACCGACTTCAAATTAAAGGAATGGGACCAAATAACGGTCGGAAGCGGACCAAATTGAAATTGAACCACATAAAAGCAATAGATTTAAAAAAAAAATCAATATCTGTTCACCCAGTTAATAGATAATAAGGAAACAAAAATAATTTAAAAAATCAAATAAAAAAAGTCGAAATGTTCCTCCTTTTTTGGAAGTTGTTTAAAAAATTATGACGTGTCGGTAGATATACCTAAAATACACCTCTGATTACCCATTGGTGCAACAGGCGTGATTGTATGAATATACTTAGCTGCAAGAACGTGGTCACGTACATAAGTTGTTACCTACAATTATGTGAGAATGCGTTGGACATATTTAGTACATTCTGCCACCTACGGGCATTGATATATTTGTAACTAACAAAATGATCATACTAGTGGTTTGCTCAGGCTTTGCGCGAGTAAAACTGCAGGCTTCAAGAGCACAAGGACTGTCAATATCGTGATTAAACATAAAAAAATATTTGGGCATTTTACGCCCAGCTTTTACCCTAATCAAAAAAGTTCTAATTTTTTCTTAATTTAAGGAACTCTTGTGCCAAATTTCAAGGAGATTGGGTAAAACATATCCAGTGGTAATTATAGGTTTGCCCGCTATAACGTAGGACCAACAAACTGACTGGCGAAATGTGGATATAATAAAGTATATATACAGGGTGTTACGTAAGGGTTATATCAACTCGAAGACATCAGCTGGTCGACCAGAACCCGTTTCGATATGTGTCGACCGACAAACAAGAAAAAAAAATCATCCAAAAAAAAAAACATTATTACCAAATAAAATATTCTTGTTTGAACAACACTAGCTAAAATCAGCTGATTCGGTTATTGACATCAATTATAGGTAGTACAAATAAAGCGCACCTGTGAAAAATCTTCTCTCTCTCTCTCTCTCCTGGTTAGAACATTTTGTCTCTGTTTTTAAGGTCGCGTGTCGGTCGGTGAGCGACGCCGCCTCCCGTCCCGCCCACCATTGTCTTTCAGTAAGTACGTCAAGCACTAGTGTTGGGAAACGTTTGTTTTGATTTGAAATAACGCATATAACTTTTTTTTTATGATGAACTTTTTTTCGTTTCGCGGTCGAAACATATCAAAAGGCGTTCTGGGTGATCAGCTGATGGGGGGTCTTCAGGTTGATATAACCCTTATGTAACATACTGTATAAGACCTTATTTTGTATGTGTATATATACTTACATAATATATTTACTAGGTATGCAATGCATGCTACTAATTGCAAATGTTGAGCGGAGCAAATTTTCTTAATTATCAAAATCGGTTGAGCCGTTTCGGAGGTGTTGGCACACAAACGATTTCCACTTGTCGTCTAAGATTGAGCTTCGCTTCGCTCCGCTCAAAAACACAGAATTTTCATGAATTTAACTATCATACAATTTGTTATAGGTATAATTGACTTAAGATTGTAAATGCACTTAATTAATGGTATTTAAAGAATTAACTATGATCAATATCAACTGCTATTTAAGATATGAAGCTTATTAAAGTTATATTAACCAACCAATGTATGAATCAGAGGATATTTACATTATTTATCTATACTTATATACTACTATTATAAAGAGGAAAAATTTATATGTTTGTAATAAATAAACTCAAAAACTACTGTGCCGATTTTAAAATCTGTCACCATTGGAAAGCTACGAGCTGAGTAACATAGGCTACTTTTTATCCCGGTAATGTGTTCCCACGGGAACCTGGAACGAGTAAACTAAATCACACGGGCGAAGCTGCGGCGATCAGCTAGTATATTATAAAGAGGAAAGTTTTGATTGTTTGTATGGAATATACTTCAAAACTACTAGATCGTTTTTAAAAACTACACATACGACACATATATCACGCCAATATCCTCGCAGGAGTAGACAGTAGCAGCTATATTGTAATAATGAAAAAAAAAAATATGAAACCTGTTGCCTTGCGATGAAATGTTGATTAAAGGCAACAAAATCTTACGTACCTGCCGCTATGGCACAGCTAATAAAGTCTTTCACGTAAATACAAATTGTAACACAATGTTTTTTTTTTTTTTTTTTTTTTAGTTCCGCGACCAAGGCCGCGGCCGCTTTAACGTCCGTTGCCGGGCGTCTCTGGTTACAAGCAGAACGTATTTCCAGTGGCGCCCGGCGGACTTTGACCACCTCTGTGGTCTCTGCGGGGGGTTGGGTCGGGATGAGAATCCCGCGTCGTTGGGGTAGGGTTTTATCCCGCGTCAATGAGTGAATCTGGTTGCGTGCTATGGGGCAAAGGCCCCGCAGCACGCAACCCTTCTAGCCTGCTTCTGTAAGGACGACGGGTGGCGATCCCGCCGTCCTCAGGCCCCGATCATGGAGGTCGATGGTCTTGGGCGTAGGTGAGTCTGCGAGTCAAGTCGAGAGTTCAAAGAGAACAGCTGTTCTCTTTGAGACAGTCTTGATAATGCTTCGTGAGTAGGTGAAACATATTATTATGTCGACGTTTTAATGTCTTCTATTTAGCGAAATCATTGCAATCACTACATGGTAAAACACAAAGTCGCTTCCGCTGTGTGTCTGCCCCTATGTATGCTTAGATCTTTAAAACTACGCAACGGATTTTGATGCGGTTTTTTTAAATAGATAGAGTGATTCAACAGGAAGGTTTATATGTATAATATATGTATAATGTATTAGAGTAAAATCGAAAATTTTAGAGGTTTTATACGACATTGTAAATAAACACATTTTTTGCGCTTTCATTGCAAACGCTGACGAAACCCTACGAGACAGATCAAAATAATGTACTACAGTATTGTACACCATAGAAAGGTCTACAAAAAAGTCCGTGATGGCATATGTCTATCTCTTAAGGATAACTCACAGTAACCATTTTTATAAATCTTTTATAAATGACAAAAAAATAATGTGTCACTTGCCAAGCTATGTTTGACAATACAGTATTATTCCTTATCTAATTGAATACGTTGTGCATTTAATGTAGACCAAAATTGCCATTCAAACCATATAATTTGGACGTATAACTTAAGAGATATCTCGTGATGAAAAAAAAATACAAGCGAAGCGACGCGGCCGGGCGGTGGCCAATGACGGCAGTGAACACACAGCGATTTTAAGCAAAACAGCATAAATCCTTATCCAATTAAGTATGTACCTTAAATACATTTTGCATTTAATATAAATCAATATAGCCCTTTACAGAATGTAATTTTAATGAATATTTTCGAAGACATTACAGATTTAAAATACAGGGACAAGCGGTAGCGACGGCGCATCGTCGCCACCTAGCGTTTATCCCAGTCGCAATCGAAGCTTTCACACCTCGGAGTCTAGGGTCCACTTATCCTTAACTGCGGATTTGGCTAAACTTCACCTTTTTTTGTGAAGAGACTGCCATTTGACCTCCACAACTAATTGGCGATATCGAAGTATTGCAGTTAGGCCAGTATTTTTAGATTTCTTCGGGGTTCAACTACCCGTAACGACTGCTATAGATTTTCGTATGACAACTGGGACCAACGTATTAACGTGCACTCTGAGCAATGCAAATAGCATTCAAATATTTGCATTGGGATATTTGAATTTTAAGACTGACATGCTACATAGTCTAAATTGCACCCGTGTGAAGCCGGGGCGGGTCGCTAGTTATATATAAATTAAACATATTCTCCATTGTTTTAACCATGTATTGTCATCCAAACCGAATGTGTACACAAAATTTCAGCTCAGTTAAGGAATTCTGCTTCAAAATTGAATTGCAAGATTTCACCCGAAATAATTTATATTACATACAAACATTACAAGTTAAACAAAAACTCGTAAATAGCCTTGCATGAAAATACATCGGAAAGTTTAAGAAGCCAAGAGCTTAGCGAATAAATATCTATGAAAGTTCAAAACTGTTTGGGAAACGTCATTTATAGGCAAGCGACGAACCCCCTGAAAAACTAAAATGACTGACCAATCAGTGAAACTGTGATTTCCCCAATACAAATTTGTGCTTTTTGTAAAACTTGGACCAAAAGGCGTCGATTTGTAAGAAAACAAAATTTGTGCGGTTGGGCTATTAATTGTTATAAACAAATTAATTTGTTAACTGATAAAAAGTTGGTTTTTATATTGGAAAATGATTTCTAAGGGTAAAACGGGCAAAATAGAACACTTTTTCGTGTATAATTTATTCGAAAAAATGCGTTTTAAAGAAGTTACAACCATTTTAAAGCGCAAAAATGGACTACCGACTACC
Source organism: Nudaria mundana (assembly GCA_963556515.1). Taxonomy (NCBI): domain Eukaryota; kingdom Metazoa; phylum Arthropoda; class Insecta; order Lepidoptera; family Erebidae; genus Nudaria; species Nudaria mundana. The sequence goes on from OY748313.1 coordinate 10,887,054, forward strand.
TCGGTGGCACAATGGTACTATGTACGGACTGCCACACTCGAGGTCTCGGGTTCGATTCCCGGGTCTGGTGGATAATGTATAATTCCCTTTAGAATTTTACACAGATAATTATCCCAGAGTCTGGAACTTGTGCCCGGTAAATGGCAATAGGCTCGCCCCCTATTACATGGGACCTAACATAGCTGGCGAGATGTGGGTGTGTTTGCACACCTCTGCCTACCCCTTCGGGGAAAAAGTGATGCTATGTATGTATGTAAAAATGGTCACATTCAAATTTTTTATCTCGGCGAGTTTTGATCGAATTCAAAAAAATCCTGCGGCAGAATACTTATCAGATCTTAAGCTTCAACTAACTGTTTTTCAAAATGAGAAAATATACATTTTTCACATCGTAAAATTTTTATACACATAGTGTTTTTTTAGCGTTCACTGATTGGTCAGTCATTTTCATTTCTAAGCACTTTTTCGAGGGTTTTTGCTTGCCTATTACCGAGTTATACTTTTCAGCTACGCTATATACATTGGGACAAATGTATCGTGTGATGTGGTTTCTTAGTCCGTTTATTATCTTATTTGTAAGAATATGAAGAGATAAAGATAAAATGGGTACTTACTCTTGGTTTAGTGGTAACCGACAATGTTAAGACATTGCAAAGGTTAAGCAACATCGACTCAGGCCGGTCTTAGGATGGGTGACCATTTCTTAAGACACTTAAGCACGTTAAGCCGCGCGTCGTCTCAGTTGTCATACAAACATCTAGCAGTCGTTAGGGGTAGTTGGGGCCCTAAATCGAAAATCCGACCGGTTTAATTACAGAACTTCGATATCGCCCATGGGTTGTGGAGGTCAGACAGTCGGTCAAACAATCAAATCTTTCCTCTTTAAAAACATAGTAAGTATAGATAAAACATACAATACAATCACACCATAAGAGATATTCCTAAGAGGATAGGCAGCAGTGTACTGTAGTAAACACATCTACATTTGTAACCGACTTTAAAAATTGACACAACAACCGACTTCAAGTTACCGAAATGGGAACAAATAATTATCGGAATGGGACCAAATTGATATAGAACCACTTGGAAAGTAGTAGCAAAAAATAGTAGTAAAAAATTTCAAATCGGTTTACCCAGTCCAGATATATAATCGAATATTGAGAACCTCCTTTTTTGGAAGTCGGTTGAAAAGGAGAAGACTATCAATTCGACTGGATGTTTTTTGACTGAGGGAGCGAAGCTCGCGAAGGCTCCGTTTCAACTTGCAGACTGGGGAGAATTTCTTTCGTCTGTACCTCCACATCTACGGGTTCTGTCAGATCATGTTTGAGACCGTATTTATCAACCGATTTGCATGAAACTTTACACACACACTCCTTGAATGAATAACATTTGAATGATATTTTTGGATTGGATGACAAATGAAAGAGTAATAAAGAAAACTAGTTGTCCCGACGAACTTTGTATCGCGTCAAAAAAAAAAAAAATTTTATATTTCATGCAAATGTATGTAAATTGAAAAACGCGACGGACGGACAGACAGACTGACAAATTGTCGTATTAAATATATAGATTGAAGAAGAAATTTTCTAAAAAAAACCGCTCCCGAAGTCTACAGTTGACAGAACCACTAGTTATATATGTTTGTTACTTATTGTTTTGTCCTGGACAAGGTGAACGAATTTTGTATTTTTTTATTGAAAACTAGTACCTATAGCTTTCCGAATGGTCCCATTTCAATTTTGGTCCCCTTCCGGTAATATGAAGTCGGTATTTGTGTCAATGGTTGACATGTTTTCGCTAGAAACAGTTTATATTAACTCAATGTTCCGTAAAAGGAAATTCAAACAAAAATAAATCCTCTTTAGACCATCAAAACATTGAAGAAATCCGCCATCACTCAACACACGACAACCGCAAGTCTGAACTTCGCCCCTTAAGCCCCGTGCACACTGGCGACAATTAATTTAAAAGACAAACGCTGTTCAAACACACGCCACCATCATTAGTGTGTGCACCCGCCTTACTCGGTCTTGAAAAGTTTCGTAGCTATGTTGTATAGATAATATACATATAAATGTACTTATTTATTGAGATATTAGACTTACCTTTTTTTTATCATTATTTTAGCTTTCCCAACTCATTTGGGGTCGGCTTTTCCAGTTTAACTGCGATTCGGCTGAATTTCAATATTTTCCGTGAAGTGACTGCCATCTGAGCTCCACAACTCATATGAGCGATATCGAAGTTCTGTAGTTAGACTGGTCGGATTTTTGATTTAGGGCTCCAACTACCCCTAAAGACTGCCATAGATGTTCGTATGACAACCGGGACCGACGGCTTAACGTGCTCTCCGAGGCACGGAGGGGTCTGTGTCTTAAGATTTTTTTTCTATTTGATGTTATTTGATTAAGTATATTTTATTTTAATGATTTTTTGATATTTGATAGCATTTAATTTTATAAAATTGCATTTAATTTTATTCGATTGATTTTATTTTATATGTGTTATTTCGATTTTGATATCATTTTAATTAATTATTTATTCTAAAATTTGTATGTTTGGTAATATTGCGTAATTAATGACTTGCAATATCGTATTATTGATAACTGTGAGGATATTGGATATTATAAAATGTGATTATTAAAAAAAAAAAAAAATCACCCATACTAAGAGCGGCCTGACTAGATGTTGATTAAGCTTAACAATGTGTTAACATTGTCGGTTACCACTAGGCCACGAGCCCCCCTTTTTAATATAATAACATAATGTAATCATTATTTCATCTAATTGGTCCCCACTGCTGGGAATATCTCCCCAAACGAACGCCACAGCATTCGGTATAAGCTTAGTACCCTCATCCAGTGTTTCTGTGGTTTCTGGATCTTTACGATGTCGTCAGGCCTACCCATGCTGCGTCATCCAACCGATAGGGCCTCAATCTCGGAAATTTTGTGTCCCTTCGTCCAGCATACTCACCATGGAATCCTGATATTTCATGAATGCCAAAAAATGGTGCTGAAATAGTGCTAATTAGTGCCCAAAGGAAAAAAATAGTGCTCTTATACTTAAGAAATTACAGCCATAGTTCGATGAGCATGCTGGACGAAGGTTTCGCCCAGCATACTCACCTCCATTTGTGGAATCTGTGTACGCTTCAACCATAATTCATACTTAAAAAAATTGTGCCCAAATAGTGCCAAATGGTGCCCAAAAAGAAAAAACGGTGCTCTAATAACTCCGGAGTTATAGGCTTCGTTAAGTGAGTATGCTGGGCGTAGGTTCTACGCCCAGCATACTCACTTCACTACGCGAATACCGAACGAGCTATAGGTACAATTTACGGCTTAAAAAATTGTGCTTGAAATAGTGCCCAATATCAGTCCAATTTTCGCTTGACTTTTGACCTAGAAAACCATTAAATTTAGTTGTAAACTTCTACATACTAACGTTAAATGAGGTACAGTCGTTCACACATGTTTTAAGATCAAAATATTAAAAATTCTTATTGTGGGCGGTTATGTGATTGGGAATAATTGTGGTATTTTCTCACATATCAAAAACGGTCGATTAAATGCTAATTTAATTTATTTTAATTTTTATTATTTTTTTGTTTTTTTTTTTTATAAATAAATGAAATTGTAAGCGTAAATGAAATCTACTCGTATTACTTCATTGCTTGTAGGGTGAAATATTTCCCAAAAAAAATGCCTGGGCACGAATAGTCTATTGCAGCCAATAAAATTAATAAAATAGGTACCCACCTATTTTATTAATTTTAGGTATTTAGAATAGGTTATTTAGAATTTTAGGTACCTACTTATTTTATTAATTTTAGATCTATTTGAGATCTTGAAAATTTGTAAAAAGGAAATACGTAGGTCACACTATAAGTTTTGCGCAACTTAAGAAACATACATAGCATCACGCCTTTTCCCCGAAGGGGTAGGCAGAGGTATGCAAACACATCCACATCTCGCCAGCTATGTTAGGTCCCATGTAATAGGGGGCGAGCCTATTGCCATTTACCGGGCACAAGTTCCAGACTCTGGGATAATTATCTGGGTAAAATTCTAAAGAGAATTATACATTATCCACCAGACCCGGGAATCGAACCCGAGACCTCGAGCGTGGCAGTCCGTACACAGTACCATTGTGCCACCGAGGTAGTACTTAAAAAAACAACATGTTAAAACCATACCCCACATCCCGACTAATTCACATTACAAAAAAAACAAATCGGATCATCCTTTCGGGAGCTACGACGCCACAGACACACACATGTTCCAATGGGCAGACGATACTTGCATAGTGTCCGCCGGGACTAGTGTTATCGAGGCCCAAAATCGTCTTCAAGGGGACTTTGACAGACTCTTAACATGGTCACATGATGCTTGGCTGGTTTTGAATGCACAAAAGACTAAGGTTATGTATATTAGCTCCAGCCAAAACAGAAAACCTTTTAGTCCCAATCTTATAGCACACTGCCACGAATGTTTACATAAGAATAATCAAATATGTACGATTGATAACCGCCTTAACTGGAAAGATCATATTAACCTAGTGTGTAATAAACTAAGAGCAATTCTAGCAAAATTTTCCATAATTAAATATAAAGTTCCATAGAAAACCTTCCTCATTCTCTATAAATCGCCAGCAGAATCCATAATTTCATATGGATTATCAAGCTACGAAAGGACATTTAAAAGCCACCTTGACCAAATATACGTACTTCAATTAAGAATCCTAAAAGAAATTGTTCCTGAAAATATAAAAAAGAATTACACAAATGACTATCATCAACTCTTCCATTTCTGCAACATAATACCGATACATCAGAAAGTGAAATTGAACATACTTAACCAAGAGTATTTCAATGAGAATTTTAAAAACCCTAAAAATCATCGGGGGACACTAATCGTGTAAACCGTAGTGTCACTAATAAGAAACTTTCACTACCTCGCTATACGAACCTGTACGGGAAAAGAACACTTGGGTGAAAATAAAATAGGAAAATTTGAGGTGTCCACGTTGAGAATCGAGGTGTAAAATAATAGTAAAGTGCTGATTTTTTTTTTCTAGACAACTACGCAACTATATCTATTTGGGGCAATACTCAAATTTAGCGAAACTTACATAGTTAATTTTTTTTTTTAATAATTTACCTAAGAATTTCTAGTTTGGTGGCTTGTCCCAGCTCCAAATTTTTGCACAATTTCATTCACCACTGTTACAATTTATGTTATTTTACGAAATACGCATTTATACTAGTATTTACATAGAATTAGTATTCTAAAACAATTCATTTGTACTAATGAGTCTTTTTTAAATAGACGAAATACTCAATCAAAGTTTGTCTCGAAAAAAATTTGAGTTTTGGTGGCATTTTTTCAACTGACCCTACCTCGAATTTGGTGTGCCGATTGTGGTGTGCACATACGAACAGCGTTTCATTGTGTCGCATCACTCAGTCGTTTGCTCGCGCTTGCGCATAACTGTTGTGTGTAAAAGTGTTGTGGTTTCCCGCTAAAAACGTAAGTATCGTCTTTGGTGGTATGGGGACAAGAATTTTTAAAATTTTGGTGGGCCGATTTCTAAGTTAATTTGTTGCATTATTCATAAATACCTTATTCTATAGATAGACATTGAGCTTATGTATAAAATAATTGCACTTAAATAATAGCAATCCAAAACCCCTATTGTTTATGATTATTTTTATGTCTGGTTTCAATATTGGTGGTTCAATTTTGGTGGCTTTGGTGGCACTTTCATACCACCAAAATTGAAATTAGGCCACCAAAATTGAGTCAGTTTAAGTACTTACCTATTTATATCTCTTAGTTCAAATAAAAGTAGTCACTTAAGACAAAAAAGTAACGTTGTGAGGCAGTTTTTTATAGGTTAAGATCTATCTTGCAATGAAGCACTGGTCTACACTTTTTTTTGTGTTTTAGTATGCCGAAACAGAACATCGAAGAAAGACTGTTAAAAAAGAGAATGGCAGAAAGCAAGAGGAAAGTAAGAATAAAAGTAATCCCAAAGCAGCAGAAGCTCTAAGAAAAAAAGAAAGATCTTTCCCTTTCTTTTCATCATCATCAAAAAAAGCAAGAAGGTAAACTAGTTTCACGGCAACTAATGTCACAACGAGATCGTCGTAACTTACAAAGAAAAAATTAAATATACTAAAAAGATTACTACCAAAGAAGAAAGGCGCTGAAAAAAAAGTTACTGCAGACCACAACAAGATATCTCAGATAACGTTCAAGCTAGCAATGAACCGCTTCCGAGCAGTAATTTTGTAACAAGGTCTGTCCAATGTGATAATGTGGGAGATCAGCATGCTCCTGTTGTAACTAGAAATTTGCGTGGTAGAAAATTACGACCAATTACAAATGTTTCAAATATACATTTTCGTACGAGCACTCCCGTTGAAATTTTGGAACCATCACGCCCTACTTCACCATGTGTCAGCAGTATAATAAGTGTTTCAACTATGAGGTGCCCAGAAAGTCCAAATTCAGGCGGATCATCAAATTACTTCAGTTGATTTTAAACGTGAATTTAAGAACAAATTTAGAAGATATCATAAGAGTGGAGCTAATGAAATGAAATAAAATGATTTTTTTATTTGTATAGGTTACTAAATGGCTCTTACAAACGTCAGTAAGTACTTAAAATAAAAAATATCATTGCTTCTATATTTACATATACTGCAAGATTCGAAAAGCAATAAGTAGAACCGAGAGAAAGAACCTGGCAATGAGATAAGAGACCTAAGGAGATAGACATATATTGCAACGTAGAGTAACAGAATTACAAAGAGATAACTGTTCTTACAAAAAACAAGTCCATCAAAGTCCATCATCAAAATCTTTTTAAAAAAAAAAATTATGTTGGTTAGGAACAATAAATATTTTGATTATTTACAACCCCGTGGTGTTTTTTTTAAATAAATAGCGAACCTATAATCCTTTAAATTCAATTTTGGTGTGACTCATTTTTAAAATCAAATTTTGGTGTGTCATTTTCAATTTTGATGGTCACAGTAGACTTAAAACTTAAATATCTCGAAAAGTTTTTGAGATATAGACGGCCCTCTAACAGTAAAATATATACTAGACTTTCCATTTTTATGTTACGCACTTATTTTTCCTGAAAACTGAAGGAAAAAAATTGCCACCAAAATTTACAAAAATATACAGATTCTGATTTTGACCTACTTAAATATATAGCATGTACCCTATTTAATAAACCAACTTCCTGTCTCTCAAAGATAGAATCACCAACAAAAATTTAAAACGAAATCTCAAAAAAAATTTTCTTGCAAATTAAAATAAATAATTACTAAATGTGATTTTTTTGTGATGGAGCACCTGTATAGTCACAGCTATGCGCTGTACTATGGTACCTACATCTATGTGTGGCTGTTGATCGAAGTGGCGGCGGCGGTTGCGTCCAGTGTTGTGTAGACTCACTCGTCACCGATATGGGCCAACTTTATATTTTTTGTAAAAAAGTTGTGCTTATAATAACACAACATTAGAATTAATAAGATTGCAACCAAATGCACGGTAAAACTCGAAGGAGTTTTTGTTGCATCGTATTATTGCAATTCATATGTATGTGTTTTTCTTGTAAGATGTTTTGTTATATAAATAAATAAATAAATAATTTTTGGACATTCTCACACAACGTCATCTATCCCAAACTAAGCTATTAAGCTTGTGCTATGGTATCTAGACAACACATAAACATACTTATATATTTCTAAATACATACATATTATACATTAGAAAACACCCAAACTCCGACACAAACATTTGTGGATCACACAAATATTTGATTCGACTCGGGAATCGAACCCGAGACTCCGGAGTCGAAAGCCGATGCACTACCGACCACGCCACCGAAGCAGTCAAATAAATAAACATAAACACGGACACGTCAAATTTCCGTCGTTTTTGCGTCGGGGGTTAAAAAATTGTTACTCAAAATGTAAGTTAATAGAAAGTTTTGAACTCGACTGTACTAAATCTGATGTTATGTAAAAGTTTACAATTAAATTTAATGGTGTTCTAGGTCAAAAGTCAAGCGAAAATTGGACTGATATTGGGCACTATTTCAAGCACAATTTTTTAAGCCGTAAATTGTACCTATGGCTCGTTCGGTATTCGCGTAGTGAAGTGAGTATGCTGGGCGTAGAACCTACGCCCAGCATACTCACTTAACGAAGCCTATAACTCCGGAGTTATTAGAGCACCGTTTTTTCTTTTTGGGCACCATTTGGCACTATTTGGGCACAATTTTTTTAAGTATGAATTATGGTTGAAGCGTACACAGATTCCACAAACGGAGCTGAGTATGCTGGGCGAAACCTTCGTCCAGCATACTCATCGAACTATGGCTGTAATTTCTTAAGTATAGGAGCACTATTTTTTTCCTTTGGGCACTAATTAGCACTATTTCGGCACAGTTTTTTGGCATTCATGAAATATCAAGATTCCATGGTGAGTATGCTGGACGAAGGGACACGAAATTTTGACCCCAATAGGATTTATTAGCGATGTGCCCTGCCCACTGCCACTTAAACACAGTTAAGACGCCACCTGACCCTAACTTGACTACCTTTACTGACCTAAATCTCAAAATCTATAAGGTCTAGGAAACTGATTTTTTTATACAAGTAACTTCAGTTCCTGAAGATTAAATGCTCAAGATGAAAACACGATTACTGAAAAAATGCTCGATAGTTTTTTTATTACAAAAGCCTCATTTTAAACACATTTTAACTTAGATCTTTTAAAGTAATGGTAAGTAAGATGTTCAAACTTTTTAAAATAATTGCATCATTCTCGCACAAATATCATCTCTCGCAATTCTCAAGACTGTCTCAGAGAGAACAGCCTGTTCAGGCTGTTCTCTCTGAGACAGTCTTGAGAATACCTCGTTTAGAGGTAAAACATTTGTCGACGTTTTAATGTCTTATATTTGCGAGAATGATGCAATTATTTTAAAAAGTTTGAACATCTTACTTACCATTACTTTGTCATGGATTTTCGCCAGGTAACGCCTGATTCTATCCAATATTTTAGGTCTTTTAAGTTTGCTGTATTTTCTTTAATATTTTTTAATATCTAAATCGGCATTGATACATTTGCTCAACATACTTTTTTAATAATCATTATAGTTCGTCTTTAATTCATAGTTTTTATTTTGTCGCTCACGTTTTAATTTCGAGAACGCGCTCGATCTCTGTCCTTTGGAAAGTGAATATCGCTATCCTTCACTCGAGCGATAGCGGGAGCGGGGTTAGCGGTAGCGGATTGGGCGAATTGATTAGGGTCAGGTGCCTTCTTAAGCTATCCTCAAGCAAGCCCAAGTTATCCTCACCTATACGCGTAGCACCACCACCGGCTGACGGAGAGACGAGACTCTAATAAGAATACTCCTTACATGGGACGAATAGTGAAAGGCGAAATGTAGACTCTGTCTACCTTTTCAGGGATAAAAATGTGATTTTGTGTTGTGTTGGGGTAGGCAGAGGTGCATTACACACCTACAATTTAATTAATTACAATACATTCTGTTTTTTAGTATTTGTTGTTATAAAGGCAACAGAAATACATTATCTGTGAAAATTTCAACTTTCTAACCATCACGGTTCATGAGATACAGCCCAAGACAGACGGACGGACAGCGAAGTCTAAGTAATAGGATTCCCGTTTTATGGGAACGGTACGGAAGGTACGGAACCCTAAAAATGAAGTATTTTTATCCATCAGTTATTTCCTTCCCATAGAACAAATAAATCCCATAGAGTAAAAGTTCAGTAATATTTCTTGAATGTTCCATATTAGCGGAAGCCCGCGGCTTCGCCCGTTTGACAAATTATATACCTACACAAAAGCCTTCCTCGAGAACCGCTCTATCCATTGGTGAAAACCGCATCAAAATCCGTGGCGTATTTTTAAAGATCTAAGCATACATTGTTTTATACTATGTTATAATTTCCAGATTTGAAAACATCATTAAACATTTATTATGAATTCTAATATTTGCTTCAAATTATCTCAGTTATAAACTCATCTATAACTAATACTTATTGTGACAAGTATAAATTGCATACGACAACACTGACGAGGCGTGGTGCTTGCGGCAAAAAAAAAACGATATTTCACCATCATTCTCTCTGTACCGCAGAGCTACAGATGTCCTTCTCTCTACGCATTCTACTGAATTAAATCGGAGCTTACTTATGAATAAAATACCTACTATTTTTATTTCTTGGAACTTATTTTTATTTATTGCGTGAAGCTCAATCTTAGGCGACTCGTGTATTTCGTTTGTCCGCATACTCCTCCTAAACGCCTGAACCGATCTCCTTCAAACTAACCACAGTGATAACGTGTGGCGTGAGTGTCGTTTAGAACAAAAAAAAATGAAAAAAAGTTTAAAAAATGTTTGAACATAAAAAAATAAATCGTTGTCGTTCGAAAATTTAACACTTCGCTCAGTTTTTTGCAACAGCAGCATGCATTGCATACCTAGTTTATTTATTTATTGTATTTATTGAGCGAAGCGAGTGAAGCTCAATCTTAGGCGACTCATGTATTTCGTTTGTCCGCATACTCCTCCTAAACCGATCTCCTTCAAACTTACCACAGTGATAACGTGTGGCATGAGGGTGGTTTTTGAGGAATAATCACCGAAAAAACAATGGTCCCATTGAAAACAAATTAACATTAAAAAAAATCGTATCCGTTTAATTTAACACTTCGCTCAGTTTTTTGCAACAGCAGCATGCATTGCATAACTAGTTTATTTTTGTACACACAGTAAATAAAAACAGTAAATGGATACAAACTAAACATGTATACAATGGTGCCACTTATCTCTAAAGTGATCTCTTCCAGTGGGCCTAAGAGAGGAGATCAAGATGCAAACTGGTGCTGATGTGTGTGCAGGTTAATAAACTTACATAAACAATAACTACATAAATACACAAAAACATACATAAAAAGTTATATAAACATACAAAGACGTACAATAATTAAGGTAAAGAAGCGAGATAGTGTTCCTTAACTCTCTTCTTGAAGCCAGACACAGTTTTGCAGTTTCTTATATCGGTTGGCAGAACGTTCTACAGTCTGACGGCATGAACGGTGAAAGAGTAGGAGAAGAAGTCGGATTATCTTATCTGCCAGCGAGTTTGCAATGACCTGGAAGATTCTTAGGGTTTGTTGCGTAGCATTAGCATCAGTTAAGGGTGGGAGGAGGGTTCGAAATTTGGTTAACTTTGCCCAAGTGGACCACTTTGCCCACTTCTCCCCAGCAGTCTAAATCCCTATTACTGAGACTTCGCAGTTCGTCCGTCTTATGAGATACAGCAAATTTATATACTTTCTAACTATCACGTTACATGAACCGTGATAGTTAGAAAGTTGAAATTTTCACAGATGATGTATTTCTGTTGCCTCTATAACAAGTAATACTAAAAAACAAAATATAATAAATATTTTTGGGGGCTCTCATACAAACGTGTTTTTTTTTTGTTTGTGCGCGAGCCCGACTCGTACCTGGCCGGTTTTTTTTTTACGATCGTCTAGAATCTATTGAGTTACGTCTGTCTACCCCAATGGTGTACACAAATATTATAAAAATCACGGTGGTGCCTGTGATGCCTGTTTAATGCTAATGTTATAAAAAAATTAAAATTAAAAACCTTACATTTCCAAAAATTCAAAGAATAAGTATTACGTGACCCTTGTCATTACAAAAAAAATGAGGGGCTTTTGTTCTAGTGGTAACCGACTATGTTAACACATTGCAAAGGTTATGCAATGTCTAGTCGGGCCGGTCTTAGGATGGGTGACCATTGCTTAAGATATTGAGTGAGAGTGTCTCGGAGAGCAGGTTAAACTGTCAGTCCCGGTTGTCATAATATAAACATCTATGGCAGTCGTTAGTGGTAGTTGGAGCCCTAAATCAAAAAACCTTGTTGTCTAACTGCAGAACTTCAATATTTCCCATGGGTTGTGGAGTCAGATGCAGTCGCTCCACGGAAAATATCGATGTTCAGCCGAATTGCAGTTAGACTGGAATGCCGACCCCAACTGCGTTGGGAAAAGGCTCTGTGAATGATGTCATTAAAAAAAATAACTAAGCAGAGATTACTTAGATTACATTAGATTAGAAGATGCTAAGGGGTCTTTTACGCGATTATTGAGATATATACGTACTCTTTATTACCCGACGTATTTACAATTTTTTTACCCGAATGTTTATTAACCGAAAAAAAAAAAATATTTTGCAAATATTGGATAGAAACAGGCGTTACTTGGCGAAAATCCATGACAAAACAATGGTAAGTAAAATTTTTTAAGAAAAAACTTTTTAAAATTATATAATAGCATTAATTTTTCGCAGAATCAAAGGACAACGAAACGTCGACAATTGTTTCGCCTCTATACGAGGCATTATCAAGACTGTCTCAGAGAGAACAGCCCTCTGTTGTGAGCTTTTTTCTTAAAAAAATTTACTTAAAATATTTTGCATTACCCAAAGGGAGTGAGAATAATCTACGTGGATTGAGTCGGGGACAATACCTTCTTCTTCTTCTTCTTTCTTTAAAAACGTGGCTCCATCGATGTTCATCGATGATTTCGCCAATGTCAAGGTAATTCTTGATTAGTTGATAGTCCCGTACAGAAGAACTAGTTATTCCTAACGAGCTCAAGGTGCAGGACAAGAAACGTTGTTCGGTATGTGAGTGTCTGGAACCCGATTTTTGCGGAGCACTCAGCAAAAATCGAACTCCCAGATAATACCTTGTTTGATAAATAAACTGATCAAACGCCCTCTTGCCACTTCAGAGATAAGAACTGTCTGAAAAAGGGGTTGCTGAAAAAACTGTTTATGTTCAATGAAACTAGATGGCGCTTATACAGTATTTTTTTAAATCTTTTGATTTCATATTTTTCGGACAAAAGTGTTATATCTAGCTGTTGCCCGCAACTCCGCACATTCCCGAAACTATCCTTATGACAATTGTCATTCATATCCGTCCAGTCGTTTAACCGTGAAGATGGTACAAACAAACAAACTTTTGGATTTATAATATTAATTAGGATATTTAGAAACAAATATATTTATTTACAATAAGAATTACAATATACAAAATAAACATAATTATAGACTAAAAATATTTACATTACAAAATATCGTTCCGCGTCATTGCCGACTGGGAAGGTTCCCAGAATGCTGGCTGTGTTGCCACGTTGGATGGCGTTACTTATTCTTTGGGCCAGAAAATAGCCAGCCTTCTGGTCCTGAGAAGCATCGATTAGGTGTTTAGCAATGTCTCTATAAAGGCGACGAGCACTCGGACCCCATGACCCCAGTGTCTCAACCCCAAACGGCTCAAATATGTAATCACCTGCTAGGTTAGCATATTTACGCCGTTTAAAGCCTTCAGCCGATGCAGCAGCATATATCTTTGACGGAGCGAGAGCATATACATTTCGAGACTGCTCATTTTCCGTCTGTCTGTATGTATGACATGTGTGAATCGGACTTGCAGCTAAATTTTTTTTCGATAGCCACGAAACATAGCACCTATTTTCAACGGTATACTCATAATTGAGTAAAATCTTTTTTTTCGTATCATACATAATAACTAACAGCAGAAATTATTTCATTACAATAACAGACTATTAACTATTTAAAATAGACTTTATGGTATAACTACTTATGATCATAAAGTTAATTTACAAACACAAGTACCTCACTCGTTAAAGTGGATATGTATTTCGACCAGTTTAGACCCTCCGGGCGCTCCGATAGACGTACGGGCTTACAAAAAAAGAGCTTTCGATGAGTACCAACCGCGTGAAGTAATCGCGTTTTTGGATCTAATTCTTTTGGAGGAGAGCTTCTTGAGAATACGTAACGGGCTCGAATCCCGGGTCGGGTCAAATACTTGTACAATCTGCAATCTGTAGGCATATATTTCTCTTTAATTTCTATACTCTTACCAATCCTGTAATTTTCCTCTCAGAACTCTAGTATCTTTTCTTTAATCCTACGCCAATAGCTATCCGCTTTTTCATTTTACTTCTATCTACTTATGTCCATCCTAAGGTTGCCTGTAAGATATCACCCTGGTGATAACGCCACCAATTGTACATACTAATGATAAACTAGTTTCTATATTTTTTTTTGTATTTGTATCCAAATAAATAAATTAAAGTATATTGTATTGTATTGTAAATACTTATTTCGGAGGTTGATTTTGAAGTTTTCTCGTCTTCAAATCTTGTTTCAATGATTAAACCCTTTGTTTGAGACTAGATGAAGCTGTGTTCAATCAATGGTTTTCGTCTAAATTCTGCAAGTAAGACAGATCTGCCTTATTGGGTACCTGCTACCTACTTGACTAACGGTAAGAAGTATAAAAAATGTGTTTGAACTAACCCAAAAGTAAGTGTCTTGGTCTTAGGAGCCATCAATTGACACATTTTGAGAATAGGATTTAATGGTGTACTATTCTCAAAGTATTCGACATAATTTTGACTTCGAGTTTTGAAATTGAGTTCCATGTTTCAGTTTTGAACTATTGTAAACACACACACACGTACATATATATTCTATAAGGAACAGATAGAGGAGCCTATTATGCCCACGATTCATTCACTTTGTAATACCACTGGGCCAGCCTATTTACCTGGTACTTGACTGTATTTGCCAGAGCCTTGTCTGTCTATCTGTAGATGCACTGCGTGCAGGTGAGGGTAACTTGATCTTCAGAGATGATAACTAGGAGCTGCGGTCTCTGCCGTGGTACTGCGCTGGAGCTTGCCTCAATTGCAAGCTAACGACGAAGCGACTATTTCTATTAAGGCATTTATCAATCTATAAGGAGCAGGTTTTGTTCAAGACCGAATTTTGATTTAGATTATATTTTTGGTCAGTAACTTTTTTTGAGGGTCCTAAATCAAAATTCGGTCTCGAACAAAACCTGCTCCTGAGAATGCTTGATTTTTGAGTGAAAAAATCATGAAAATCGGTTGTTGACATATTTTTGGTCAATAACTTTTTTTGAGGGTCCTAAATCAAAATTTGGTCTCGAAAAAAACCTGCTCCTGAGAATGCTTGATTTTTGAGTGAAAAATTATGAAAATCGGTTGGGTAGTTGTCGAGAAACAATTTCACATCGAGTTGCATTTGAGTCACCTGATAAGGAGCTCCACTCGCTACGCTCGCTTCGCTCAATAAGGCCCTTCTTTTTCAAGATCTTTTTTTTTGAAACCATTCAAAAATAATTAATGTGAATTATGAAGTTTTTCAATAGATTTTGTTTCAAATGGTCACTTTAGTGTGCGTTAAATAAAAAAAAGTGTGTGTGTCAGCTCCGACGCACGACTGGAGTTTACTCCTTAAGTACGAGTATCTAACCATAACAAATTAGAAAGTTGCGCACTAGAGGTGCGCACCAAAAACGTGACACGATTTTCGTTACTTGTTAATAGGTTTTACCCCTCGGATTTTTCTCATACCGGGCGCCTTATATATGAAAATCGATTCTTAAGGAGTAAACTCCAATTAGTCACTTCTAAGGCCTACAGTTTGGCAAGTTCCTTCTTGGAAATTAGAAGCAAGATAAATAAATAATTAATGAAAAATAATGAAATGGTGTAGTCGGGTCCCACCAAGACCCACCTAGGGACCCAAGTCAACCTCACATGCAAATAGTTCCCATGATAACCCAATGATAAATAGTGGGACCAACAAAATTACTAGCGTAAAGTATGCGTTTGTGATGTATCTGTCTACCGTTTCTCGGAAACAGGCGTGATTTTAGGTATGAAAAGAATAAGATTGATTTATTTGGACTTTCAAACAGACTTAAACAATATCAACAGTCACACAAGAAAATTACAATAAAATTATCTATCTATTATCGAATGATACGGTAATACAACCCACAGCTACTTCAGCGCCCAAGTGAAAACGGAAAAACGTAGTACTAATTACAATTTATTATACAACCAAATTTAAAAGACACTTTCCGGCATATATTTTTTTAAGACAGCTAACATTCGTGATTTACCTGGCTTATTCGATTTTAACCCTTTACTGCGCATGTCCTCATACATAAGTAGGTTGAAGGAAAAAAACACAAATTTATACCGGGTAAATTTTAAACCTATACTTTTTTTTCTTTCGGACATTTTTATGTCGATTCTTTGTGTGTGTGCGTCCTCGGGCTTTAATTACGTATCGACTTAATTTCCCTGCGACTCTCACACTTTGTAGTACTTTTGACAGGATCCGCTTAAAATACAAAGGTTTTGAGTACTTCAGTTGTTGTATTTGTGATGTTTTGTGATAATATTGTCGAGGTTATGTTTTGATTGTGATTCGTTGGTTGACTGACACGTTTTGGGGGGAAACTGGACGGTTGGTGTGAAAATATTGTAATAATGTTGATTTCAGTGACAATTTTTTAACAATGGAAGAATATAAGATGTGAAATTGGTGAGTATAGTTTAAATATAATGAATTACTTATAATATTTAGTATATTCATTCAAATTACTATTATTTAAACTATAAAATCAACGGGGTAAAAAAGTAGTATTTAAATTTTATTAATAACATGTTTTAGCTGATAATTTAAAAATAAAATAAATAAAATTTATTTATCTATATCTGCATATTTTATACACTGTAGACTGTATGCAAACCACCTGTTGACCTTAATATCATAAACGTATAATACATTATACGAATATAAATGGCATTTAAACACATTTAGACGTCAAAATTCAATTTAAGGACTTGTATTAAGTTACATATTGTTACGTGCATTTCTTAGACCACTTTTTCAGTAAGTTTCATAAATGTAACGGTAAGGTATATTTTTTTCTTTCAATCTTCAAATTTGAATAGGTATTTAAGAATTCTGAGACAATAAGGTGGCGAAATCTAGTACTGTCCAGTCCCGTACTTACGCTAAGACTAGACTGAAAGTAATTGCTCTAGGCGTCTAAGAGATGGCGCTGAATTAAATGTAGATTGTTCAGAAATTCCATAACCTTTTATGTTCGTTACTGTAAATAATGTATGCCAGACTCAACGATAGTGGCCTGGAACGCCCTGCCTGTGCACGTGTTTCCTCCCACATATAACCCTGGGTTCTTTAAGCGGAGCGTGAAGAGGCACATCAGTAGATCGTCAAGTTGAGGGCCACTCTCTATAGTATTGTGCGCTGTGAGAGTGGCCCACAATCGCTAGACGTCGTCACGACTTACCACCAGGCGGGCGGCGTCAATTTGACGAACATAATATAAAAAAAAAAGACCATAAATATAGGAGTCATGGAGGCACACCCTCCAACCAGCAACCCAAGTGGGTAACCACCATCATCGCGGCGGTGAGACCGATCATGGTCGACTGCCTGCAGAGGCAGCATGGTGACCTCACGTATCGTGCGACGCAGATCGTTACCGGGCATGGATGCTTCGGTAGCTATCTGTTTCGCATCCATCGTGAGGTCACACCCCGGTGTCAACACTGCGAGGTTTCCGACGACAACGCCGCACTCCACGCGTTGGTGGAGTGCTCAGCGTGGGCGAGTCAGTCGAGACCATGATTGGAGACCATGATTCAAGTCATGTTCTCCAGCGGGAGTAGGTGGACTCGGCCGTGTCCTTCTGCGAGCAAGTCATGCTCGCGAAGGAGGCGGCCAAGAAGGAGAGGGAGCTTACCCTCTCTGCCAAGTTCCGTAGTCAGCGGCGAGGGCACCGCAGACTCATCTACGCCCAAGACCATCGACCTCCATGATCGGGGCCTGAGGACGGCGTGGTCGCCACCCGCCGTCCTTACAGAAGCAGGCTAGAAGGGCTGCATGCTGCGGGGCCTTTGCCCCACAGCACGCAACCAGATTCACTCACTGATGCGGGATAACACCCTACCCCAACTTCGCGGGATTCTCATCCCGACCTAACCCCCCGTTGAGACCACACAGGTGGTCAAAGTCAAAGAATCAATCAAATCAAAGAAATCTGCGTGTGAACCAGAGACACCTGGCAACGGACGTTAGAGCGGCCGAGGCCTTGGACCGCGAAATTAAAGCAAAAAGGCCATAAGTATAATCGAGTTGATTATTTGAAATTTAATAGTGTAGTTAATAATTTAACTTTAATTGTCAACTACACGCTTACAAAATTATTTTTTAATATATAAATACATTTTTTAAATTTGTGAAACGTTGTAAAAATAATAACTATCTAGGAAATCTATAATACATATGACCTACAATTTAGGCTATTGGAAAAAAAATCATGAGATGAACACAAAAACAAATTTATAAAAACAAAGAATTGCGAATAAAACAAATCTTATCCCACGTTGTTTTGAAAATAATATTTATTGCGAAGTACATATAATGAGTTGAAACTTTACAATGCTATAAACGGTACAATTTATATCCCCGTGGTTTATGGGTTTTCGGTTACCGCCTTTGTGTTAAAAATGCCATCGGATGGATTGTGAAGCCCCAGAGCACGGAAGGGTTAGACATGAGTTTTTCGTTTGGTTTTCGTTCTCAACTGTTTGATATTGGGCGTTTTCACATTGCACGATATCGGCACGATAATTTAAAGAAAGAAAGAAATAATTTATTACTCCACAATAAACATGATAAAAAAGACAACATATAGCTTAGATTAAAAATAAACACAAAAAAATACATAAAAATTAAAATAATCAACAATGAAGTGGAGTAAACGGCCGTCTCTCAGCGTAATGCTGTCTGCGTAGTGCAAGGCAGCAGACAGCGCTGATTTTCAGAGACGGTCGGGTGGGTGTTATTATAAACAAGAATTGAATGTCACGTGAACATAGGTACAATACGTTATTCACGAGAACGTTATACAAAAAATAAAGAGAAAAAGCACCAAAAATATAAAAATAATAAATCATGAACAAAAGTGAAAGAATTTACATTCTTACGTTTTTTTTTATTCCCATAACGTCCATTGCCGGGCGTCTCTGGTTACAAGCAGAACGTATTTCCAGTGGCGCCCGGCGGACTTTGATCACCTCTGTGGTCTCTGCGGAGGTTTGGTCGGGATGAGAATCCCGCGTCGTTGGGGTAGGGTTTTATCCCGCGTCAGTGAGTGAACCTGGTTGCGTGCTATGGGCCAAAGGCTCCGCAGCACGCATCCCTTCTAGCCTGCTTCTGTAAGGACGGCGGGTGGCGATTCCGCTGTCCTCAGGCCCGATCGTGGAGGTCGATGGTCTTGGGCGTAGATGAGTCTGCGGCACCCTCGCCGCTGACTACGGAACTACGGCACCCATGCCCGGTAACGATCTGCATCGCACGATACGTGAGGTCACCATGCTGCCTCTGCAGTCAATCGTCCATGATCGGTCTCACCGCCGCGATGATGGTGGCACTTGGGTAGCTCAAGTCGCACCCTCCATGACTCTATGAGATCCTGGCGGAGTTGGGACCGCTGGTCCTCGATTTCTCGAGACGCAGGTCTGTGATCCCGCTCCAGCCTCCTTGCACCACTGGAACAATGACGCAAGGGCTCTCGCTTCCAGGTCCCATGGAGGGGTCCCGGCTAGGAGACATGCAGCCTCTCCGGAGATCGTGCGGTACCCCCGTATGATTTTGACGGCCATGATTCGAAGTGGTCTGTTTAACAGAGTCACGTTCACCTTGACCGCAAACCTATCCGCCCATACGGAAGCCCCGTACAGGGTACTCCACACGATCCCCAGGTACCTTCTCCTGCAGGAAGCCTTGGGTCCCTTTGGGTTGGGCATCAGTCGAGAAAGTGCGACCGATGCCTGCGTCACCCAAACTTTTGAAATGTGGTCCGAAGTTCCATCGGCTATCAAGTAAGATCCCTAGGTACTTCATCGAGGGCTTGATGCCGATACTAACGCCACCCACATTTATGCTGCAACCTTCAGGTGGACCGTTCCGAGGTCTGTGACAAACACAGAATCTCGGACTTGTGCAAGGCCACCTCCAGTCCTAGCCGCAGTATCCGACCCACGACTTCAGCTACACCCGTCGTGTAAGCCTGGGGAAAGCTATGGCCCTCTCCGAGAGATAGGCCCCGACAATACGACGGAGGTAGAGAGGCGTTTCGTGATACACGAGCGCCCTAACGCAGCTCCATGGCAAGGTGTTGAAAGCGTTTGCGACGTCAAGAGACACCGCCAACACCACTTTGCCAGCTCCGCCCCTCGGGCTGCCGCGTCGTCTGGGCGGCGATGCCTCCGGTGAAAACTGGTGTACTGGCAGCGGCCGGAGATGCATGCTGCGCGCAGCTGTGCAATCTCCGGCGACCACCAGTACCCCTGCTTCCTTGCCGGTCTGGGTGTAACCCTAGGCATCGCCGCATCACAGATTTGCGACATGGCTCTCCTGAACCAGTCCACATCGGCAGGCCGGTCCGGCGCCGGAATCCAGGCCTGCACAATGGATGCCTTCAGGAGAGCCTCCCGATCAAGATGGTGAAGTGCCCAATGCGGATCCGGTGGATTTGCTACTGGCTGTGGGAGTTCAGGTGGGGGGACGACATTGAATCGGATGTACCGATGGTTCGAGTGCGTCTCCTCACCCTCCTCCACGCTCCAGCCAGTAATACGGGCGGTGAGGGCAGAAGTCGCGAACGATACATCCATGACCAAGCTGGTCCCCCGCCGCCAGAAGGTGGCGACATTCCCCCGGTTGAGGACCTGCAGACCACGTGTTCTGGTCCAGTCCTCAAGAAGCCTCTCCTTGTCCCTGGTTTCCCGGGAGCCCCACGCCTCACTCCAGGCGTTAAAGTCTCCCAGGAGCAGGACAACGCGATAACGGCACGCAGCGAAACATTCTTACCTTAAGCAATGGTGTTTAGAAAATAACTTTTGTATTTCATAATTTTAATAAACTTAATAAATGTTTTATTACTATACTGTGTTTGTTTTTCATACTATTTCCTACACAAGATGAAATTGAAATGAAAAAATGATTGTTGTTAAACATAATACCATTTATTAAAGTTACTGCTGCTACTTACGATATCGTCACGATATTATAGACGATATAGTCGCGATATCGTGTGTCGTTATCGTGCAATATGAACGGCGCAGATATGCATAGATGCGTTTGAAAGTTTTAAACGAATTCTCTGCCGGGTGGATCATGAATCCATTTGGTTGATGGCATAAAAGGTATGTACTATACCTTTTATTGAGTTAGGAGTGTATGACGTTTCCACCGAGGTTAAACCCTTAAAGTACCTAAAATCACTGATCACCGCGGCTCTGATATGGTTTTCTCGGTCCCGTTTCCCGTGGGGAACATAATATAAGCGAGATAAAAAGTAGGTTATGTTACTCGGGGAGAATGTAGCTACATATCTATTTATAGAAATGGGGAATTTCCCTCTTAGCTCTCGAGAACTGCTTATGCTCCAATGGTTGACCCCTCTATGGATAGCCCTCGATCTGGAGGCAGGCCGAAAAATCGAAAATTTGACCTAGCCCTAAGGGATCAAAAGTTATAGGCCAAAACCTATGGCGTGGTGCGGCGCGAAGCACCGCGCAAGACACCGTACTAGTCATTGAGAAAATTTTCGTAGTTACATAGCTTGTTCAATTCAAACAATCAAATCAAAACCAAAAAAACCTAGTGCGAGTCAAAAATACGGCAAAAAAATAGGTTTTTTTGTATGGGAGTCCCCTTACATATTTATTATATTCTGTTTTTTAGTATTTGTTGTTAAAGAGGCAACCGAAATACATCATCTGTGAAAATTTCAACTTTCTAACTATCACCGTTCATGAGATACAGCAGCCCAAGACAGACGGACGAACGGACATCGAAGTCTCAGTAATAGGGTTCCCGTTTTACCCTTTCGTACGGAACCCTAAAAACGCATAAAATTGTGTTCATTCGTTTAGCATGTGTGATGAGTAGTGATGACACAGACATCAGTGATAAACTATGATACGAGGTTTAAAAAACGAGTTCACTATGAAGCGCGTCTATACATTCCAAGTCTACACTGTCTGTCCGTCTGTACATCGTAAACGCATCATCGCTCGCACAGCCCATGGGAGGTACTGCATACAAAATATTTAACCCCTAGAATTTAAACAAATACCTTATGTTTGTTTGATTTTTATGAATGAAATAACTCAACGATGGCGTTATGATACATGTAGTGAGGCGGGGTAAGCAGACACGTTTTATATATACGTTCATATTTCATAAGCCATTTTTCTGGTACTGAAAATGGTTGATTTCGGTAATTTATATACCCACTTGACGGGCCTTCCATGGCTATTATAGTGTGACACTCGGGCAACTATATCTATACTACGTAGGTATATATAGAGCGCTGATAACCGGTCTGAACCACTACTAACCACTCTGCACGTCTGAACAGTCAAACAGTCGAAGATCGTCACTACAGCTTCCCAGTTTAAGTTGTTGCAGAAAATGGAACTAATTATTGTTTGTAGTTATTGTTCTGAGATCTTGTTTTTGACGTGTTTTAATATAATCTGGCGCTCCTAGTGGAACGCAAACATATATTGGGCAACCTGTATCTGAGTCGCTTAGTATTCGCCACGAAGAAAACAGGTGACATTCACCCTCTATATAAGACTGGCGTAGTCGGTAGTGCACACGCTTTCGACGCCGGAGTCTCGGGTTCGATTCCCGGTCGGGACAAACTTTGTGTGATGACATATTACGTTTGTACCGAAGTATGGATGTTTCCTATGTATAATATGTATGATTTACAAAAAAAGTTGTGTATAAGTATTTATATCAGTTTATCTAGTACTCAAATCACAAGCTCTGCTTAGTTTGAGACTAGATAGCGTTAAAAAATACATATGTACATTACATCATAATGATATTATGCCAACCTCACCGCAAGTGGTTCACTTGCTGATCAACGAACGAAATCTGGAATACTTTTATCTATTTTTGTAATTTGTCTTTTATTTCAATTTATTCTAAGATAACGTTATTGTATTGTTTTATAAATTGCATGCTCGTTGCGATAGTGCACAGTGGATGTGGAACCAAACATTACACCCTGGTTTTCTTTATTAATCCACTACACCTACGTCCATTGCCCTAAAAGAATTTCCAGTGGCGTTCGATGGACCTTGGCCACATGTGTTGCCACAGCGTGGTGATTGGGTGTTACCCCACATCTCTGGGGTGCATTCCACCAACGTGTGAGTGGAATGCCGTGTCTTCGCCGGAAGCCTCGCAGTGTTACCCGTTACCCGTGCGCGGTAATGGTCTGTGTCGCACGATACGTGAGGTCACCGCTGTTCTGGCCTTGCAGCCATTCCTCCATGATCGGTCTCACCGCCCCACTATATCACCTCTAGGATAATTTTGTAATGATCTAGGTACCTATCTGTATTCAACAATTTATGTGATTGATGCTTAGATCAAAAATACCTAGATTACCGATCAGTGCTTTAAAAACGGCACCACTTCACCTCGGTCATTGCACACCTGCGCGCTTCAACCGCGCGCCGTACTAAGTTCCTAATCTCTCGAGGGATGCGACAACGGCGCTGTACATTGATGCTTTTGTATTAATTATTACGAATTATTTATATGTCAACCATCAATGTACAATCTTGTTTATTTTATAGATGGTATTTGTAATAATTACCCATATAGTATTCGAGTGCCAAGATTCCGCGTTGTATTTGTACTGAATCCAATACCTATCTATAATATTTTTGATCTAAGGATTGATGGATTGATTTAAAGGCACGGCATACTGATTGCGTTAGTATTATCCTTATTAACAAGATCGATTTTAATATTCATATTACATGCTTTAATTTGATAGCACCAAGTTGAGGCAGTCAGGCCGTACCTATAAAGTTTCCAATAAATGCCTTCAAAATGAAGTGGGCGTATATACCTCTGGCCTCCTTCCTTCAAGGAAACAGGCGTGATCATATTATGGTAATTATTAGTACGACTAGTAGGTAATAGGATAATAACTTAATTAAAACATTGTTATCCATTACAATGTATCATAATAACACCTTCGACTAATAAGCAACATTAAAACAAATTGTTTTATTATAACAAAAACAAAACAAAGTCATTATGGAACAACAATATAATCTAAAACACAAATAAACAAGTGTAAGCTTACAATATAAATAAACAAATAAGGATTGGTTCAATATCACTACCGATAGAGCTAGGGTTGCCACGAAACATTTAGATTTTAGTAATACACTTTATTTTTATTTTAGTTTATAAAAAAGTACTATATTTGCTTTAAAAAAAATATTACAATTATTCGTGATAACATCAAAGGTAATTTATTAAGTACGATCCGATAGTGTTTTTTTTTAAATTCCGTGGCCCAAGAATACGTCCGCTCCCACGTCTGTTGCCGGGTGTCTCTGGTATATACCAGACAGTATTTCCCGTGGCGCCCGGCATCGCATAGCGTTTAGTTTAAATACTTGACGAGTTAGATGTATGTCTAATGGAAAACCTCTGCGTAAGCATGTGAATGTGACATTGAAGGTGTATAAAATACATCATAGAGATTCGTGAATCCTTGAGACACACACAGACACACATATCACGCCTATATTCCTGAAGAGGGAGGCGCAGACGCATTACACACCCACAATTTGCTAGTATTATTAGTCCCACGCCTATTGCCGTCACCGGGCACTTTAGAAAAGGTGTTATGTCCAAAATGGCTAAATTAATTTAATAAATTAAGCAGCTATATTATAATTTTGAAAACTAAATTGACACATACATAATATTTCTGTTTTCATGATACATTTTCATTTAATTCAGAATGATCGCAAAAAAACATAGGTATCTGATTATTATATCTTCAAGCAAGAAGTTTTATTTTTTTAGGTAATAATCAGTTTTTGTATTTTAAAGTAATAAGTTTGCTTGAACTGTTCTTAAAATATTAAGAAAGAAATTATAAGTAAATCACAAAAACTGATGTCATCGGCAGGACTTGAACTCACGATACAAACCCGTCATCGTAGCTCAGTGGTCAGAGCATTTCCACTGTTAAGGAAAGGCCGTGGGGCCGTGGGGCCGTGGGGCCGTGAGTCCTGCCGATGACATCAGTTTTAGAAATTTATTTATAATTTATTTCTTAATATTTTAATAATCAGTTTGCCTATTTTTGCATCTTGAGTGTTAAAATTTTAAAATGATTATTACTATTTACTCTAATACTAACTCCTGGGTGCCACCCCTATCCTCAAATGACGTATATAAAGAAATAAGAAACTTAATGATACCCGAAATTCGTTACGCGCGCCGCGACCCAACAGCTTCCGCTCACGGATTCAAATTTAGAACTCTATTTTTTTCTAAATCAATGTTTTAGGGTTCATTATTGTTAGTGACCATATCTTATCCGATCCGTCACTACCAGAGATAAAAGGCAATGGATGTAGGAGCAGCCGGACTTTAAAAATCCGATTCATCATCAATGAAATACGTCCTATATCCACCATTCGAACTTTCTTAGATTCCTATTGTAACAGACTCGGATAGAGCTTATAGCTCAACCTAACCACACGGTTCTAGACAAAGCTAGCCCCTACGCTTTGTCACTTACTGCTGCACCAAATGTCGCCCTGTCTTCACGCTTCTTCTTCAAAATCTACAATGGCAGTGCAACAAAAAAGAAATAAACGTTACACAGCGGCCCTAGGAAACCCCACAACTTCACATTTCGAGGTGGAGTTCACTAACGTCCGTGGACTCCATGCGAACCTCGATACCGTCCACCACCACCTTGAGACGGCACGGCCCGCTGTGATGTTCCTCACGGAGACACAAATACGCCGCCCTGACGACACGTCTTACCTGTGTTACCCCGGCTATGTCATCGAGGAACAATTTCGAGACAAAGCCGGGGTGTGCGTGTTCGTTAGGGCGGATGTTTGCTGCCGCCGGTTGCGCTGCCTAGAGAACCCCTCCAATTCCGTCCTTTGGCTGCACGTAGACCATGGCTCTATGAGCCAGATCTACGTGTGCGTCTACCGATCCCACACAGGGGATTCTGAGACAACAAAGCTCTTCCAGTACCTCAGCGAGACGGCTGATGAAGCGCAGGTGCGGTTCCCGAACGCTGACCTAGTGTTTCTGGGGGACTTCAATGGCCATCACATTGAATGGCTGGGGTCCCTCAAGACTGATCATGCGGGTAGAGCCGCCCATGCGTTCGCTCTCTCCCACGGTCTGACCCAGATGGTATGCGGGATCACCCGGATACCAGACAGGTCAGATCACGCGCCCGCTCTGCTGGATCTACTGCTGACGAGTCGCCCAGCCCAGTACAGTGTTTCGGTAGGAGCCCCACTGGGTAGTTCCGACCACTGTGTTGTTCACGCTGGCATGAAGGTGTCACCTCCTGCACGTCCTGTGCAAACGTCACGACGACTATGGCACTACTCGTCAGCGGATTGGGACGGTCTACGCGATTATTTTGCGTCCGTCCCCTGGAGCCAGCGCTGCTTTGTAGGAAAGGCTCCTTCGGATAGTGCTTCTGCTATTGCTGGCGAGATCAGTTTAGGGATGGATTATTACATCCCTTTCACTGATGTCGCCAGTATCCGCAGAGCCCGTCCCTGGTTCGGGCGAGATTGTGCCAAAGCTGTTCGACAAAAACAGTCGGCATATCGCGCCTGGATCAGGGCCCGGGCTGTGCGCGACCCAAACGTGGGCCACCTCAAAGCAGCGTACAACCGGGCCACAAAGTCGAGTAAGAGGGCCTTTAAGAGAGCGGATGCCCAGCGCGTCGCGCGGCTTGGTCAGGAGCTCACTTCCCATCCCACGGGCAGCCGTGGATTCTGGCAACTGGCCAAAGCCGTGCAATCTAACTTTTGTCAGCCCTCGCTGCCACCGCTGCGTTACCCAGATGGAACACTGGCTCACAAAGCCCAAGAGAAAGCGGATATGCTCGCAGACCTCTTTGCGGCTAATTCCCGGGTCGACGACCGTGGTCTGCAGCCCCCCGCCATCGCCAACTGTGGCCACACAATGCCTGATATTGTTATCAGGCAATGTGATGTACGGGCAGTGCTGCGGTCACTCGACACGCGGAAAGCCAGTGGCCCTGACGGCATTCCGGCGGTGGTGCTACGAAAATGTGCAGCTGAGTTGTCTCCAGTATTAACGCGTCTGTACCGCCTGTCATACTCTTCAGGGCTCGTGCCGGAGGTCTGGAAGGAGGCGAACGTACAACCGATCCCCAAGAAAGGGGATCGGTCCGATCCAGGCAACTATCGACCCATAGCTGTCACCTCAGTCATTTGCAAGGTGCTTGAGCTCCTTATAAATAAGCAGCTCATGCAATTCCTAGAGGATCACTCGCTAATCAATGATCGACAATACGGCTTCAGGCCAAAGCGATCAACGGGTGATCTTCTGGCATTCGTAACGCATGTCTGGGGTGGGATAATAAAAACTACATCGAAAGATGTATAGGGCTAGCTTCGCGGAAACTAGGAATACTGAATAAGGTAAAGAGATTCTTTACACCGGACCAGAGGTGTCTGCTGTACAAGACGCAGATTAGACCCTGCGTCGAATACTGCTCTCACCTCTGGGACGGCTCCGCGAAGTATCTGCTGGACGCTCTCGACGCTATGCAGCGACGGGCTATCCGTATTATTGGTTGTCCGGAGGTAACGGGAAGCCTTGAGCCGCTAGCTCAGCACCGAACAATAGCTTCCTTGGCCGCATTCTACCGTATTTACCACGGCGAGTGTTCTGAAGAGCTCTTCAATCTGATCCCACCCTCTTCCTTCCGATCCCGAACGACTCGTGCCGGGCAGAGATGCCACCCCCACACAGTGGATAGCATGTTCGCGAGAACCGAACGTTTTAAACGTTCGTTTCTCTGCCGAACGATAGTGGCCTGGAACGCCCTGCCTGTGCACGTGTTTCCTCCCACATATAATCCTGGGTTCTTTAAGCGGAGCGTGAAGAGGCACATCAGTAGGTCGTCAAGTTGAGGGCCACTCTCAATAGTAATGTGTGCTGTGAGAGTGGCCCACAATCGCTAGACGTCGTCACGACTTACCACCAGGCGGGCGGCGTCAATTTGGCGAACCAAATATAAAAAAAAAAAAAAAAGCTCTCGTATCTCTACAAATCGTGTTCAATGTATAAATTTAGCTTAACTTTAAATTTAAACTTTAAATTTTTACATATAAATATCACCGATGTTATTCACCTCCAGTTTCTGTAATCCGGGCAGTAAGTTTAATTTTATTCTACGGAACCAAGTCTCATAAAATCAATGTCGTGTCCATTCTTTTTCTTTTATTTTCTTTTCCTCTGTATCGATCATTTTTATACCTTTTTTCTTGTGTTTTCTTTACAGTAATCTTTCTATTTCTTTTACTTTTTTTACCTGTTTAAAGTTAATATTGTTTTCGGTTCTTGTGATGCATAATGATGATTATGGTGTAATTCGGCAGCTTTAATGAATTTGCGAAACGATTTTTCTGTGCTGGCAACCTTTTTTATTAATATATTTGATTAAAAACTCTTCGTGGTTGATTTAGATTGGATTTCGTATTGATTATTTGAACTGAAACTAACTAAATGAATACCTTATGAAAGTTTTATATTTCTTACTTTTTTTTGTAAATTTACCCAAGGACAGGCTTTTTTTGTGATGTCTTTGTATTTTGTGTATTTTAACTATTTATGTAAGTATTCTTTCTTTTCCTATGATATCATTACTACCCGGGTAAGTTCATTAGTTCATTTATATTGTTATCCTACTCTGTCTTATCTTTATTTTATCATTTACTAAGCTTTATTTTTCTTTTCTCTTTCATGTATTGAACACTACACTTTTAATTTCTGTAATTCGCTATCCATCCAAAGGTAGTCTGTAAGAGATCGCTTTTAGCGATAAGGCCGCCTTTTGTAGTAGCTTTAAGTAATGTCTCCTAATTGTATGTTTCCTTTTTTGTGTAGGTACAATGAAGAGTATTTGAATTGAATTGAATTGAATTTTTTTCAAGTCCGCGCAAACTCGGCAGCTCTTACGTCCATTGCCGGGCGTCTCTGGTGTGCACCAGAAGGTATTTCCAGTGACGCCCGACGGATCAAATATGTAAAATGACAGCTTTCAACCGACTTCCAAAAAAGGAGGAGGTTCTCAATTCGACTGTATGATTTTTTTATTTGTTACCTCATATCTTTGGACTAACTGAACCGATTTTGAATTTTTTTTTAAATGAAAGCTACTACTTCCCAAATGGGACCACCTTTTCAATTTGGCCCCATTCCGACCATTATTTAGTACTCCGCATCATTGCTGACTGGGAAGGTTCCCAGAATGCTGGCTGTGTTGCCACGTTGGATGGCGATGCTTATTCTTTTGGCCAGAAAATAGCCAGCCTTCTGGTTCTGAGAAGCGTCGATTAAGCGTTTGACAAAGTCTCTATAAAGGTGGCGAGGTCTCGCACCCCATGACCATAGTGTCTCAAGTATCTTATGATATCAATTTGGATCAGTTACCAGATCGGTTTAGGTAGCTATATTACGAGTATATATGAACAGAAATAGGTACTTAGCCTATCTAGGCATATTCTGTGGTAAAAACTATCAGTTGAGATGAAATTCCTTCGGTTGTCAAAAGAAGTAAAGGTGATAAAAGTTAAAAGGATTCAAAATTCAATTAAATATAGCCATGAGCACTTTTCGGTATAGGCAAGTTATCATACTCGTATATGATTTGACTTATATATAAACATTTGATCAGAAACGTGTCCCATCTCGTTACCAGATGGGTGAAGGTCGTTATTCTACGTCTCCCGTACTATTACGATTAGATTAGAAGAACTATACAGTCTTTTCCATGTAAGACCTGTATTGAATTATTATTATTACCTCTGCCTATATCCCCGTGTGGTCAATATAAACGGAAGTGATTTGGATAAATATTTTAATAGCCATATTACAACAGTAGCCCAAACCTTTAGTCATTATATTGCGTCGGTAATTTGATATAAAGGTCAGCTCACAACTGCTGTAAGTACAGAGATTCGGTTCGCTCACAAATCACCACGCGAACATTATACCGACCTTTTGAATATGGAACATTTTTTTTAAATGATTTTCGAAATTCAAATCAAATCGGCTATTACATAAATTCTGCAAGAAGACGTCAAAAGGTAAAGGTAAATCCTAGAAAGGCAGGATCTAGGATTTATAAATATTTGTTCAGTGGTCTGAGCGCGAAATACACAAGCACCAATTTTCCCTTTATATTAGTGTGATATTTTGTTAATATTAATATAAATCGCAAAAGCTAATGTCGGCTTCTCCTAAAGAAAGGTTCGATCCCGGATGACGACAAGTAGGAAGGTAATAGATAATAATAAATATTTTTGGACATTCTCACACAACGACATCTAGCCCAAATTAAGCTAATAAGCTTATGCTATCTAGACGACTAATAAACATACTTATATATTACTAAATACATAAATATTATACAGGCCCAAACTCCGAAAGAAGGTTTTTGGATCAGACAAATATTTGATTCGACCCGGAATCGAACCTGGGACCTCAGGGACGGCAGGCGCATACTCATACCACTGCACCACCGAAAGCAATGAGTTTTGAGAAGCGAACTCATTGCTTTCAAATACATTTTTATACATATTAACGAGAACGAGATAATGTATTGTTATTAAAAAAAAAATCTCGTAGTTTATCAAATCTGAGTTGACCCTCATTCAGTTACTCAGTATAACAAGCATCCATCACCGTTCAATCTGCGGTTATCTAACTATATTGGTTATTGGAATGAGATCCAACTTCAATGGAGCTTTTTTGTTAAGTATCGAAGGAAGTTTTCTTGAGTGTAATGATTATTTTATACGTTTACTATTTATGTTATCGTGTTAGTAGCTATTTTCTGTTTGATAGAACTGTAAGGTCAATAAGATTGGCAATTTTGTGGTCTATTGTGGGTTTATTTTTTAGTATTACAGACACATATCACGCCTATATCCCCGAGGGGGTATGCAGAGGTGCATTACTCACCCACAATTTGCCATGTGGCAAGCCTATTGCCGTCACCGAGCATACATTTAATGGGTTATGTCAAAAATGGCGAAATTAATTTATTAAAAATTAGCAGCTATATTGTAATTTCAAAAAAAAATTGAAACCGCGCTTGAAGTTTTGCGATGAAATGTTGATGAAAGGCAACAAAATCTTACGTGTCAGCCGCTATGGCACAGATAATTAAAGTCCTCAGCGAACTATACAGTATTATAGATAGTAAATTTAAAGGTGTTGAATAATCTTAACATAGTAGTATAAAACAATTTCGCTTTGACTATTTGTCTGTACGTATGTATTCTTAGATCTTTTAAACTTCAGACTCATCTGTGTTTGATTGGATAATAAAACTCAAGTTGTGAAGAAATGAAATATGTACTGCTCATTACTTAACCATCACTATTATATTATGTTAAAAAAGAAAATGTATAATCCACCTAAGTTTCTTTCTGGTATCTTCTCAGGAGAACCAACTTACCGAACTAGCGAAAGATTAAATTTCAAATTATTTATACGTAATTTTAAAAATGTTTAAAATTGTAAAATTTTGACATTCATAATGTGCTCTTATGTGCCTTAAATGAATAAATAAAAACTTGCAAAATAGTTTCCTGTGTACCTTAGGTACCATCCCAAATGCATAAAAGTTAAGCCGCAAAATCTTTCGAAACATCCTGTACCAATAAGCACAAATTACTTTCATGTTTTAAGCACAGAAACCGATATAAATAATGACCGTACTTACTTAATTTCAAAAGTAATACCGATCGATATTAAGGAGGTAAAAGATCGATTTATTAATCGAAATTAATATGATCCGAAATGAATTTAACGATAGGTACTTTGAGTAATACTTAAGTAGTTATAATTATGTTATGAAATGAAATTACTTTAGACGCAGATTTCCATGATCGGAATTTATTCAAGTTCTTAGCGCCAGATTTTGGACTATGAATCTCTTCTAGTCGCCCTCTCGCCCTTTATTTAAACAAACACACACACACACACATATCACGCCTACATCCCCGAAGGGGTAGGCAGACGTGCATTACACACCCACAATTTGCCAGTATTTTTTGTTCCCTTATTTAAGTTTAGTCTTACATTTTTAGTATTTTAAGATTTCAATTTCATGTTATATTTGAAGATATTTCAATATTGTATATCACTTTTACAAGAATATTCCGTACCATAAAGAAGTTCTCTAATGCATTATCCAAAACTATAAGTTATAGCGAAAAAGATAGGTTGTACTGTCAGCAAAACAAGTGAAGTATCATTGAAAAAAATCTTCGTAAGTATTATTTTTGTAACATAACATTAATCGTTTTCTTATAGATATATATTTTTCCCCGTTTTTGTAACATATCACACTGTTGCTCCGCTCCTATTGATTTAAGCGTGACGTTATATAGCCTATAGTCTTCCTAGAAAAACTAAGTATGCAATGCGTGCTGCTGTTGCAAAAAACTGAGCGAAGTGTTAAATTTTCGAACGACAACGATTTATGAGATTTTTTTTGTTATGTCCGATTTTCAATTTTTTTGTTCTAAACCACCCTCACGCCACACGTTATCATGTGGTAAGTTTGAAGGAGATCGGTTCAGGCGTTTAGGAGGAGTATGCGGACAAACGAAATACATGAGTCGCCTAAGATTTAGCTTCGCTCACTTTGCTCAATAAACTTATCAAGAGAAAAAGAATTTCTCAAATCGAACGAGTACTTACTGAGATAGGCGGGTTAAAACAAACAAACCCTTCTGCTTTATAATAACAGTAAAGATTAACACAATTGACAATTGTCATCACTGTAATGTGATGGAATTAGAACGGAATCAAGAAAGACAAAACTGTCAAAAGCGAGCAACGCCACGGGAAACGACAATCCTATCGAAGTAGGATTGTGTAAGTAAGAGCATAGAAAGAGTTTATCAATTAAAACATTGTATATCAATTTCTTCTTAATCTGTTCAACTGTGATTAACAAACAAACATCTTAGCAAACTTTTCAGGAGAATATAATCTAAAAAAAATATATTTATTCAGTTTTCCAATTTCACTGAAAACCAGCAATAAATTCATAGAATATTTTATGTATTTTCTGACCGTAGCAGGCTTTCAAATTACAGTAGCGGACATTTTCTGTTACCATTTAATCGACTTTAAAATAAAATAATTAAAAATCTTTTCTTTTAAATCAAGCCTTCACCATCATAATATTGCATTGTCATGCGACTTAAATACAAGGTCAAGGTTTCAGTTCACTCGGAAACCGGAAAGTGTGTTAAATTTAACTTGAAAGATTTGATTACACACGGACATCTAATCATAATATAATGAATAATATAAATAATCCTTGACACGTGCCGTATTGTTAGGAGGTTTCTCAGTCTGTAGTCTCCACCGCCGGTAGTTTGGGTCCTACTCCGCTACTGGTGGGTCAATGTTTTTTGTATTTACTTTTTTATAAATCTATTTAAAAATGTAATAAATAAGGTAAGAATTTGATATAAAAATATAAATAAAATTTTGTAAGAAGGAGGAGGTTCTCAATTTGACAGTTCTTTGTTTTTTTTTATGTTTGTTACCTCATCATAAGTCATAACTTTCGACTAGGTGAATCGATTATGAAAATAATTTTAATTGAAGTGAGTGCTTCACGCGTGGTCGTATTGCATTCTGGTTCCATTCCAACAATTATTTGATCCCATTGCGGTATTTTTTTCTTGTGTTCTTCTGCAATTAGTAAAATACATTAAGAAGGTATTTTGTGTACGATTTGGCAGGTCGAGGGCATCCTCCAGCGAGGACAGCCGCTAATCTTTCAACAATATATTTTATTTTGAGACGTATTAAATAGGTTTGGGTGATTATCCAGCAGATTTTTATACCTTTGTGTAGAGGCATAAATTTCCTCTTTCACGGTGCTATTTTCCAGATGTGTGTGGATTTCTTTATTTGTTATGTACCAAGGGACCAAGGCAATATTGTTCTAAGTATGGTGTTCTTCAAATTACCGGAATGGGACCAAATATCTGTCAGAATGGGACTAAATAGAAATGGGACCACACGAAAAGCAGTAGCTTTCACACATACAGACATTCGAATTGAGAACCTCGTCCTTTTTTGAAGTCAGTTAAAGAAGTCTGCTGTCTTTAAAGTGATCTGCAGTGTAGTCTAAAGCTTGAGCAGTATAAGGACGTAAGTACGATATGAGTTCGGTTCTCTGTACGTACGCACATGTGTGTGTGTGTGTGTGTGTGTGTGAGTGCACACAGATGTATGTAGCGAGTTATGACTAATACTAGATATGGCGAGTATTGATTTTAAGGTTTTAAAAATAGAATCACTATTTTAAAACAAAGCACCTGACATTTTAAACTTTTAAAGTTACTCTGGATACTTTCTTGTTTTTATTCGTATTTAGTATGTTTTTGTATTGCACCTCTGGCTACCCCTTCGGGGATATAGGCGTGATGTGTCTGTGTGTGTGTGGTATGTTTTTTGATGATGTAATTTTCAGAAAATGTATTGTCCTTTATTGAAAATAGACAGCATGATCTAATTTGAAATGACTTAATAGTAATTTATGAAACTGGGGTGAGGCTATGGAAAAGTTCGGCGAGTCCTTGGCTATTAGCCTGGAAATCGCCAAAGCTTTCGATAGGGTCTGGCATGCTTCCGCTCCTTTCCAAGCTTCCGGCATATGGTCTACCTCCTCAACTGTGCAGCTGGATTGCCAGTTTTTTAAACGAGCGCCGAGTGCGGGTCCTCTGCGATGGCCAGGCTTCTCGCTTCTTGCAAGTGAATGCCGGGGTACCGCAGGGGTCCGTACTGTCACCAACTCTCTTTCTTCTGCATATCAATGATATGCTTTCCCTCGGGAACATTCATTGCTATGCAGATGACAGTACATTGCACGGGAGTTACTCGGTTCGTCCGACGGCGGGGCGATCTGTGATAGAGGAGGAGAGACGACATCTCGTGGGTGATCTCGACCGAAACCTCGACAGTATCTCCCAATGGGGTGCCGAGAACTTGGTCGAGTTCAATGCCCACAAAACACAGGCGTGTGCATTTACAGCGAAAAAATCCCCTTTCCTTCCCCTACCCACTCTTCAGAATGCAATATTACCAATGAAGGACAATCTAGACATCCTTGGCATAGACGTTCGTCGAGAGCTCAATAACACAAAATACATTGAGAGATGTATTGGGCTAGCTTCGCGGAAACTAGGAATACTGAACAAGGTAAAGCGATTCTTTACACCGCACCAGAGGTGTCTGCTGTAC
This sequence comes from Nudaria mundana, assembly GCA_963556515.1. Lineage (NCBI taxonomy): Eukaryota > Metazoa > Arthropoda > Insecta > Lepidoptera > Erebidae > Nudaria > Nudaria mundana. The sequence goes on from OY748313.1 coordinate 10,922,496, forward strand.
AAAACGCAGATTAGACCCTGCGTTGAATACTGCTCTCACCTCTGGGACGGCTCCGCGAAGTATTTGCTGGACGCACTCGACGCTATGCAGCGACGCGCTGTTCGCATTATAGACTGTCCGGAGGTAACGGGAAGCCTTGAGCCGCTAGCCCAGCGCCGAACAATTGCTTCCTTGGCCGCGTTCTACCGTATTTACCACGGTGAGTGTTCTGAAGAGCTCTTCAACCTGATCCCACCCTCTCCCTTCCGATCCCGAACAACGCGTGCCGGGCAGAGATGTCACCCTCATACCGTGGAAACCGTCTTCGCGAGAACCGAGCGTTTTAAACGATCGTTTCTCTGCCGAACGATGGTGGCTTGGAACGCCCTGCCTGCGCACGTGTTTCCTCCAACATATAACCCTGGGCTCTTTAAGCGAAGCGTGAAGAGGCACATTACTGGGTCGTCAAGTTGAGGGCCACTCTCTATAGTATTCCTGTGTACTGTGAGAGTCGCCCTCAATTGCCAGACGTCGCCTCAGCTTACCATCAGGCGGGTGGCGTCAATTTGTCGACCTAAATATAAAAAAAAAAAAAAAAATGTTACATAAAGATAAGTATTAGACTACGAGTAGGGTTTCTTTATAGTACCCTACGAGTATTCTAATACCTAGTAATGTGCAGTTTCATACACTACTTTATCTAATCTCATACGTATAGGCATTTTGAGCAACACAAACTTGAAGAAGTTATAGACAATATGGCGGCACAACTCGACAAGGCAGTAAGTTCGACAGACCTTAGCCTGTCTCGAAACCGCGTTTATGCAAGTGCTGCATAAGCAATAAACAGGGCAAGTAAAATTTTGTCATAATGTACTATGATTCTATTAACTGAGTTTAAAAAGTTACTTTACGATACAGATTTGCAGAAAATCTCATTCAACATTTTTATCATAGAGAGTAGAAAATAGATTTGTGAATTATTGGTACTTATGGTTTCGCTTTAAATTGTACTAATACAATAATTATGTTTAAGCACCGGTTATAGGTTTGAACGTGGTTATAAACGTTTTAAATCGTGTATTGGATGCTTTAAATTCTGAGAAAATATCTTTAGCTAGAAGAATTAAGCAGTAAATCAGGTAGACATTAATAATAAAAGTCTGTTAATTTTATGGGGCTTGTTCTCCAACGATCGATGGCTGTTGCCAGGCGTAACTTTACGATTTGATGAAAGGTCTTCAAGCTAGACCAGGCAACTTGCATATTAGTTGAGTCTGACACGCCCGTCGATTTCGGTGGATTGAAATACATGAGGATTTTGACGGTTGCTTTTTCACATGTCAAATACTATCGATAAAATTTTTCAGTACCAATTTACAACCAAAAGTCTTCACGGACGGAAATTAAATTTATGTAAAGACATCACAAAACAAAACAATCTATTGAAATCAGTCGATGGAACTTGTTATAAAATAATTGTTTGGTAGGTATAACATAGTGATGTCAAAGTCTCTGGTGATGCCTCGAAGCGAAAAAGGTCAATGAAAAAAGGTAAAACTAGTGGATAAGTACATGACTTTGTCCAAGTATTAAAATATAAAAAAAAATCTGGACGTAGTTCAAATAATGAAATATTGTGCTATTGAAGATTCATGGCTCATCTAGTTTTAGTACTCTCTTCTAATATCGATGTTAGTGCTTATACGTAGGTTACACACACGACCATACTAACTATTTGGTCTAGGAATAACTACTAGGAGAATGAATGGAGTCGTGATTTGATTGTTGGTAGAAATATTCATATTATTTATCTGCCTCGTTGGCGCAATGGTATGTGTAACGAGACTGCCGTCTCTGAGGTCCCAATATTTGTGTGATTCATAAATATTTGTTTCGGAGTTTGGCTGTCTTCTATATATAATATGTTTGTATTTAGGAATATATAAGTATGTTTATCAGTCTTCTAGATAGCTAGCATAAGCATATATTAGCTTAATTTGGGCTAGATGACGTTGTGTGAAATGTTCAAAAAAGAAAAATTATAGCCACTAGGAGTCAATGTGCAAAAAAGTGTTTATTGGTGGCTTATTTAACAGAAACAGAACAGAAAAATGAAACAGAAAGTTATTCTCAATTTAGTTCTCTTATCTGCACCTACAATAAGGTTTCTTTCTATTCCTACTGCTGTTTCAGGCCATAAATACGAGAATGAAATTCTTTAACTTTCGTTCTTCTAATTCTTTAACTCATAGAATGAAATTCTTTAACTTTAACATGATGGAGGTAGATTTTTTTTTTCTTTTTTTTATATTTAGGTCGACAAATAGACGCCACCCGCCTGATGGTAAGCAGAGGCGACGTCTGGCAATTGAGGGCGACTCTCACAGTACACAGGAATAATATAGAGAGTGGCCCTCAACTTGACGACCCAGTAATGTCCCTCTTCACGCTTCGCTTAAAGAACCCAGGGTTATATGTTGGAGGAAACACGTGCGCAGGCAGGGCGTTCCAAGCCACCATCGTTCGGCAGAGAAACAAACGTTTAAAACGCTCGGTTCTCGCGAAGACGGTTTCCACGGTATGAGAGTGACATCTCTGCCCGGCACGCGTTGTTCGGGATCGGAAGGGAGAGGGTGGGATCAGGTTGAAGAGCTCTTCAGAACACTCACCGTGGTAAATACGGTAGAACGCGGCCAAGGAAGCAATTGTTCGGCGCTGGACTAGCGGCTCAAGGCTTCCCGTTACCTCCGGACAGTATATAATGCGAACAGCGCGTCGCTGCATAGCTTCGAGTGCGTAATATTGCATTCTGAAGACCCTATCGTAAGCTTTGGTGATGTCCAGGCTAACAGCCAAGGACTCGCCGAACTTTTCTATAACCTCACCCCATACATGCGTGACGAATGCCAGGAGGTCACCCGTTGATCGTTTTGGCCTGAAGCCATATTGCCGATCATTGATTAGCGAGTGATCCTCCAGGTATCGCATGAGCTGCTTATTGATAAGAAGCTCGAGCACCTTGCAAATGACTGAGGTGACAGCTATGGGTCGATAGTTGCCTGGATCGGATCGATCCCTTTCTTGGGGATCGGTTGTACGTTCGCCTCCTTCCAGACCTCTGGCACGAGGCCTGTAGAGTATGACAGGCGGTACAGACGCGTTAATACTGGAGACAACTCAGCAGCACATTTTCGTAGCACCACCGCCGGAATGCCGTCAGGGCCACTGGCTTTCCCCATGTCGAGTGACCGCAGCACTGCCCGTACATCACATTGCCTGATAACAATATCAGGCATAGTGTGGCCACAGTTGGCGATGGCGGGGGGCTGCAGGCCACGGTCATCGACCCGGGAATTAGCCGCAAAGAGGTCTGTGATCATGTCCGCCTTCTCTTGGGCTTTGTGAGCCAGTGATCCATCAGGAAAACGCAGTGGTGGCAGCGAGGGTTGGCAAAAATTTAACTGTACGGCTTTGGCCAGTTGCCAGTATCCACAGCTGCCTGTGGGATGGGATGTGAGCTCCTGACCAAGCCGCGCGACGCGCTGGGCATCCGCTTTCTTGAAGGCCCTCTTGCTGAACCTAGTGGCCCTATTGTACGCTGCTTTGAGGCGGTTCACGTTCGGGTCACGTGCTGCCCGAGCCCTGACCCAGGCGTGATATGCCGACTGTTTTTTCTGGACAGCCTCGGCACATTCACGCCCGAACCAGGGGCGAGCTTTGCGGTTGCTGGCGACATCAGTGAAAGGGATATAATATTCTATCCCTAGACTGATCTCGCCAGCAACGGCAGCAGCGCTATCCCAAGGCGCCTTCCCTACAAAGCAGCGCTGGCTCCACGGGACGGAAGCAAAGTAATCGCGGAGACCGTCCCAGTCTGCCGACGAGTATGCCATAGTCGTCGAGTCATATGTTCAGCACGAGCAGGCCGTGGCACTTGGAAGCTGGCATGCACCACACAGTGCAGTGGTCGGAAGTGCCCAGTGGGGCGCGTACCGACACACTGTACTCGGCTGGGCGACTCGTCAGCAGTAGATCCAGCAAGGCGGGTGTGTGGTCTGATCTGTCAGGTATCCGGATGATCCCCCGTGCCATCTGGGTCAGCCCGTGGGAGAGAGCGAATGCATGGGCACCTCTGAGCACCTACTACTAGTTCTCTCTGCATCACCCAAAGGTTGACTGGTAGATAATGCCTGTGGCATTAAGTCCGCCTTTGTACAGTTTTGTGCATAAGTTTAAAAATAAATAAATAAATAAATGGGCGGTTCGTCCCGCATGATCGGTCCTAAGGGACCCCAGCCACTCAACGCGATGACCGTTAAAGTCCCCCAGGAAAACCAGGTCAGCGTTCGGGAACCGCACCTGCGTATCGTCAGCCATCTCGCTGAGGTATTCGAAAAGCCTTGTTGTCCCAGTGTCCCCTGTGTGGGAGCGGTAAACACACACGTAGATCTGGCTCATGGAACCATGATCCACGTGCAGCCAAAGGACGGAGTAGGAGGGGTTCTCCAGACAGCGCAACCGGCGGCAGCAAACATCCGCCCTAACGAACACGCACACCCCAGCTTTATCGCGGAATTGTTCCTCAATGATATAGCCCGGGTAACAGAGGTACGACGTGTCGTCAGGGCGGCGTATCTGTGTCTCCGTTAGGAACATCACAGAAGGCCGTGCCGTTTTCAGTTGATGGTGGACGGTATCGAGGTTTGCATGGAGTCAGCGGATATTCGCGAACTCCACCTCAAACGAAGTCAACTTTGTGGGGTTTCTAGGGGCCCCTTTGTACCGTCTATTATCTTGTTGCACTGTCATTGTGAAATATGGGGAAGCGTGAAGACAGGGCGATATTTGGTGCGGCAGTAAGTAACAAAGTGCAGAGGCTAGCTTCGTCTAGAACCGTGTGGTTAGGTCGGAGCCGACCCGCCGGACGGAAGGGCTCCCAAACCCCCCTGATGCAAGGCCGCCGCTACCCCACACCGGTTACCACCCGGAGCGGCGACCCCACAACATGATTATGCGCAACATGTGGGGCAGCCTACTGGGGTGGTTGGTCCCAGGCGGGCCCCATGACTATGTTGCGGGTGGCCGCGGCAACGCCGTTGCTAAGGGTCTCCCTGGACGGCGAATCGACCCACACCACCCACACTAGACTCCGCTTCGCCCCCACTGGACCCCTGCCTGCCGCACCATACACCGCCCCGGGCCCGGCAGTGCAGCTGCTGAACCCCTAACGCAACCCAGCCTGGGCTGGGTTACTTGGGGGGCTTTAGCACAGCTGCACGGTGGTACCCCCCCGGACCAACACTGTTGTACCACCTGGTATCCACGTAGGGGCCGAAGCCACCACATGGGTACCGTAATATACGAACCTCGTTCGTTAATCAGCAGGTGCGCCACTAGCAGGTGAGGTCGCTGGGGCCCGATAGATGTAGTAAGGGCCCCTTTGCACCCAAAAATAAAAAATACTTAAAATACTTAATATATGACTGTATTATATTACAAAGATATTGAAAACAATAAATTATAAAACAATACAATTGAAACTAACTAAATAGGTATATGTACATTACCTTTTCTAATTATACCTACTACGATTACATCTCAATTCTAACATACTTTAAAGATTTCGTCGCCGACTGGTAATTTTCCTAGAAGGATGGCAGCATTGCCACGTTACATGGCAATGCTCATTCTTTTCTGCCAAATAGTAACCAGCCTTCTGGTCTTGAGAAGAATCGATCATGAGTTTAGATAAATTAAATAATATATTAAATAATAAATAGGATAAATGTGGAACAAATCCTCTACTAATATCATTATTTTACAAAATCCCTAGATCTTTAAAACTACACAACGGATTTTAATGCGGTTTTCACCAATGGATAGAGTGAATCTTGAGGAAGGTTTCTGTTTACAAGTTGTCAAGTGGGCGAAGCCGCGGGCGTCCACTAGTTAAACATAAACTGAATTACAACCAGTATTAGAAACCCAAATTGATTTGTTTGGCAAGCATCCATAAAAACACTTATGATAGTTAGGGAAGCGAAAGTATTACGCCAAGATCGTTGCAGGTGGAAGTCTGGAATTTCCTGATTCTCATTTTTTTCGCTCATTCGCTCAAACTGCAAATATTATATTAATAATATAATAAAGCCATTTATTTCCTATCTCATAATTTACATAATGTGATACAACTATTTGTTAGTATGTTAGTTTGTACTAAATATTTATTATTATTCTAAGATTAGTATGGTTAGTTATCTTCTTCTTCTGAGACTAGTACGGTGGCTTGCGCGGTGCTTCGCGCCGCACCACGCCATAGGTTTTAGCCTATAACTTTTGACCCCTTAGAGCTAGGTCAAATTTTCGATTTTTGGCTTGCCTCCAGATCGAGGGCTATCCATAGAGGGGCCAACCATCATTGGAGCATAAGCAGTTCTCGAGAGCTAAGGGGGGACCAAAATTACATTCAACATTTCTATATATAGATATGGATCGCAGTTCGGGTATAGGCCTCCTCCATTTTCCTCCACAGCTCTCTACCTTTGGCCTTTTCCTGTCATTCCAAACCAGCTACTTGGGTGATGTCACCAGCCCACCTTGTGGTTTCGAATTTCGATACTCCATCGTTTGTCGCTATAGCGTGAAATATTATATTAGTGCTATGTAATATCTGCCCTTGCTGTTGGAATTTTAGTTTAAACTAGTACGGTGTCTAGCGGTTTTTGGCTTGCCTCCAGATCGAGGGCTATCCATAGAGTGGTCAACCATCATTAGAGCATAAGCAGTTCTCGAAAGCTAAGGGGGGGGGGCATTCCCCATTTCTATATACTAATTACAGATTGGAAATGGCTATTCTAGAGTGCCCGGTAACAGCAATAGACTTGCTCCTTATTACGTGGGACCGACAACACTACTGGCAAATTGTGAGTGTATAATGCCTCTGTCTACCCCTTCGGGGATAGAGGCCTGACCTGTCTGTCTGTCATTCTCATTATTCATGCTAATCGTAATTTAAAACCAAAACCTAATTTTTATATTCGACTCCACACATTTCTATGTTTCAAACTCACACCAAAAATACACTCTCACATATATGTTCTACCTGTGTGTACAGAATAACATATTTTGTAGCTTATATATATGTATTTTTAGGAGCCGTATTTTATATTTTTCCTATATAACTATATGGTTGTATGTATAGATATATTATAGAAGGTTTGCTGCAGTTTTTATTTCCAGCGAAGAATTTCAAATGGCCTGTATTTTCTTTATAAAACTTCTATCGTCATCATCATCTGCTGAGCCGCCCGGTTGTATTTAGAGCAGTCACTATACCTACATAGAATTATAATTCCCTTAATAGTGTAGGCACTCTAAAAACAAATTGTTTTAGAAAAAATAAACCTAGTGTCTAATCTCAGGACCATCGACCTCCATGATCGGGGCCTGAGGACGGCGGGATAGGCACCCGCCGTCCTTACAGAAGCAGGCTAGAAGGTTTGCGTGCTGTGGGGCAAAGGCCCCGCAGCACGCAACCCTTCTGCACCCTTCTAACCGACAGATTCACTCACCGACGCGGGATAAAACCCAACCCCAACGACGTGGGATTTTCATTCCGACCAAACCCCTGAAGAGGCCACCCAGGTGGCCAAAGTCCGCCGGGTGCCACTGGAAATACTTCTGGTGTCACCAGAGACGCCCGCAGCAATGGACATGGGAGCGGCCGTGGTCTCGCGGAGTTAAAAAAAAAGTGTCCAATCTCATCTGAAAGTACATAGGTCACACAGATTTAATTAGATTTTTTTTTCGAACAATAAATGTCAAATAAATAATAGTACAAACAATAAATCAGTGTTTTTTCGGTGCAATTTTTTTTTTAATTTTCTATGACCGCGTCCCCCCGCGTCTTTGACATGTCAGTGTCATATACAACTCGGACATCACTGACACTGACATGTTCATAGAAAATGTATGAAAGAATATTTTGCACTGATACAGAACGGTGCCGGGTACCATGGACCGGAGCTGAAGTTTCACTGATATGCCAGAATCGAGTTGCACCGTCATTGTACCTACTAAGAAATAAAGGTTATAAGTAGTTATAACGAAAAAGACCCACGTACACGAGTAATTCCTATTTACACATTTGCTGCGTGACAGACTAGGCATTTGTCCGTTATTTTTAAAATTTCTGAAGACGGCAATACCCCGCCCTTAAAACGACTTTGAACTTTTTTATTTCACTTTCAATAGTAACTTTCCTGTTACTATGAGTATAGTGAGAAATGTGTGTTTTAATGTCTATATTTAAAAATAATAAGTTACCATACATACTGCTGAAAAAAATAAACCCAATCCAACTTGAAAGTGAGTGATTCCAATAAGACCGTGACGTCTCGAGTTGTACTTGCGTACTGACAGACAAGATTCTCGCGGTAACTAAGGATAGGGACTTTTTTTTTTTTTTTTTTTTTTTTTTTTTTAATTCCGCGGCCCAAGGCCGCGGCCGCTCTAACGTCCGTTGCCGGGCGTCCCTGGTTACTAGCAGAGGGTATGTCCAGTGGCGCCCGGCGGACTTTGACCACCCCTGTGGTCTCTGCGGGTGTTTGGTCGGGACGAGAATCCCGCGTCATTGGGGTCGGGTTTTATCCCGCGTCAGTGAGTGAATCTGGTTGCGTGCTATGGGGCAAAGGCCCCGCAGCACGCAACCCTTCTAGCCTGCTTCTGTAAGGACGGTGGGTGGCGATCCCGCCGTCCTCAGGCCCCGATCATGGAGGACGATAGTCTTGGGCGTAGTCGCGTAGTCTGGGGCGGCCTGGCCGCCGACTACGGAACTCGGCGGGGAGGGTACGCTCCCTCTCCCTCCCGGCCGCCTCCTTCGCGAGCATGACTTGCTCGCAGAAGGACACGGCCGCGTTCCACCTACTCCCGCTGGATACCATGGCTTGAAGCATGGTCCCCAGCGAGAGGGTATCCACGCCCAGACCCACTACGAGGTCCCGGCGCTGACTCGCCCACAAGGATAGGGACTTGGGTTTTTGCGGAGCGCGTGGCTGGTTTCCTTTTAGGTTACCTCTGGCGCTGGATAAAACTCCAGGCCCAAACGCTCAATTGCAATACCGGACAACGTTTCCTTGTCCCGCACAGCGAACTAGTTCAGAGTAACTAAGTAGTTCTTCTGTGCGGGAAAAATCAAGCATTACGACATTGGCGAAATCATCGATGAACATCGATGGAGCCACGTTTTTAAAAAAAGAAGAATAAGAACTAAGGATAGGTTCAAAAATAAGTATGCTTTAGAACCCCTAGTTTCTGCCTAACCCCTGTTAACACAATTAAGTATGAGCCTACGAAGATCCTGACTCCCAAACATACCTCAGTGACAAAATGGTCCACATACAAACCAAAAATCTCTGATCCCAGAATGTACTTCAATATATCCCTGCCTACCTCTTTGGGGAACCGGCGTTATTCTATTTATATTTTGTATGTTAAGTACCTATAATGTATTTGTGTATGCATAATGTATGTATGAGAAGTGAATTAAGTTCTAAAGGTGTGAAAATTGACATTTTCTAGTCAAGATTTAAGCACTTGAGTTTGTTAGAGAGCGCTATTCCGAAAGCTATAAAATAGATGGGATAGTATACTCTGTAGCTCAGAAACATTATTAAACTTAAATAAAACATAAATTTTAGATAGTCAACATGAAAAATACTTCGTCTTCTCTTCGCTTCAAAAAAAAAACATTAAAAAATAAAGAAAAACCATAAAAGCTGCCGTCTTGCGATGCGTTATCATTTTTATATGTTTGCCCCCCTCTCAACCCTTTGTAAACCACCTCAACCCCCCAGATGCAAGCACACACATGCATACTGTCTATAAATGGGTTAAAGAAAAATGTGTCTACCTGAAAACGTACGATGCATGAGTTTTTTTACTCATTTTACATTTTCTTTGCTATCCGCGATTCTCATATCGCCGATATAAAACTGAAAAATACATTTCTTATACACACACCAATATCACGGTTATTTATATAGATATAGAGACGAAATTCCTATAAAGGTATCCGAAAAAACAGCGCACACATTCATATATGTAAGTTTACTCGCATACACGAAGCAGCGCGCCGTTCAGAAAAAAAATAAAATGCACACATATAAATTGCATGCAGCTCGAAAGGGATGCACTCAGAGTCATAAAATACTCACACATAAGTACAGTCTATTGCACACAAGTCTTCGCCGACACAAGTTTAAAGAGCACACATTCAGACATTCGTTCGTATACACTCACACATGATTAAACTTGAAGAAAACCTTCCATGTGTTGTGAAAATGCTTTTCCTTGCACCAACCTCACGGGAAGAGTTCCATAGCGAATACCTCGCGGTGAAGACTGCTCGTACTTTAAAACCTCACATTTTCGAACAAAATATTTTTTTTATAAAAAAATCTATTTTAAAATTTTAACCGAAACAATTTTCTTCTTTAAAATTAATCGATCTGTTATGCCGGGAGTTATAAACGAATACTTCACCCGTTTAAGACTAAAAAATGCGTACAAAATTTTAAAAATGTGACAAATAGAGGCCGCAATAAAAAAAAAGAATGTCAAACGTTCGCGCCAAGCGTTTAGTTAGTGTCGACGATTCGGTGAAATTGAATTAAATTCTTAATTTGAAACTTGCAACAGTTAACTTTTTAATTACCATAAACACGTGGGGCTTAGTGATGTAAATGTGTTCGTTAATGAGTGTGTGCCTGTGTGCGTAACATCTGTTCGTGTGTAAAGATGTTGGTTCCGTGATATCAAAATGCTTTAAGTGCATTTTAAGTAATTTAAAAACTTGTTGTTCATTGTTTTATCCTACTCTTTAAAGCTAACCAATTTATGTAATTTACTTTGAGGATATTGATATTAATTTTCTATACGTTTCTATTCACGAAAGATTTGTATTCTTTCTTTTTCATAACGAAGTGTTATTGTTAATGAAACATTGATTTCAAATTGCATCTAACTTGTTAATTGCAGATTTCAGAGTAAGTTTTTTTTAAATATTTTTTTCTTTTGTTTCTTGGTGCAACAGATCACCAAGATCTAATAACCACCTTCTACTGATGTTGGTGCACTTGCCGTTCAACGGATAAGAATACTCTGGCAAAGGTCTAAAAGTTACCGATTATTGACACTAGCCTCACTTCTAATTATGTGAAGTAGGTAACAAATTAGTTACTAAATTTGAGCACAAAGGGTATTTCTGTTAACCATTTTATTCTATTACCCTAGTAATAGGCCAGACGCCCAGGACTTTAAATGGCTGTGCCACAGCGGCTGGCACGTAAGATTTTGTTGCGAAAGGCAACATTTCATCACAACAAGGCAACGAGCTTAATTTTTTTTTTTCAAAATTACAAAATACCTTTACAAATATATTTGGCCATTTTGGACATAACCCATTATATGTGTGCCCGGTGATGGCCATAGGCTTGCCCCTATTACGTTGTACCGAAAATGTGTAATGCACCTCTGCCTACCCCTTCGGTGATATAGGCGTGATATGTGTCTGTCTGTCTTTTATTCTCTATTAATATTCATGTTATTTGAAACTCTATACTTGTTTGCTGTTAGCTTAGATACAGATCTAAGAGTATTACTCAGTTTATTTGTATTTGTGTCAAGGACTGTTTGTTCAGTTTATATTCTGTTTTTTAGGGTTCCGTATCCAAAGGGTAAAACGGGAACCCTATTACTGAGACTTAGCTGTCCGTCCGTCTGTCTTGGGTTGTATCTCATGAACCGTGATAGTTAGAATGTTGAAATTTTCATAGATGATGTATTATTCTGTTGCATCTATAACAACAAATACTAAAAAACAGAATACATATAAGGGGGCTGCCAAACAACAAACGTGTTTTTTTTTTGCAGTTTTGGTAAAGGACCCTTTGTGCGCGAGCACGACTCGCACTTGCCCCTTTTTTTTCTTTTGTTATGTTCTAGATAGTACTGTTTTTCATTTAATAAGTAGGTATATCTTCTACTGAAGGACCAGTTCCGCTTGCAAATAATGTCTTACAAGATCTAAGATTTAATATTTTAGTAGTTTTGCTTGAAACAAGACAGAATGACGTCTTCATTCCCAAAGAGGTAGTTAGATGAGTTTATTAGACTTCCATTTCGTCAATCGCATTATTGATTCCAAGTTCCACGTAATACGTGGCGACTCCATTTTCCTTTACTTTTCGAGTGGTTTGAGTATATTTTTTTATTTATTCCTGAAAACGTCGACTCTTTTGAATACTTTATCTCAAAAATGCGTCGCCATGAAGATGAAGCAATTGTTTTTATTTTGATTCTATTTGACCGAGCGAGCGAAACGTCTATATTTCGAGACTAGACAATTTTACTTTCGTCCGTCTGTGTGTTCCGGGATAGCAGCCACAGTTTTTATTCGATCTTCATGAAACTTGGCACAAGTATTCCTTGATTTAGTAAAAATTTTTCGCCGTGAGCTTTTTTGGATTGGGGGGAAATGGGGTAAATAAGGTCAAATAACATTTTAATGTTTTTCCGGTCTAGCGGCCCCTTTTATAGTCCGATCTCCACAAAACTTGACACAATTATTCTTTTACTAGAAACAATATTTTTAGCGTAAGTTTTTTTTTGATTGGGGGAGGATGGCGGGAAAATCCCGAAAAATGTTTTTAATGTTCGCGAGGTCTACTGTTCGACCATATTGCGACCACTAGTTTTAAATACATTTAAGTTCGTACGGCGGTAAATGTAAATGTAGAAGCATTTTCTTTTTTTGACGTTCATAAGTGTTACTTTGTGACCTACATGAATAAAGATATTTTGATTTTGATTTTGTTCGGTTTTGTCACGAACAAAATTCTTTTCTTTGATAGATCTTCCATTTATTTGAAAGAGATAAGTTTTACTAAAAACATTCACTTTTTTGTGTATATTTCGCAAAAACGAATGTCGTTCGGCTGAATTCTAACCAGCAGTCTTTCCCTATCGTTGGGAATGCTTCAAACCACTGGACCAAATCCATGGTGGAGGTGAACTTTCTCAATGTATAAAGCGATTTTTCTTATTGACACTTTTTTCTTTCCATTTTTTTCTTATTAGAAATCGATTTTTCTTCTAATAAAATATGTAGTAATTTATGTCATATTAGAATTAATCAGATTTTTTATAAGTTTTTAGTGTTTGATTATTTTGGATCACTGTGTTTAATAGTTTGTTTATTTAGATAACCTGTATTGTCACAAGTAAACGTTCCTAAAACATTTGCTAACTTTTTGTTATTCTTATTCAAAGTCTAAATTACTTATCTTCAGTCTTACTAGATTTAAATGGCTTGCTGTGCATTTAACTTTCTCCCAATTTAAATTATGTATATTCCAATTAGCCATATTGACTCTGACTGACTGAAATAGCTTCTTTTGCGTTGGGATAATAACTGAAACTGCGACGGAGCTTAAGTCTTAGCATTATTTACGATTTTCACTGATATAATTAACAACTTTAAGAGACTTACGATCGAATACTGAAACGTCACTCAAATAAGCAGATACCTACTCAAAGTAACAGTTTTGTATGAAGTGACGTTTCAGAATTCAGACGTTAATCGTTCTTGTATCGTTATTCTAATATCAAAAGTACTTTAAGGTTCTTCGACGTTTTGTATTTGCACCTATTTGTAATATTCTTATTGGAAACTCTCAGCAATGGGAACCGTTAAGTTACATTAGTCAATTTAGACATTTTAAGGTAACTACCGGTTAGACAACACCGACTTGCGATCCGGTCCAAAAACCGAATACACCCTTCCGTAAACCTTAACTAGCTTTTTATTTTTAGGCGTTTATTGCTCTTAGTTCAAGTTTAATTTGTCGGCATTCTTAACCTAAAACTTTTAGACCATGCATCAGAGCTCTTAAAAACTAGGTTATTGGGTTGCGTATGTTGACCTAGGGCGTTACTTTTACAGTTTAGGGTTGGTTAGTAGTGTTGTAATATTGTTTTTTAGTTAGTTTAAACCGCTATACCGCCTATTATGAATACGGTTTTTGGCATGTGCTGTATCGTAGTGTAGTGAGTGGTTTCAAGTTCGTTTTCCGGGTCCAAACATTTCTTTGTTCCGCTGATATCTGTAACTGAATTAAAAGGTTTTCTATGTATTTCTATGTTTTTACAATTTTTGTAAATTCTAATTCTTATTGGACAATCTTTTTGCTGAGTATGGCACTAGAGTTGCATGTATTTCTTAACATGTTGTTATTTTTTCTGGTAATTCTATCACATTATTTTCAAATCTGTTTCCAATTCAAACATTCATACATACAACATATCTATGTCATCACCCATCACAAGGGGTAAACAGAGGCTTAAGAAGTGCCCAGTCCTCGACTATAATTTTGTTGGTTTCGTAATTGGCGCAAGCCTATTGCCAGCAACTAAGCACTTTTAAGTTTATGTCGAAGCCTGGTTAGTTAATCAGCAAGTGTGCCACTTGGAACTCAAGTTAACTTGGACCTCTAACTCTAACAGCATAGTGAGACTCCCATTACACCCTATCCATTTAATTATTAATTTTGCTTCATACGTCACAAATAGAAAAATAATTAAATAAAATCGACCCTCGTTCGAAACTTCTGCGACACCTACTGACCCATTTTAACAATTTAAATTCAGTACAACCTGAATTTGGGTCTATTTCAATCTAGACTCAAACCGTGTTATAAAATTTTCAGATCAATTTGTTTGATCCAATGGCCTGAGTTTAAAATTGATGTACAAATATATAGTGATAAACAGACTTTATTTTATACATATCATAGTATAAAACAAAGTCTGTCCTTCCCTATGTACCTATGCTTAGATCTTTAAAACTACGCAACAGATTTTGATACGGTTTTCACCTATGGATAGAGTGGTGCTTGAGGAAGGTTTTTCCATATAATTTGTCAAGGGGGCAAAGCCGCGGGCGTCCCCTAGTAAGCTATAAATTAAAATACACAGTCACGCCCGTTTACCTAGCCTTCCACGAAGGTATTGCATTGCAATGAAAACCGTTAATAATTTAGACTAGACTGAAATACATGTATAATACCTTTGTGGAAGAGAGAAATAAATATTTACTTTACTTTACTTACTTACTTACTTTACTTACCTAAAGGGATAAGCAGAGACATTTACCTATATATTTAATAATCCCACGTAATATGCGACGATGCCTCAAGCCGATTACTAACTAAAATTACGCTTATTCGAGCACCAAAAAAACGTCTATCAATTGTTCAAATACGCTTTAATTTTAATTTTTTATATTACACAATAAATTCAATATTAAAACTAATATGTCTAAGACTGGCTAGGGGCCGCGGATAAAAAAAAGGGTTCGCCTGTAATTTTTTTAATATAGAACTTAGCCTTACTTACTATAACCTAACCGAACTTCTTAACTACGATATTACTGTTTTAAACGGGTGAAGAAAATGAACCAAAATTAATAAGAAATATTAGCCTATTAAGGCATAGGTTCTTGTGTTTCGATGATATAGTTCCTTAAAACTGACTCTTAATACAGTTCTTATGGCTTATTTTAGGTTATTAAGAATTCTAGTAATTTTTAAATAAAAATTTTACAGGCACCTCCCCACCCAACGATAGTTCCTATAAATACCTACTTAATTACGAAGATATATTTATTTTTATTTCAAAAAAAGTATATAATAGACACTAGTGTTCAAATAGTGATATATTTATTATAAAATAAGTGCCAAGAATGTCATTGACATTAACAAACCCCAGTTTATTTATAAAAAATCCAATAAATCTACAAATGAAGACAGAATTTGAAGATTTTAACACAGACGATAACAAAATGGATCACGCTGATAGCAATAATACAAGTGATGCTAATTCTGAGAATAGCGACTTTGAAAATAATGGACCAAATGAAGAAACAGCAACAGCATTAGATTACTCAGAAAATGCACTTTCAGGACATCCTGTAGCTGATTTTATTAAAAAAGAATTCTTACCAGAATTTGACTTTGCAAATCCATTTCGAAATCAGAATTTGACATTCAAGAATGGATTCCAGAATGCCCCTTTCTTGCTGCCAACTCAGATTTATAAAAGTTTTTTGGCAAATCTTGGTAAAAGAAGAAGGAGTATGACCGATTGTTATTCTCTGTATTCAAGAAATATGCTGTTCTCAAATGGATTTGGATTAGAAGCGTCTGATGATGAAAATAATGCAGATAGAGTTACTGATTCACCGGATGAGGTAATTAATTGTTAAGGGCATTGAGTTGCTATATTATACATATAGAGGGCGAGTGTCACGCGTTTTCTTCGTGGCGAATGCTAAGCGGCTCTGATATAGATTGACTAATTAATGTTTGCGTTCCACTAGGGGCGCCACATTACATTAAATCAAATTCAAAAAAAAAAAAAAAAAAAATCACATTACATTACGTCAAAAACAATATCTCAAAACAATAACTACAAACAATAATTAGTTAATTTTTTTACCACGCAAGAACTTAAACTGGGAAGCTAAGATAAGATAAGATAAGACTTTATTTGTTCTCTCACATACTTAGATAAAACATGGCAAAACTTAATTTAGGTACATTTTATATTCTTAAAGTATATATGTGAGAGACTGGTGTCTGTACTAGGGAGACCCTGTATGACAGATTACCAGCCTCTCCCGTCTCTGTACATGTGGAAGCAGGTAAGTACCTTATGGAGTAGGATATCCTTAATACACAAATTATCTACCTTATACATTAATTACTTAAAGCTGTAGTGACGTTACGTCATTTTCGACAATTTGACTGTTCTGATGTGCAGAGTGGTTGTTAGTAATTCAGACCGGTTATCAGCGCTCTATATATACGTAGTATGGCGAGAGATATTTGCCCTGAGGTTAAGGGCTTTTTGATACGGTTTTAAACTGGAATTAGTCAACTTTCGTAAAAAAATAAGTATCTATTCCGACAGCAGAATTTATGCTTAGTTTGATGCTAGATGGCGTAATGGGTATTTTTTTTACACAGTTTCAATGAAATTTTCAAATATTGTCTTGTATTTGGAGCTTTTGTTCTTAAACGGTATTTTTTTATTTGACACGTTCATTGCACTCATAGCTTTAGGTGCGGTCTTGTTTCGAATGAACAAAATTATTTTACAAATTTAAAATTGAATTTAAAAGTGTCTTAGATAGATAGACACAACTTAACATTTAATACTTTTAGGGCGGGAGCCTAATTCCTTTCTTTTGAACAATTCAAAAGAAAGGAATTAGGCTCCAGCCCCAGAATATTATTAGACAAACATATTTTTTTACCGTAAAAAGACATGTATTGCCATTTAACTGAAAATCTAATGAAAAATAAGATAGGATACTTAGTTTTTGTTATTTTATTTGTAAGCTGTGGAAAGTATTTCGTCTCTCCACCGCTGTGTTTGGGCTATGAGAATACTCTTTCCCGGTGTCAACTACAGTCGTTAGGTCAAGTTAAGGTGATATTAATGTCTCTGATAATGCGGTAAGGCGAAGCAAATAGTAAAAACGTAAAACTGTGGGAAATTATACTTACCTACGTGTCTTTGTTCTATATAATATAGGTTCCACTCCATGAATCGACAGTATAAAAAGGGCAATAAATTCCTCTCACACTTGGGATTTGAACAACTCTAGCCACCATATTTGGCCACTGAGTATGCGATGAGCAGTAAGTTAACAGTAATATGTTTGTTCCAGAAGGCAGGTGCGTCGTCAGCGTTCGTGTGGAGTGGAGGGGGGGTTGCAGGCGGTGGGGGGCAGGACCAGACAGTCGCGCAGGCTGCCTCTGTGCCGACAGGTAACAAACTCATTTTAAGTTACGCAGCATTAAATAGTTTTATCGCTCCCAATTACCATTGGAACCTAATTACCAGGATAAAAAATAGCCAAATCCTTTTTCAAGCTCTAGTCTAACTCTACCAAATGTCATTGAAATCAGTACAGTAGTTTATATACGAAAGCGTAACAGAGAGCGTAGCGAGAAGTTAGGAAAGGATAAGGATATCTTGTGACTATTTTCAGGAAAGCAAAATAGTTTTCTTAGTACATTGTCAAAACCCGAGCACATGTCGGAGGGACCACACCATTGGGTACTCCTACTTACTGATGCACTGATGGAATTCAATAAAATTTACGACAAAAAATGTTGCGTGGCTAGTAATAAGAATAACGACTTCTAAGGTATTTAGGCATTGGTTTTGATAGATTTGGTTTGTTCTATATCAAAATTCTCAGAGTCCTGAATATTCTTACTCGTTTTCATGGGGTCTGGCGAAATTTAAGTTTAAAGTTTCTTTTCTCAATTCTGAACGGCTTGTGAAAAGTACAAATATATTTATGTATTTCAAAGCAATGAGTTTGCTTAAACTATTCTTAAAATATTAAGAAAGAAATTATAAATAGATCACAAAAACTGATGTCATCGGCGGGATTCGAACATCATCGTCATCGTAGCTCAGTTGGCAGAGCAGTCCACCTGTTAGGGAAAGGCCGTGGGTTCGAATCCCGCCGATGACATCAGTTTTTGTGATCTATTTATAATTTCTTTCTTAATATTTTAAGTACAAATATGTCCAAATTAAACGTCTTGCAACAATGTTACTCCCTTCATTAAGTAACGATTCATTAAGTAATACTTCCATTTTACTTATTCTTCTACTTCTGCTACAATCTTTGCAGTCTTGACCTGGACTATACTATGTCCAGGCTTGACCTGGCCCTGCCATAGCTAGCGTTAGTTAGTAGCTACATGATTTTTAACAGAGTATTGTTTCAGGCACGTCAGGTGGCGGCGGGGCCCAGGGTTTAGTCCACTGGATGTCGGTGATGGCCGAGCATATGGGGGGAGGACACCATGACCCTTCCCACTACGCCCTCCCTCCATGGAACAACGGTGGAGTTGACGTAAGTACTAGAGTTAGAATTTGTTTTCTTTTAGGTTATTTTTTTGTCATAATTACCTAGTTATGTCCGTTATGCCTTTAAGGTTAACGTCGGTAATTTGCTAACATTGTGTTATTTTATAAAATGGGAGTAATAAAAAAACAAAATGATATCGAGATATTGTTTGAGAGTTACAATTTTTTAACTCTTAACTTGCGCTAATAATGCCACTTTATTAAAACTTCTACCTACATTATGAAACAAATCTTTTACGTTTTAATTTTGTAAAAAAAATTGTTTCCTTTTTTTTTTAATTTGTCTAAAAAAATGTGCGTCAAAAAATTAGCAAAAACGAAAAAACTCCCATATCCAATGAATATATTTTTAATATTTAATATTTTTTAAATAAATATATGACCAAAATTGCAATGCTTTATTACAACAGATGCTTATCTGTAAGGAATGGCTGAGTTAACAACTAAGGAACCGCAACGAATTATTCGTTATGCAAATACTACCATTGTAAACGCAGCAATTAGTAGCAGGTCCCTACTGTAATTGTTCTAACAGTTACTTGAAATTATCGTTTTCATGTCAAGTTACTCGTACGAGTATTATGTTAGTTTTGAAATACTTAGTTACTGATAGAAAAGTGACCGAAAAAATTTTTACAATTTCCTTTTTTGCAACGAATCAATTTCACAACTATTGCAGTACATGACATATATGGCAGCTGTCAACGAAGAAAATGATTTATATTGTACTTTCCCCTTTTTTTTAAACTAAACTATGAACTTGGATTTTTGCGGAGTGCGTGGCAGGTTGCCTTTTAGGTTACCCAAACGCTCAATTGTAATACCGAACAACGTTTTCGTGTCCCGCACCGCAAACTAGTTCAGAGTAAGTAATTCTTCTGTGCGGGAAAAATCAAGCATTGTCTTGACATTGGCGAAATCACCAATGAACATCGATGGAACCACGTTTTTAAAAAAAGAAGAAGAAGAAACTAAACATTTTTTTTTACTAATTTATAATTTACTGCTAATCTACAAAGTTTCTTTGTACATAAACTGTAATAAGATATAAACATAAATTAAAAAAAAATACTGCCCATAGCTACTAACGAATTTCTTGTGATACCCAGTAAAAAAAACGGCAGTGAATTTTTTTCTCACGAAACTTTAAAATTAGCATACATATCTTATACAAAGGAACATCATTTATTATTAGATAAAATAAAAAAGAAATCGCGCTACGTATACAAAGTAGACAGAACCTGTTTAGCGATTCAGAACGCATCATTAGCAAATAAAAAAACAAAATTATATTTTCCATGTTCAAAAATAAAAATGCATTCGTAGCTCCATGACATTAGATTCAAATTTTAAATTTCGAATTGCACTTTGTGTTGTCAACCCCTTTTTGCACTATATCCAAAGAAAAAGTAGCTCGTGGTGAGATGTATGCAAATTTTTGGACAACCCTATTTAATTCAAATATGGAACATCTTTCAAGTGTCTTTTATTTATTTGCAACTTTGATTTCCATATTCAACTGAACAAAATTGAAATTTCAATTACACAGTTTCCGTATAGATTAATCTTGCAATACAATTTTGAATTTTATGCTTACGGGAGGATACAAAAAAGATAGTAAGTAATTACAATATATATGAGAATTATTTTGATGTATTTGTAATATTTGAAGAAACGTTGTACGTGATTAATTATTTCCTATCTATCTTGTGGTCTAAATGGGTACAGAATTATTGTTCCCATAATTGATATTTTTGCATAATGATATTGGGAATACCTAATGTGAGAACTGTTTTGGATGACTTGGGCTTGGATGAAACAAGCGTTTTATTTCGGGTGTTACCCCGCATCTTTGGGGTTAGGTTTTATCCCGCGTCGGCTTAGATCAAAAATACCTAGATTACCGATCAGTGCTTTAAAAACGGCACCACTTCACCTCGGTCATTGCACACCTGCGCGCTTCAACCGCGCGCCGTACTAAGTTCCTATTCCGCTTGCTGAATCTCGAGGGATGCGACAACGGCCCCGTATATTGATGCTTTTGTATTAATTATTACGAATTATTTCTATGTCAACCATCAATGTACAACCTTGTTTATTTTATAGATGGTATTTGTAATAATTACCTACATAGTATTCGAGTGCCAAGATTCCGCGTTGTATTCGTACTGAATCCAATATCTATAGTATTTTTGATCTAAGCGCGTCGGTGAGTAAAGGCGTGCGTGAGGTGAAGCCCCACAGCACGCAACCTTTCTAGCCTGCTTTTGTAAGGACGGATGGTTGCTAATCCATCGTCCTCAGACCCCGATCATCTAGGTCGATGGTCCTAAGAGGAAACAAGCGTGGTATATTTTTTATTTTCCAATTCCTCTCACATATTTCCGAATTCACATATTTTCAAGTCAAAATCTCGTTAAAATCCTTTTAGCCCTTTTACTTTGCTGACAACCCTAACGCTTAAGTTGTGGTGTAGGCATATAATAGAGTTAGATGTTTTTGTTAACTTCGGAGTGTAACTTCTGTATGAAAGTACTATTAACTATTCTGTGGTAAAAGGTTACAGAAATTCAATGGGTTTTTTTGTGGTGTAAGAAACCCGAGATAGTCCCAGACGCCCAGGACTGTAATTGGCTGTGCCACAGCGGCTGGCACATAAGATTTTGCTGCCTCTCATCAAAATTTCATCGCAAGGCAACGCGATTAAATTTTTTTCAAAATTACACTAAAGCTGTTACTTTTTATTAAATTCATTCGGCCATTTTGGACATAACCCATTATAAATGTGCCCGGTGACGGCAATAGGCTTGCCCCCTATTACGTGGGATTCAAAATACTGGCAAATTGTGGGTGTGTAATGCACCTCTGCCTACCCTTTTAGGGGTATAGGCGTGATATGTGTGTGTGTGTAAGAAAACCAAGACAGAAGTCGCGAGTGTTCACTGTTATTGAAATAAAAGAAAATATATGATATATAATGTTATATAGACACAAATATCTACAATTAACTGAATAACAGTAATTATCACGTTAAATTACAAGTAAGCGTATGTTATTGCGCGTGCGCACATGACGTGCGCGTTCGCGCGTATCAATGTGAAAATTCGCGTGATTTGATAATTTAACGATCACACAAACATTCAAGTTTGATGAGATCCAATTGACGTTGAAAGTGGGTATACCTATTCTCTTTGGTTTATTTGTGAAAGTCGTTTTAACTTTTTAATCATCGTGATTACTACCTAATTAATTAATTCGATTTATTTATTGAGCGAGGCGGGCGTAGCGAGCGGAGCTCCTTATCAGGTGACTCAAATTGCAACTCGATGTGAAATTGTTTCTCGACAATTACCCAACCGATTTTCATGATTTTTTCACTCAAAAATCAAGCATTCTCAGGAGCAGGTTTTGTTCGAGAATTTTGATTTAGGACCCTCAAAAAAAGTTATTGACCAAAAATATGACAATAGTCGCTTCGCTCAATTGCATGCTGCAGCGCAGTATGCAATTGAGCGAATTTGATTTCAATTAAGTACAAAGCTAGTGTACATTTATTTACAATAAGAATTACAATATACATAATTATATGGAGACATTGCTAAACGCTTAATCGATGCTTCTCAGGACCAGAAGGCTGGCTATTTTCTGGCCCAAAGAATAAGTATCGCCATCCAACGTGGCAACACAGCCAGCATTCTGGGAACCTTCTCAGTCGGCAATGACGCGGAGGAATTTTTAAACGACATTTTGTAGTGTAAATATTTTTAGTACTGAGTAGTTTTTCATTTTCTAAAATTCCCGGTAACACTTACTCCTATTTATTACGTGGCCAACAAAATTACTGGTAGTGTGGGTGGGTAATGAATCTCTGCCTACCCCTTCAAGAATATGGATATAACTTTAAAAGAGTTTTTTTCAACTCAATTATGTTACATAATATTTATTTATCAATTGAATCACGGTAAATAATGTGGATTTGACAGTAGAATATCTTTACATATTATAAAGCAAAGTCCTCCGCCGCGTCTGTCTATGTTGCTATCACTAATGGATAGAGTGGTTCTCGAGGAATGTTTTAGTTTATACTTTGTCACGGGCGAATCCTTGGGCGTCCGCTAATAATAGATTAGAATTAATCATTAAAAGGAATAATTTTTAAATGGTACTTAATTTAGTATTTTTATAATATTGCTTGACATAAAATTGTAAAATTTTGACATTCATATTATGTGCTCTTATGTGCCAAAACTGAATAAACGAAATTGATTCTTGAATTAACGTGACATCATAGTGATGTATTTCATAAAAAATAAGATATGTTATTGACTTGATATTCACAAAAAAATTATAAAGAGATGTCATTTTTTTATTGATCTTAACCTTGTCACTTGTCACTTGTCACTAACAAAGATATTAAAAAATCTTAAACCATTTTAATTGTTATACAACAAAAGCGCACACTGTTTCACACCATCAAAAACTAGCCAAAAAACATATTATTTGATTCGTGGCAACGAAACAAAAATGCACAGGGAGTAATTTTTTGAGTTACGAGAAAAAAATTGCCACTGACTATATTGTATTGGGTGTTCTTAACGATGTTTTGATGACTGCTGTGATCTTAATGTAATGAAATAATAAAGGGACAAAAAATATGATATGTTATAAGACTTTTGTACGCACAGTGGGGCAGACAGGCGTTAGCGGACAAAAAAATCTATGTGTTAATAATATTGGCGTAAAGTTAAAAAAACACACAACATAAAAGTTATACACATGATGAACAAACACACTATTACACTATGCCATTGATTTATTATGAATAACATGACCGGTTTTGCCTTTACAGCATTATCAAAGGGAGGTGAGGATGAGAGGTGAAAAATCAATAATCATTCTGTATCTGAACCTAAATTCTAACAGTCAGGACCAATGATACATACATACCTTCCTCCCTAGTAAGATAGCGATATTCTACAGTCTGGTCGAGTTCTAAGTATTGTTGCTAAGCTGGAACGTGTGTGTTACGTTTTAAGGATTCTTTTAAAATATTATGACCCTGTATAAAATAAGAATTTATTTTCTCACGAATCAAAGACATTATAAACATAACTAAACAATTCTAATTGATTAATTCCATTGAGCAAAACTAATTATGATAATTCATCTTCTTAGACATAGCATATTTAAGCAAAAAAAAAACTATTAATATTTTCTCATGGCAACCCACAATTCGAACCAGTCACCCGTCAAAATTAGATTACTGTTTGACAATGAACGTCAACCGACAGTCAAAA
Source organism: Nudaria mundana (assembly GCA_963556515.1). NCBI lineage: Eukaryota > Metazoa > Arthropoda > Insecta > Lepidoptera > Erebidae > Nudaria > Nudaria mundana. Next base: position 10,946,786 of record OY748313.1, read on the forward strand.
TTCAAATTTGAAAGTCTTAATTACGGACTGTCAAAATCGATTATGCACAAAAATCTATTTTGAATAAGATTTATTCGATAATCGTTTGTCAAAATCTCTTTAGGGTTGGACGACAATTGTTGGGTTAAACCCTTCTTTGTTTCGTTTAGAAGCGATTAATTGAGACGTTCGGAAATGTTGTTATGGTTCTGTTTAGAAGGAGAATTTTGTTTGAAGCTAGCTTTTGACCGTGGCTTCACTCACATGATTTACTTTGTGAATTTCTGTATCTTACAAGCATTTCTTTATTTCTAGTGAAAAAAAAGTGATCAGTTTTCAAAAGAGTCTTTTTGAGGAATTTAATATTTCATTTTATATTCGGCGTTTATCTTAAACAATAGGTTTCTGTCGATTTTTACGAAAAAAACCGTAATCACAGCAACATAGACTTAATTTCTTTAAATTATACACACACATATCGCACCTATATCACCGAAGGGGTAGGCAGAGGTGCATTACAGACCCACCATTTGCAAGTATTTTTAGTCCCACGTAACAGGGGGCAAGCCTATTGCCGTCACCGGGCACATTTATAACGGGTTATGTCCAAATGGCCGAGTGAATTTAATAAAAAGTAGAAGTTTTAAATTATATACCCTGAAAAAAGTTCGTGTTATTTATAATTTACTGGAGGAGCTCAACATAACTAGTAGTTGAATAAAATATATATACGGAATCCAATATTTACAAAGAACTCGAAACTATTTTATAGTTTTAAATAGCTCATCATGATTATAGGGGGAACGTACCAATTCCCGTCCCTGAGATTTCATGCTTGATTTAGCACGAATTTATGCCTTTGTTGCATAGATAATAATTGCTATCTTGTACCAGGTGGATTGTGCGTAATTTTTCTATATTCACGCCTATACGAACAAGGGATAACCAGAGGCAATCTAATATTCGTTGAGGATTAAAATGGAATACCATTTATGGGAGTTATAACAGAATTTAAAAATGAATTCATAAATATTATACAACGGGTTGCTAAACGGTTCTATCAAGATATCCGGAACCCAAGTTATCCCCGGTGGACTTGCTGACAGACAAGGCTCTGGAAAAAAAACTAAAAGTGTCCAGCAACGGCAATAGGCTTGCCTGTTTCTTAGGAGCTATAAAATTAGTGACGTAAAGCAAACTTAAAATACTTCTGACAACTCCTTCAAGGAAACGGGTGTGGTTATAATGTAGTATTTTTTGTCCCACGTTATAGGGGACAAGCCTATTGCCGTCACCGGACACAAATAATGTATATACATCATAAATGTATATATTAGATGTATTAATGAATACTATTCTCGTTCCTAATCCTATTATCGAGATGAAAATAGTGTTATATCCTGCCCAAAATATCTATATCTATATATCTTCGTATGCCATTCGTATGTCGTTATTATCTTCGTATCATATTTTTGCATGATGATCAAACAAACTTAAGAATCTTACAATTATGTAAAGAAGAAATTATCTACATATTAAATCCAAAACTCTAACTTTCTCTACATATAGAATTTCTACATCATCTCATTTGAGGTGCTTACCTTCAATAATCCCAACCATAAACAATAGTAACATTTAAATCACGAACACTAGAACAGCCAGAGACAAAGACGTACTAAGTGAGCTTCTACAGAGAACAGTGGCCACAAATTTTGACAGCCAAAGGACCGGTCCGGGAAGATTAATGGTCAGTCTACTCATCGCCGTAATGACGCCCCCACCGCTTCGTCTAATGACATACAGTGTAGATTGTATATATATTGCGATTTTTTTATTCGGATACTCCTGTATAATTATGAGTATTTTAGTCATTTATTTTTGAAACAGTACTGTATTTACACGATTAAATACAGTCAAGTTACTGTAGATTCAAGTACAAGTTACTCTTGGTTATCGGAAAATATTTGGGGAAAAACGTAGATTTTACGATTCTGCTGTTCGTGCACCATACATACGTTTTAAACTTTTATAATTTATAAGTAGCAAACTAGTTTTATAAAGGTAATGCATTCGACAACTTCACAAAATAATTCGGTAAATGAACATTCAAAAATATCAAAAATATTAAGTTATTTAAATAATTACGTTGGTTTTCTCTATGAAGATGGATGCGATATCAACGGACCATTCTAAATATATTATTATACTCAAATAATAGGACTGTCCCATAAACATCCGCATTATGGTCACCTTCAAAACATCCTTGGTTAATGTCTCAGCCGTAGAAAAAAGCCTGGCATGTTTATCTTGGATGAGCCGCGTCGTTGCGAATCGCCCCTGCCCCGAATTTCGTACGTCCGTTAATCGATTTTACTCCGGACGCGTCTAATTCGCCGAATTAATTGTGGACACCCTTATGCGGCTAATTTCCTTGTTTATTGTTAATGATAATAGTTGCCTGTATTGTTTTCCTTTTGTGCTTTTGTTATTAATATAATTAAAGTAATCGATGGCTGTGGGTCTGCCGGTGAGTGACAACCTTCTCACACCTATTCCCATTGAAACACATTATATTTCCCATGAAGCGACTACCGTCTGACCTCCACAACCCATTAGCGATATCAAAGTTCTGTAGTTCTAGATTCATTTTAGGGCTGTCTACCCGTCACGACTGCCGTAGATGTTCCTATGGCAACCAAGATTGACTCGACAACGTGCTCTCCGAGGCACCGAAGGGTCTCAATATTCTTAAGAAATGATCACCCATCAGAAGACTGACCTGGTCAGTGTTACTTAATCTTTGCTATGGTCTTAACTAATCAGTTATCTATCACTTAGCAGTAAGTATAAATGGTATTCGGCACCAAGATATAGTAAAACTACATACTTATTTAATTTTATAGACTCTCAAAGTAAATTCTTTTAAATGAAACTCGTTTCGTATGTACGCATAGATATTAAAAACTTCACAACGGATTTTGATGCATTTCTCAAGCGTTATACTTTGTCAAGCGGGTGAAACCGCGGGATTCCGATAGTTGGTATAAAATAAGATCTCAAGGTCCCAATCCAACTAAAACTGAGGTCTCCAATCGCGTAATTACATATCATAGAATCTTACACTCGATCGTGAACAGAAAATCGAAGCTGAACACCCTTGAGTATTATAAAGAAAAAGTTAGTCGAACAACCCAAACGGGTATATTTTCGTGAACAGCAATAAAGGACAGACGGACAAACTTTTTATTAGTACATTTTAGTATCTTAAGTTGAATAGTGTAGTGTCTATGTATAGAGTTAGTTTTATTTCAGACTAAATTCTTCCAGGCTCCTACTGATTAATGGTAATATACCTCGCGAATATTAAAAACTGGCACTCAAGATTTTGTTGCCTTTCATTAACATATAATCGCAAGGCAACGGGTTTCAATTTTTTTTAATATTACTGTATTGCTGCTACTTTTTTTATTAAATTATTTCGGTCATTTTGGACATAACCCATTATAAATGTGCCTGGTGACGGCAATAGGCTTGCCCCCTGTTACGTGGGACTAAAAATACTGGCAAATTGTGGGTGTGCAATGCACCTCTGCCTACCTCTTCGGGGATATAGGCGTGATATGTGAATGGCAATATTAAAAACATTATTTGGGCTTTTTACCCTAATTTCGCTTTAAACAAAATAAGCTCACTATTTAATATTATTTTAAATCAAGGAACACTTGTGCCAAGTTTCTTGAAGACCCGATAAAAATGGCCGCTAGCCCAGCACATACACACAGAGGAAAGTAAAATTGAATGTCCACGACCAGGACCAATGTTACATGCCTACAATCTCTGCAATCCAGACAATAAATATCACTCTTCAATAATAAAATATAATAGACTATTAAATCGATGATGTCCAATAAATAATATATAAATACAATATTATGATATTATTTCAATAGAAACAGTTCATATGAATGTGTATTTTGGGGACATAAATTGTTCAGGAACATTCTTAAGAGTTATTTGTTTAGGGGTGAGTGAACTGTCGTATGGGGATGTCTGCTTATTGTGCAACGATACGACGATTTGATAGTTTTGATACTTTCGCAATTCATGGCACCTGAAAAGCTATGGGTGGATCATAATTATTCAAATAGCAGTAGAAAAATATTTGCCATCAACTAAAAAACCCGGGCAAGTGGGAGTCGGACTTGCTCACAAAGGGTTCCGTACTACAACGTCAGAAACATCACGTTTGTTTATGAGAGCCCCCTTAAATATTTATTATATTCTGTTTTTTAGTATTTGTTGTTATAGAGGCAACAGAAATACATAATCTGTGAAAATTTCAACTTTCTAACTATCACGGATCATGAGCTACCTACAGCCCAAGACAGACGTAAGGACGGACAGCTCAGTCATAGGGTTTCCGTTTTACCCTTTGGGTACGGAACCCTAAAAAGGGATACCTGACAGTCATTGGAAGAGGAATCAGGCAGTCATTCACCCAAAGACTATAAATATTAGAAGGAATCTCAGTGAATTTTGTACTCCGCACTAAGGCATCGACTATTGAGGAAGCTGAGTCTTTATTCACAAAGAAGTTTCGCAATACCTATGAACTGCCTTGACAAGTACGGTAAAATTAATCAGACATTGAATACAAAAGTGTGATAATATTTTTCTAGAAGACTTTTCTTACTCTAAACGATATATAATATCAATATGATTTGAAAACAAAACAGGCACTGTCGTTTTTTGCCATTTCATGACATTTCAAATCAAAAGTATCAAATTCTATCAATCCATAGAAAATAGTATAAATTACCTGTCCTGTCATTCGTTTCTCATACAAAAAGTTTATTTGATAAGAAAGGGTGCAACCGCTACATTGTTTTTTTTTTTGCAAAATAATTCTTGTCTGTTTTTGCAACTTTTTTTTGACATCTAACAGTATTTGTCACCAAGTTTTTTAAAAAGATTTTACAGTTTAATCCTTTGTTAATTTTTTTGGGGATCGTTGATAATTATTACGGTGATCAGAGATTTGAATGGGGTTTAGTTGGAGTTTAAATAGTTAAGTAGCTGGAGTGTCTTGTTAGAAGTCAAGATGGCGACCGTATAATGGCGCTTATGTTAGGACTATTATAATTCACTGTTTAAGAGAAAAATAAAAAAAAACCGAATATTTTCAACTTTAACCTTAGTAACATTTTTAGCACAAGTCGGATCGATGGGAACTTTGATATTTTATATAAATGGTGTACTTAATACCTGCACCACTTTGCAGCTCTATACGAATTAATGGAACCTTACAATTTTGTTCCGAATATTTTAACTGGAAACTCTAAGGGGCTCGTGGTCTAGTGGTAACCGACCATGTTAACACATTGCAAAGGTCAGGCCGGTCTTAGGATGGGTGACCATTTCCTAAGACATTGAGACCCCTCCGTGCCTCGGAGAGCACGTTAAGCCGTCGGTCCCGGTTGTTATACGAACATTTATGGCAGTCGTTAGGGGTAGTTGGAGCCCTAAATCAAAAATCCGACCGGTCTAACTACAGAACTTCCAAATCGCCCATGGGTTGTGGAGGTCAGATGGCAGTCGCTTCACGGAAAATATCGAAGTTCGGCTGAATCGCAGTTAGACTGGAAAGCCGACCCCAACTGAGTTGGGAAAAGGCTCGGTGAATAATGAACTCTGTTAGCTACCTGATTTGAGATATTTTTTTAGAACTAGGTGTAGGACTCGTTAAAATAAAGCTATTTACGAAAAATGCTTGCTGTTAATCAATAATTTAATGTTCTACGACCCACGGTTAAAAATTGATACAACAACCGGCTTCAAATTATCGAAATGGGACCAAATAATTGTTGGAATGGACCAAATTGAAATAGGGCCACTTGAAAAGTAGTAGTTTTAATTTTTTATTTTTTTTATGAAAATAAACATATACAGTTGATTTGAGAACCTCCTCCTTTTTGGAAGTCGGTTGAAAAGGTGTTAATAAGATTTACGGTTTTTTTTAACTCCGCGAGACCGCGGCCACTACCATGTTCATTGCTGCGGGCGTCTCTGGTGACACTAAGGTATTTCCAGTGGCGCCCGGTGGACTGGTCACGCTTGTAGCCTCTTCGGAAAATTTTCGGTAATCTACATTATTAGCGAGTAACATATGCTATTTTTTCATCACGCTACGATCAATAAGAGCGGAGTTGCAATGAAATATGTTTTAAAATCTACGTTAGAACGCGGACGAAATCGCTAGTGTCCGATATCAATACTTATCATATCTTATATCTTAACTTATATATTATATAAAGAGTTTGCAGCGATAGAGCGTTTTCACATTGCACGATAATGACACACGATATCGTGACGATATCGTAAGTAGTAGCAGTAACTTTACGGAAGAATGTAAATTATCATAAATACAATAACGTGCAATGTGAAAATGTCTAATAAGCTCTGTAACTACGGATCGGATTTTGAGAATTCTTTCACTGATATGTAGCTACATTCACCCTGAGTAACATAGGCTACTTTTTATCCCGGTAATGTTTTCCCACGGGAACCGGGAACGAGAGTACTATATCACGAAGGCGGAGCCAAGGAGATCAGCTAGTACGAAATATAAAGACTTTCAATGACCCTACAGAATAAATCTATTCATAGTTATATCCTAAACAATACTACAAAGATACAAAGACAAAATAACACATACATATACATAAGTACAGGGATCATTAGCCCATCCGTTTGTACTAACACACAAGACAATGAGTAATCAATCGCTTAGAAACGCTACCTAATAATTAGAAGGTACTGGCTCACTACGACGAATATTGTTATATTCTGGCTTATACACACAATAACTGATGCCTATACATAGCTTTTCGAATATTATATTACATTACACACGCGTTACACTCCCACAATTTACCGGTATTTTTAGTCCCACGTAATAGGAGGCAAGCCTATTGCCGTCACCGGGCACATAATAATGGGTATGGTCAAACTTTTTAATTAATTTAATAAGGTGGCAGTTATTTTATAATTAAAAAAAAATTGAAACCCGTTGTCTTGCGCTGAAAGGCAACAAAATCTTACGTGCCAGCCGCTGTTGCACAGCCAATTTAAGTCCTGGACGTCTCCTATATTGCATTATCCCGTTATTTTATTTTTATCCAGGTATACAGGGTGTCCCAGAAGTCGACGTCAAGCCGGAATCGGGTAAAAGGCTAGGTCATAACAGTTGTGAGAAAAATATAAAAAAAAATCTAGGTCTTGTATTTTAAAAATTATAGACGTTCAAAAAAAAGTAGAGAAAATCTACGCCTTGTGAATGTTTTTTCATTCCTGTAGCTACAGATATGTACCTTTTTGTTTTGTTTTTTTCTCTAATGTAACGCTGAACACTTTTTCTTTAAAGTCTAAACTGAAATTTAAAGTCAATTTCTCTAGCTCGGAAGTAAAATGTCACCATTTGCCCAACCAAACAATTCAAAATAAATACTTAGCTCAAATTTAACTGGCCACACTGAAAAAAAAAATGTACTAGATGAGTTAGGCAAGTAACTTTAAAAGTTAGCGCGTTTAATAAGGATTCTAAAACTGTAAAACACTCACTAGTTTATTTCTCGCATTGCGGCCATTTTTTTAATTTTCGAAAAAAAAACAGTTTTTTAAGTGTTTCATTACTTTACTTAGAAGTGATTCTGATGTACCCTGTGGCTTTCCACAAGACCGTAACTCTTAATATTATAGCTAGAAGAGTACCAATAGACTGATTTGACGAGTTGCGGCAACGATTAACGGAAGCAGCTGAATTTGTTAAGAACGGAAGATTCGCCCGTCAGATGTCGCGATCTTTAAGAAGAGCATTGCGAGCTTCCACTCTTTTTTCCACTTTTTTTGAACGTCTATAATTTTTAAACTACAAGACTTAGATTTTTTTTATATTTTTCTGACAACTGTTATGACCTAGCCTGTTACCCGATTCCGGCTTGACGTCGACTTCTGGGACACCCTATAAAACCTGGATAAAAATTAACTTAAGGGATAATGCAATGTGTTAAGTGCGAGTGCAACTGATGTTACTAATCACTTAACAATTGCAAGTAGACAATGTATGAACTAGGGCAAATAATAGTGTAAACGTCAGAATTTTCTGAATCTTAGATTACAACTTAAAATAAAGAAAAAACGTGGAGGCTCAGTCTTTGCTTCGATTACACAAAACAGTAATGCTAGAAACTGTTTATTAAAAATCAAATATCACTTTATGATTTAAAAGAAATGTACCACAGGGTAAAAATTATCGGTCCCATTTCAATATTATAGTACCTTGTCACAAATTGAAGTTGTTTTTTTTGTTAAATTATTCCAAATATCGTAAAGTTCGTCGTAGCAAACCGTCCCTTAATCGCCTTCCCATCCATCTTAGGGCGTCGACAGACCGCCTAGTGGCGACTCATCACGTTAATTTGTTACTGTGTGTACAAACCCTTAAGTAGGCTTTTCGTTTCATTTTCTTTCCTGTTTCCATCTTAACTGTTTATCTCTCCGACTTGGATGTTTTGTTGTGACAACTGTACTTAATGTTTAGCCAATGGCCACGTTTGACTTCGCAGTGGAAATAAATAATTTAACGTGCTGGGCCCATAACCTATTAGTAAATTTGACTGTTTCGGTGGCGTGGTCGGTAGTGCATCAGCTTTCGACTCCGGAGTCCCGGGTTCGATTCCCGGGTCAAATCAAATATTTGTGTGATCCACAAATGTTTGTTTCGGAGTTTGGATGTTTTACTATGTATATTATGTATGTTGTTTATCAGTTGTCCAGATCCCATAGCACAAGCTTATAGCTTAGTTTGGGCTAGATGACGTTGTGTGAAAAGGTCCAAAAAAATAAAAAATAAATATATATATATATATATAATGAAACACATACATACCCCTACCCCATATTGGGGGGTATGATTATATAGGTCTTTAAAAACATTAACATTGTTCTAAGACAATTTTTGGACTTAATATCTGTGTACGAGATATTAAATTTTAAAGAGCCTTTTTTGTTAAAAATATCCAGAAGCCTAAAAAAATAATTTAAAGGATAATAAAACAATGCATTCCATTATTTTCATTGTCACTTCAAATAGAAACTGTGTTACTTAGTGTTATTTTCAAAACGTCCGGGTTTGATATCCCACAGATTTTATTTTTAAATGTATGAATGCAGTTTTCTTGATATATAGGGTTATTTTAACAGATTTTTTATTTACAATAAGAATTACAATATACTTAATTATATACTAAAAATATTTACATTACATTACAAAATATCGTTTAAAAAATCCTCCGCGTCATTGCCGACTGGGAAGGTTCCCAGAATGCTGGCTGTGTTGCCACGCTGGATGGCGATACTTATTCTTTGAGCCAGAAAATAGCCAGCCTTCTGGTCCTGAGAAGCATCAATTAAGCTTTTAGCAATCTCTCTATAAAGGCGGCGAGCACTCGGACCCCATGACCCCAGTGTTTCAAACCCAAATGGCTCAAATATGTAATCACCTGCTAGGTTAGCATATTTACGCCGTTTGAGGCCTTCAGCCGATGCAGCAGCAGCGCCGGCACATCCGGATGTGCTTGGAAGGTGTGAAGGTGCTAAGGTGTCAACGCGTGTAGCGTCCCACACCAAAGGCCTTCCCATCTTCCACGGTAGCAACGACATACCGTCGGGGTTTAAACGTACCACAGATGTTTTAAGGGACCGTTTCTGGAGGTCATATGTAAATTTGGATGTCAGGATTTCTCCCAAGGAAAGTCTTACTTACTTTTAAAATAACCCATGTATACTTAAATCAATAGCATGACTTAGAACAGATCTTCGTATGTCTTATAGTTTGAGACATCCCCATACTGACCTCAATTTTACAAAGTCTATCAATTTAAATACAATTTTTGTCGTTCAATATCACGAACGAACTTGTCTCATCAATGTCACACATTCTGATAATGATCATGTGCGTGACATTGACGGATACGAGATTACGACCCCCCACCTTTTCCCCCTGTAACCCCCCTCCTCTCTCGACTTTTGGTACACACCCGGATTACCCGGTCAAAACTTCTAGATGCAATGAAGATATTATTTATGTGCGTCCTGTGATTTTGTGTTGTGTTTTAACTAAAACACACACATACATCACGCCTATATCCCTGATGGGGTACGCAGAGGTGCATTACACACCCACAATTTGTCAGAAATTTTGTTGGTCACTTAGTTGGCAAACCTATATCCTATTATCGTCACCGAGTACTAAAAAAAAACCTTTCAAAACTCTCTCTTAAAACTTTTCTATTTCAATACATGTCCATCCTAAGGTTGCCTGTAAGACTTTGGTCTTTAGCGTTAGGGGCCGCCCTTTGTACATTGGATATATATTTATTTTTTCTGTAATTTCTTATTGGTGTACAATAAAGATTATTCTAATCTAATCTAATCTACAATAACGTCTCAAATATCAATTTTAAACCAAAACTTCAACAGCCCAGGACAGATGCCACACACCTACCACCGGTATACATAATCAGCCAAGTGTAATTCTAAATCGCGCACAAACGGCAAAAAAATCACGTTTGTTGTATGGGAGCCCCGTTGTATGTGTATTCTGTTTTATAGTATTTATTGTTATAGAGGCAACAGAAATACATCATCTGTGAAAATGTTACTAAAGAAATTATAAATAGATAACTTATTGAGCGAAGCGAGCCGAAGGCGAGCGGAGCTCTCAACGGGTGACTCAAATTATTTTTCAAACGATTTTTGTTAAATTGTTTCTCGGCGAATACTCGGCCGATTTCGGATTTTCTTGCACTCATCAATAGCTTACAGAATTACCCAGGTTATTACGATGCCAGAATTTTGAATTTAAACTCGCTTCGCTCAAATATATGCTGCAGCGTAACGGTACGTTTCGCGACTGCGGCGACCTATAGCTATACCTATACCGATAGCTAACCTTAATAGCGCGATGTAGAAATTAGGAATATGATATGAAGCAAAATTTCGATGTTGTCGGTAGTGGTCATCGTAGCTCAGCTGGTCAGAGCAGTCCCCCTGTTAGGGAAAGGCCGTGGGTTCGAGTCCCGCCGATGACATCAGTTTTTGTGATCTATTTATAATTTCTTTCTTAATATTTTAAGAATAGTTTAAGCATACTCATTGCTTTAAAATACAAAAATATCTGTAAAAATTTCAACTTTCTAACCACGTTTAAGGGTTCATGAGATACAGCCCAAGGCAAACGGACGGAAAGCGAAGTCGCAGTAATAGTTTTACCCTTTGGATACGGAACCCTAAAATTTACACTTTACAAGAGGACAGAAAATAGGTTTAAAAAATCTAGTTCATTCACTAAGTATAAGAGTTAGGTCTAAGTTGAGTTGAGTAGGTACCTACGTAATATGTAGCTACTTTATCCCCGAGTTACATAGGCTACTTTTTCAACCAACTCCCAAAAAAGGAGGAGAAAACTATAACATAAATGTAAGTAGGTACTTGATAAGAAGACTAAATACACACACACACACACACACACACACAAAAACACACACTGAAACTTCTGTCTGTACCATTATGTTAAGTTGTTTTTATCTTTTTTTTATCTTTCTTTTTAATTATTCTCTATTCATTCTAAGTGCTATAGTATTAACCATGGAACACTCTGTCCCCATTATCTGAGACGTATTATATGTGGGATGCCTGGTAATCTGTCTGACAGGATCTTCCTAGTTCAGATACCAGTCTCTCACAAAGGTGCATCTTTTCATGTAACATTAAACCTAGTAACATTATACCTGGGGCGGGGCCCCAAGAGATTAGACTACGTCCTCGCCGTCCGCCCTGGACCCCAACTTGACCACGGTAACGCAGTGGCAAGTTGGGTGACCGAACGTCGACATCGAGAACTTGAGTGGCCAACACAGAAAGAAACTGCTTATCATGAATAAGCCAGAAGAGACCCCCGGTCCTGACACTGCCCTTCCCCGGGCAGTCTCAGCCGACGACTTACTGCATTATTCCCGGAACCTGATTATGCCTATCGATTTGGGGGCTCGCGTCGCGCCGCCTAGTTGCAGCGCGACGTCGACGCCCCAAGGAAATGTTGCTGCTGGGACTGACGATGGGTCAGCTCCCAGTAGTGTGAGGGGTAAGGGCCCTTCTTCTTCGCAGAAGAGGACCCTCGAGAAGGGGGGGCTGCCGCGCGACCGGAGCACTAGTTGCTCTGGGTGGGGGTCCCTCCTCTCCAGCGATTCGGAGGAGGAGGTGCCGGTGAAGACGGTGCGCACGCGTCTCGACGCCTACAGAAAGCGCCCGCCAACACCACCCCCGTCATCTGTGCCGTCCCTGCGCAGTCGCAGGGATATCGGTGTGCCGCCCGCGCGGGAGATAATGAGTATTTTCTCCCGCATGAACGCGGCCATGCGGGGGAGTAAAAACATGTCGGGGAGGAAGAAGATTGTGGCTTCACTGGTGGATGAAGCCCAATCCTCCCTCGACAAGCTCCTCGAGCGGAGCGTCACAGAGGAGGAGGCGAAGCTCCGCAAGCAGGTTGCGAGCCTGGAGGTGGAGCTCACTGCCTCCCGAAAGGAGATGGAAGATCTCCGTCGGGAGGTCGCTGAGCTGACCAAAGCGGTCAAGGCACCTCCAGGTCCCATGCCGCCTCCTCCTCTGACGGCTGGACCAGCGCCGAAGACGGCGCCTAGGACCGCGCCCACCATGGCGCCCGGCTCGCCGCCGAAGCCTGTACCGACTACGGTGCAGGTCCTGACGGCGATCGAGAGGCGCCTCGCGGTCCTGGAGGACCGGGCGTACCGCCCTCCGCTAGCGCGTCCCGCGTTTTCATACGCGGCGGCTGTCGGCGGTGCTCCCGCTCCGGGTCCAAGCGGCACACTCGCTGTCCGCCGCCCCGCTCCGCCCCCGTCCGCTTCAGCGAACCGGATGCCGGCCGAGACCGCGGCCCAGGCGCGGAAGGCCAAGGGGCGTGGTAAGAAGAGTGGCACCCCTGCCGCCTCGTCTTCCTCTAACGTCGCTCCCGTTGCTTCCTTACATCCCTCCAGACGGGAGGGATGGGAAGTAGTGGGAGCCAAGAAGAGGAAGACGAAGGCTGCCAAGAAAGCGGCCAAAGCCGCCGCGGCGAAGGCGCCGAAGAGGCCCCGCCCCCCTCGCTCCACCGCCGTCGTCCTGACGGTGACGACGGTAGGTGTGGAGAAAGGGGTGGGGTACGCCGACGTACTGAGGACCGTGAAGTCCTCAGTCAACCTCTCGGCCCTCGAAATACAAGGGGGGCTCCGGTGCAAGACGACACGCACCGGGGCTCGCCTCCTCGAGGTCTCCGGCGCCTCCAGCGGCCCTAAAGCTGACGCCCTAGCGGCTCAGCTTAGGGTCGCGCTGGACGAAGAAGCCGTCCGCGTCACCAGACCCACCAAATGCGCCGCATTGCGCATCACGGGTCTGGATGACGCGGCCACGACGGAGGAAGTTGTCTCCGCCGTCGTGGAGGCGGGCGGCTGCCCCCGTGACCAGGTGAAGGCTTCAGATATCTCCTTCGGCTCCACTGGTCACGGGATGACAGTCGTCCAGTGCCCCGTCGCGGCGGCACTGAAAGTGGCGGACGGACGAAGCCTCCTCGTAGGGGGCTTCCTAAAGGCGCAGGTGCACCTCCTTCGTGCCCGGGAAACCAGATGTTTCCGGTGCATGGTGGTGGGGCACGTCGGAGTGCAGTGTACAGCGGAAGTCACCGTGGGCGATCGGTGCTTCCGCTGCAGCCGGCCCGGTCACAAGGCAAGTGCCTGTGACGCCCCGCCTCGCTGCTTTAGATGCGAGGCGGAGGGCAAGACCGCGGATCACCGGGTCGGCAGCACAACCTGCGCCGCCTCGAAGCCAAAACCTCGTCCGTCCGCTGAGAGCGGTGGGGGTGCCGCCCTTGCGCGGCCAGTTGCTTCGCGGCGGGATGCGGTTATGGACGTCAATTAATGTCTGACGCCCGTATCCGTATCCTGCAAGTGAATTTGAACCACTGCCGTGCTGCTCAGGATCTTCTGTACCAGAGCATCCGGCAGTGGTCCATAAACTTGGCCGTGGTCGCCGAGCCGTACTACGTCCACCCGGGAAGCCCGGTGGACGAGGACGGCTCGGCCTGTTGTATCTTTGGGGGGTCCGCCGCAGACAACTCGCGCCTTGCGATCATTGCAAGGGGCCGCGGGTGTGTTGCGGCGGACTATGATGGGTTGGCAGTCGTGGCCACCTACATCTCGCCGAACATTGACGAGTCTCAGTTTGAGCTATGGCTCACTGAGCTCGACGTCGTCTTCGCTGCGTGCCGTCCTCGCCCTGTCCTGCTCCTGGGAGACTTCAACGCCTGGAGTGAGGCGTGGGGCTCCCGGGAAACCAGGGACAAGGGGAGGCTTCTTGAGGACTGGACCAGAACACGTGGTCTGGAGGTCCTCAACCGGGGGAATGTCGCCACCTTTTGGCGGCGGGGGGGGGAATCGATCGTGGACGTAACGTTCGCATCCCCTGACCTCGCCGCCCGTATTACAGGCTGGCGCGTGGAGGAGGGTGAGGAGACGCACTCGGATCATCGGTACATCCGGTTCGATGTCGTCCCCCCACCTGACCTCCCACAGCCGGTGGCAAATCCCCCGGATCCGCGTTGGGCACTTCACCATCTGGATCGGGAGGCTCTCCTGGAGGCATCCATCGTGCAGGCCTGGATTCCAGCGCCGGACCGGCCTGCCGATGTGGATGCCGAGGCGGAGTGGTTCAGGAGAGCCATGTCGCAAATCTGTGATGCGGCGATGCCTAGGGTTACACCCAGACCGGCCAGGAAGCAGGTGTACTGGTGGTCGCCGGAGATTGCAGAGCTGCGCGCAGCATGCATCTCCGCCCGCCGCCGGTACACCAGGTTTCGCCGGAGGCGTCGCCGCCCAGACGACGCGGCAGCCCGAGAGGCGGAGCTTTTTCAGGCATACAGGGAGGCTAAAGGTAATCTCCAGGAGACGATAAAGCGGGCCAAGACGGCGGCCCGCGAGGAGCTCCTGGAGACCCTGCAGCAGAACCCATGGGGGCGCCCGTACCTACAGGTCAGGGAGAAACTCCGACCTAGGGCGCCCCCACTGACCCAGAGTCTCCAGCCGCAGCAGCTGGAGCGGGTCATGGGCTCCCTGTTTCCGACGAGCGCGGAGGAGCACGTCCCTCCGCGCATGGCTCCGTCTCTGCCCGACGCGGATAGCACCAGCGAAGACGACGTACCCGAAGTCAGGGTGGGGGAGCTAGGTGCGGCAGTACTCCGGCTTAAACGCCGGAAAATCACTGCCCCCGGACCCGACGGCATTCCTGGCCGTGCATGGGTCCTGGCCCTCGAAGAACTCGGGCCTCGACTGATGGGGCTCTTTAGCGCATGCCTCGAAAGGGGCCAGTTTCCCAAGGTGTGGAGGACGGGGAAACTGGTCCTGATCCGTAAGGCGGGGCGGCCGGTGGACTCACCGTCCGGATACCGGCCGATCGTGTTGCTCGACGAGGTGTGTAAGCTCTTTGAGCGCATTATCGCGGAACGCCTCGTCGAGCATCTCACGAGTGTGGGGCCAGACCTGGCGGATAACCAGTTCGGTTTCCGTCGGGGACGCTCCACCGTGAGCGCGATCATGCGCGTGAAGAGCCGGACGGAGGAAGCAGTCTCGCAGGGCAAGGTGGTGGTGGCGGTGTCTCTTGACATCGCCAACGCGTTCAACACCTTGCCATGGAGCTGCGTTAGGGAGGCGCTCGTGTATCACGAAACGCCTCTCTACCTCCGTCGTATTGTCGGGGCCTATCTCTCGGAGAGGGCCATAGCTTTCCCCAGCTGGCTCGGGCCAGCTCGGCGAGATGTGTCGTGCGGTGTTCCGCAGGGGTCGGTCCTGGGGCCGCTTCTGTGGAACATCGGCTACGACTGGGTGCTGCGGGGTGCGTTGCCTAGGGGTGTCGGCGTAACGTGCTACGCCGACGATACCCTCGTCACGGCGCGGGGTGCAACGTACCAGGAGGCAGCACTCAAGGTCACGACGGGTGTTGCTCGAGTCGTGGGTCGGATACGGCAGCTGGGACTGGAGGTGGCCTTGCACAAGTCCGAGGTTCTGTGTTTTCACAGACCTCGGAACGGTCCACCAGAAGGTTCCAGCATAAATGTGGGAGGCGTTAGCATCGGCATCAAGCCCTCGATGAAGTACCTAGGGATCGTACTTGATAGCCGATGGAACTTCGGACCACATTTCCGAAGTTTGGTCCCCAAGGTGACGCAGGCATCGGTCGCGCTTTCGCGACTGATGCCCAACCTAAAGGGACCCAACGCCTCCTGCAGGAGACTGTACCTGGGGATCGTGCGGAGTATGGCCCTATACGGGGCTCCCGTATGGGCGGATAGGTTGGCGGTCAAGGGGAACGTGACTCTGTTAAACAGACCACTTAGAACCTTGGCCGTCAGAACCGTACGGGGGTACCGCACGATCTCCGGAGAGGCTGCATGTCTCCTAGCCGGGACCCCTCCATGGGACCTGGAAGCGAGAGCCCTTGCGTCATTGTTTCAATGGCGCAAGGAGGCGCTGGAGCGGGACCACAGGCCTGCGTCTCGAGAAATCGAGGACCAGCGGTCCCAACTCCGCCAGGATCTCATGGAGTCATGGAGGGTGCGACTTGAGCAACCCAAGGGGGGTGCCATCTTCATCGCGGCGGTGAGACCGATCATGGACGATTGGCTGCAGAGGCAGCATGGTGACCTCACGTACCGTGCGACGCAGATGGTTGCCGGGCATGGATGCTTCGGTAGCTATCTGTTTCGCATGCATCGTGAGGTCACACCCCGGTGTCAACACTGCGAGGTTTCCGACGACGACACCGCACTCCACACGTTGGTGGAGTGCTCAGCGTGGGCGAGTCAGCGCCGGGACCTCGTAGTGGGTCTGGGCGTGGATACCCTCTCGCTGGGGACCATGCTTCAAGCCATGGTATCCAGCGGGAGTAGGTGGAACACGGCCGTGTCCTTCTGCGAGCAAGTCATGCTCGCGAAGGAGGCGGCCGGGAGGGAGAGGGAGCGTACCCTCCCCGCCGAGTTCCGTAGTCGGCGGCCAGGCCGCCCCAGACTACGCGACTACGCCCAAGACTATCGTCCTCCATGATCGGGGCCTGAGGACGGCGGGATCGCCACCCACCGTCCTTGCAGAAGCAGGCTAGAAGGGTTGCGTGCTGCGGGGCCTTTGCCCCATAGCACGCAACCAGATTCACTCACTGACGCGGGATAAAACCCGACCCCAATGACGCGGGATTCTCGTCCCGACCAAACACCCGCAGAGACCACAGGGGTGGTCAAAGTCCGCCGGGCGCCACTGGACATACCCTCTGCTAGTAACCAGGGACGCCCGGCAACGGACGTTAGAGCGGCCGCGGCCTTGGGCCGCGGAATTAAAAAAAAAAAAAAAAAAAAAAAAGTAACATTATACCTTTGTGAAAGCGAAATAAATCAATTTTATTATTGAGCGGAGCGAAGCGGAGCTCAATCTTAGACGACAATAAGTGTAAATCGTTTGTGTGCCAACTCCTCCGAAACGGCTCGACCGATTTTGGGTCGACATCATACCCGGGAGTGCATATCTCTGAAATCATGAAAATAGAGCAAAAAAAATTAAGAAAATTTGCTCCGCTCAACATTTGCAATTAGTAGCATGCATTGCACACCTAGTTATTATATTATTACTAGCTGACCCGGGAAACGTTGTTTTGCTTTAGGGGTGGACTACCCTCAACTTTTAGGGGGATGAAAAATAGCCAATACGCACACAAAATTTCATGAGAATCGGTAAAGCCGTTTCGGAGGAGTTTAACTACAAACACCGCGACACGAGAATTTTATATATTAGATATTATAGCTTCTCAATTCGACTGAATGTTTTTTTATATTTTTGTTACCTCATATCTCTGGACTGGGTGAACCGATTTTAAATTATTTTTATTGTAAGCTACTACTTCCCAAGTGGCCCCATTCCTATAATTATTTGGTCCCATTTCGGTAATTTGAGGTCAGTTGTTGTGTCAATTTGAAGTCGGTTGTTGTGTCAATTTGAAGTCGGTTGTTGTGTCAATTTGAAGTCGGTTTTTGTGTCAGTTTGAAGTCGGTTGTTGTTTCAATTTGAAGTAGGTTGCTGGTCAATTTTTGACGTGTATGTTCCGAGAAAACTATCAACTTAGATATTCCCTCAGGAGGCACAGATTTGCTTTGATATTTAAGACAGACAGACAGACATATATCACGCCTATACCCCCGAAGGCGTAGGCAGAGGTGCATTACACACCCACAATTTGCCAATATTTTTGGTCCCACGTAGTAGGGGGCAAGCCTATTGCCGTCACCGGGCACATATATCATGGGGTATGTCCAAAATGGCCAAATGAATTTAATTACAAGTAGCAGCTATACAGTAATTTTGAAAAAAAAAACTTGAAACCCGTAGCCTTGCAATGAAATGTTGATGAAAGGGAACAAAATCTTACGTGACAGCCGCTATGGCACAGTTAATTAAAGTCCTGGGCGTCTCGGACTTGTATATCTCGTAATATGTCAACCGATATGAAATAAATTAAGATATTTGTCCTTCGGGGATACAGATCAGGTTACTTTAATATACCGAATACCACCCTAACTATATGATTTGTCAAAACCAGTGCATCAGATCAGTTCCATCGCATCCGTCTACGTCACTAGCAGGGTAACGCCTCCACTTATCGACCGAGTGGAATGAATAAGTTTGATACTAGAGTTTGTTGTAAGACAACGGATTTGTTCTCCTCTACAGGCCAAACGGCGTGATGGATTACGATAAATGAGGTATCAAATGAAAGGTATTTATCTCCTGAGTGACATAGGGTACTTAGTTACAACTAAATAACTGTAAATAAAAATAAATAATAAAATATTGCACTTAACCGGATATTTAACTATAAGCAGATGGGACTCGAATATCAGTTCAAACCTAGATGCCAACTGACTAGTTAAGTGCAGTAGGGTTTTTTTTATTATTTAATTATTTATTTTTATTGATCTATACCTTGATAGTTATTACAGTAAATAATACAAGCCGTTCGTCTCGTCGTAGACCTAGTGAATATTAAAACATAAGTTGGGCTCTTTGCTCCCACACACATACACACACACTTCACGCCTATATCCCCGAAGAGGCAGGCAGAGGTGCATTACACACCCACAATTTGTATTTGCTCCCATATACTATATTATCAAAAAATCACAAAAAATAACTTGTGAGTCAAGGAAAACTTGTAGTAAGTAAAAAATTCGTAGAGATCCCATAAACTAGTGGTCGACAATATGCTCTAATACCGCCCAAACATTTAAAATACCATTGGGTCTTTTCTCTCCCATTTCACCTAATCAAAAAGCTCGTGACGAAAAATTATTTTTAAATCAAGGAACATTTGTGCCAAGTTTCATTGAGATCAGAAAAATAATTTAGCCGCTAGCTCAGACGGAATAGACAAAGAGACGAAAGCAAAATTTTCTAGTCTATGTGGTTCAGTAAATGTGGCCACTAGCCTGGAACACACAGTCAGGCAGACTCACAAAATTCAAACCAACGAATTACATTACAGACGTTTTTGACTGAGGGAGCGAAGCGACCGAAGTCTCCGTTTCAACTTGCAGACTGGGGAGAATTTCTTTCGTCTGTACCTCTACATCTACGGGTTCTGTCAGATCATGTTTGAGGCCGTATTTATCAACCGATTTGCATGAAACTTTACACACACACTCCTTGCTTACAATGAGTTACATTTGAATGATATTTTTTGGATTGGATGACAAATGAAAGAGTAAATAAATAATAAAAGAAAATTGAAGAAGAAATTTGAAAAACAAATGTCATGCAAATAAATACAATTCAAGAATAAACAAATCCGGTCCCGAAGTCCACGGTTCACAGAACCACTAGTATAACTTTTATTAACATGTCAAGCATCATCATCCAGTGAGCCTTTTCTAACACAGGGGGTCGACTTTCCAGTCTAACTGCGATTCGACTGAAATTCGATATTTTCCGTGAAGCGACTGCCATCTGATAATCTCATCAAACCTGTAAATCTGTTCCAAATATCTTCGCGGTTTGTCCGAAACCTCTAATCTGTGATAATCTAGTTGCTTGAAGATAAATAGCGGACTAGGGAGGTAAGCAGGGCAGTAACGATGACGTCATGACGGGGACGATTGGCACTATCAATCACATACACACCCACTGCGTGCTCGTACATATTCCGCGACCGTGCCGTAAAAAAAGTTCATTTATTTTTTTATAGACACCACAAACTGCTATAAGAAATCACGCCATCATCGTCGAAAAGGTAGATAGAGTGTTTATTACGCTCATATTTCGATAGTAATTTTGTTGGGTTCACGTAATAGCAAGCCGGACTATTATTTCCGAGGTCTACGGATTTATTTGCCAGACTTCGTCGTTTCTAGTATTATTTTAAAAATATTGTGAATGGCTCAGAATCAGATATAACTCTAAGACATGATAGTTTTCGGATTGGTTTAAGTATTTCAATTGTTGACTGCTTCGGTGGCGTGGTCGGTAGTGCATCGGCTTTCGACTCTGAAGTCTCGGGTTCGATTCCCGGGTCTGAAATATTTGTGTGATACAAAAATGTTGTTTCGGAGTTTTCTATGTATATTATGTATGTATTTAGAAATATATAAGTATGTTTATCAGTTGTCTAGATCCCATAGCACAAGCTTAGAGCTTAGTTTGGGCTAGATGACGTTGTGTGAGAATGTCTAAAATATTTATTTATTTATTATTATTTCCAGTTCAGTTCCAGTCGCACCTGTGATCAGTCGTTTTTGCAATTTAGATTTCAAAATTGACGGACTATGGCGTTTTGGGCTCTAGAGACGTTGATAGTGCCCTCAAATATCCATGCAGATAAATAAAATTGAAGTGTGAAATGAAATGAAATGAAATAAAATGATTTATTTATTTGTATAGGTCACTAAATGGCTCTTACAAACGTCAGTAAGTACTTAAAATAAAAAAAATGTCATTGCTTCTATATTGACATGCCAGATTCACAAAGCAATAAGTAGAACCAATAGAAATAACCTGGCAATAAAACTCTCGGTCACTCTTTTTCAATAATTGACTAATTTACACATTTTCTTAAGACTAAATGTGGACGAATGTACATTGGTCTCGTGTCAAAATCAAAAAGCGTATACCTATAATGCAACAAAAAAAAAATATAGTCACCTAAGTACAAAATATGCTACCATTACGGCATTTTAGGAGGCGCTGCACCATGCTCAAGCCAGACACTTTTATCGTTAAGGTAGTCAACTGTCTTATAATATGCTTTTTGACATAAAGTGGTCTTTATAAAAGTTTTAAATTTATTGTCGGGCATACAAAGGACCTATTCAGGCAATTTATTGTCGGGCATACAAAGAACCGGTTCAGGCAATTTTTTATTTATAGTGTCTTTATGTTATTTTAATTTAACAGCTTTTCACTAAATGCATATGAAAGTAGATATTTGCTTGTCTGTCTGTGTCTTTGTTCCGGGTAATTTCTAAAACGACTGAACTGGTATTAACGAGACTTTCACTGACAGAAAGCTGATGTACTAAGGTGTAACAAGGCTACAATATACAATATTACATTATTGTACACCAATACAAATACAAAAATAAATACAGAAACTAGTTTATCATTAGTATGTACAATTGGCGGCCTTATTAAGGCCGCCTTATGTCCATCCTAAGGTTACCTGTAAGAACATGTACATAAGTAGATAGAAGTAAAATGAAAAAGTGGATAGCTATTGGCGTAGGATTATAGCTACTTTTTATCTCCGGGAATGTGCTCTCACGGGAATTGAAAATTAAAAATAAAAATTCTGCGGGTAAGGCCGCGGGCGTCTACTAGTTTAGTGTAGATTGACAAGACCTGGTTCTACCAACTAAACAAGACACCATTGAATGGCGTTAGTACGGTCATTTTGTGAATTATTTGAGAAAAAAAGATGGCAAACTTCACTACTTATAAAAAACAATATACATAAGCACACTTACTTTTGAACTCCTTCCTTTTTCAAGTAAGTTAAACACCAAATAGTTCCCATAACACGTACACTCATATAGATAATCGTCCTCTTCCGTTCCGTTCCCGAGACGCGGGTGACAAATGGACCGACACCGCAAATTGAGTTTGGATGCCTCCAGACGTTTTAACGTTTAATCATTCCACTATTCAGACATTTACTTTACTTGTCACCGCACAAAAGAATTTTACGCGAGATTTTTGCTGACACTTCTTTAACTTCATACACACAACGTACACACAAAAACACACACACACACATATCACGCCTATATCCCAGAAGGGTAGGCAAAGGTGCATTACACACCCACAACTTGCCAGTATTTTTAGTCCCACGTAATAGGGGGCCAGGCTATTGCCGTCACCGGGCACATTTAAGTATAATGGGTTATGTCCAAAATGGCCGAATGAATTTAATAAAAAGTAGCAGCTATATTGTAATTTTGAAAAAAAATTGAAACCCTGTGATGAAATGCTGATGAAAGGTAACAAAATCTTACGTGCCAGCCGCTATGGCACAGCCAATTAAAGTCCTGCATGGGCGTTTCGGACTCGGGCTAAAATTTACACAAAAACCAACTTCAAATTACCAAAATGGGACCAAATTAAAATGGGACTACTTAGGAAGTAGCAGATTTCAATTAGAAAATAAAAATTTCAAAATCGATTCAGTACAAAAGCCAGAAATTTCAAATATGAGGTAAAAACATAAAACACTTTAAAATGTCTTCAGAGTTTCTTGCCTCTGGACACCAAAATTACGCTGGCCCAAACGCTTATTCTGCCCATTTAGACTATGCGGCTGAGCGACTGAGACTTACCTAAGCGTAGTCCCACCGAAGAAAATTTTGAGCGCTTCAGGGCTTTACGTAATCACTGCAATCGTCTGTGTCGTGATGCAAAGCGTCGCCATTTCCATAAATCCTTAGATACCCGTGATTCCTCCGTGATTTGGAAATTTCTTAAAGCTAATGGTATCGGCAAATCTCCTTCTGTAGATTGCATTGACATTGATTTGGGTGCCCTTAACAAGCATTTCTCACAACCTCCAGTTACACTTGACCCAATTATTAAGGCACGCACCCTGTCCAATCTTTCCCAGATTCCGAGTCCATCATGTCCCTCGTTTGAACTGGTCACAGTATGTGAAGACGAGGTAAGGAAATCTCTTCTTGCTATTACTTCTTCTGCGGTAGGTAACGACCAATTATGCTCAAAGATGTTTACTCCAATCCTTCCTGCGATTATCCCTGTCCTCACCCATATATTTAACTTTTCTCTGTACGCGGGTGTCTTTCCTACGGCTTGGAAACAAGCACTCATTATACCACTTCCTAAAACTTCGAATCCCACCTTATTATCCCAGTTCTGACCTATCTCCATTCTCCCTTTCCTATCCAAAGTCCTGGAGCATATCGTTCATAGACAGCTTTCTGGTCACCTATCGCAGAATAATCTCCACAGTCCATTTCAATCTGGATTTCGATCGGGCCACAGTACAGTGACGGCTCTCTTAAAGGTCACGGATGATATTCGTTGGGCCATGGAGAGTAGGTCGCTTACGGTTCTGTGGTACTACTGGATTTCAGTAGTGCCTTCAACTCCGTGGACTTCGACGTCCTGCTCGGAATTCTAAAATCCCTCAATTTCACCCCGGAGTCTGTGGCCTGGTTTGACTCATATCTTAAGGGACGCTCGCAGTCCGTTCGCCACAGTACTCAGAGTGGTGTGACCTCAGTGCCGGTGTCCCTCAAGGTGACGTACTTTCTCCTTTACTATTTTCCATTTTCATCAACTCTGCTGTCCGAGTTATCTCCTCTAACTTCCATCTCTATGCAGATGACTTGCAGCTATATCGCCATTTCACTTTAAACGAGTATAGAACTGCTATTGCCGCCATAAACAGTGATCTCAAGGCTATTAGTGAGTGGGCCAGTTCGTGTGGTCTTCTTATTAATCCCAATAAGTCTAAAGCGATGATCATTTGCAGTAGACAGATTCGAGGTGCGTTGGACATGGCGACATTTCCGCCGATTGTCCTGGATAACTCCGCGATCCCCTATACTGATAGCGCGAAAAATCTTGGTGTTGTCACCGACTGCAATTTGTCGTGGAACGCTCATGTCGGCGAATTGAGTAAGAAGGTCCACTATACTTTCCACACCCTTAAATGTCTTCAAAGCTTCTTGCCCTTGAACATAAAGATCTCCATTGCGCAGACGTTGATCCAGCCCATCTTGGACTATGCGGATGCCTGCTACCTGGATGCCACCGAGGAGCTTCTTAATAAACTTGAGCGTTTGCAAAATCTGTGTATTCGTTTTATCTTCAACTTACGCAAGTATGATCATATATCACAATTCCGCAAAGAACTCAAGTGGCTCCCAATCCGACTTCGGAGAAATGCTCGGATATTGTGTCTGCTATATAACATCCTACACAACCCTTCCTATCCGTCCTATCTACGGGAGTGTTTCTCTTACGTTAACGCACCTGATGCCCCGTGTAGGTCACATCTCCAATACCGCCTATCCTGTCCCTCTCACAAATCCGACTTCTACTCCTACTCCTTCACTGTTCATGCGGTCAGGCTGTGGAACTCGCTTCCGCCGAACATACAGCGCTGTAACACCATCTTCACCTTTAAGCGGAAAGTGAAAGAGCACTATCTCTCCTCTCTGTCGTGACCATCTTTATCTTTTTATGTATATTTATATGTATATTTATATATATATATATACTTGTTTAATATATATATGTGTAATGTGTATGTAGTAATTAATTAAGTAGATTTTTTATATGTGTATATGGATTTATGTATGGTATATAAGCGTTATGTATATTTAGGTAAGTATGTATTGTATTTCATAGTAAGCTCATCAACCTACGCACACTTAATACTTTTCTTCAACTAAGCATCTCCTTCCCTGGCCCACTGGAAAAGATTTCTTAGAAATAAGTGGTGCCTTTGTACTAAAACTCTATCCTACTGTTCTTATCTCGTTCTTATCTCGCTCTTCCTTCTTGTGTGTACATAAATAAATAAATAAATAAAATAAATAAATGCGGATGCTTGCTGCATGCGATATTACTGAGGAGCTCTTAAACTAACTTGAGCGGTTGCAAAATTTAGGTATTCGATTTATTTTTAACTTACGTAAGTATGATCACGTCTCAAAATTTCGTAAGGAACTCAAGTGGCTCCCAATCCGCCTTCGTAGGAATACTCGGTTATTATGTCCTAGGTTATTGTGTCCTACACAATCCCTCATATCCTTCCTATTTGCGGGAGCGGTTCACTCTGATGCGCGCATCAGATGAATCGTGCCGGCCTCACCTCTCCTATCGCCTCAACTGTCCTTCCCATAAATCCGATTTCTTTTCCTACTCTTTTTCTGTTCATGCTGTTCGGCTGTGGAACGCTCTTCCGGACGATACAAGGAACTGCAAAACTGTATATGTCTTCAAGAAGAAAGTGAAGGAATACTATCTCGCTTCCCTTTCTTAACTATTTGTATGTTAATGTATGTATGTTTACTTAATAGTGATAGTTTTGTTTATACGTAGGTCACACTATAAGTTTTGCGTAACTTAAAAAAACAACATGTTAAAACCAAAATATTATGTTTATTGCTTTTCAAAATACTCTCCTTTACATTTTAAACATTTTTTCATGCGATCGAACCATTTTTTAAAACAGGAGGACCACAGATCTGAAGGCATGTTTTCTACGTGCTGATTGAACGCTATCACTGCCTCTTCGGAGTTGGTAAAAGTAAAACCTCTCATCAAATCTTTGATTTTGGGGAAAATACAGAAATTACAGGGTGCGAGGTCGGGGCTATGCGCAGGATGGGTGACGAGTTGTACTTTTTCGGAAGCTAAATTGATTTTGTTTTGTTAGCTGTGTGTGAAGAAGCGTTGTCTTGATGTAGGAGAACGCGGCTTTTGGGTCGTCTTTCGCGAACTTTTTCTAACACCACTTTTTTTTTGGGTAAACAAATAGTAGTATACCACTTGGCATTAACACTCTTTTGATCTTCAAGTACAATTGTACAGATGGGACCCGTAGCTGAGAAAAAAAACGCGATCATTTTTTTACCAACGTTTCTCGCCTGCCTCACTTTGCTTGGCTTGTTCTCATTTTCAAACACCCATTCACAAGATTGCTGTTCTTTTTCGGGTTCAAAACCATAAATCCAGGTTTCGTCTTCTGTGACAATGTCATAAACAGCATTAGAATGTCCGTGGTCGTACTTCAGTAGCATCTGTGAGCACTATCGGCACCACGCGAGCCCGCTTCTGCTCCGCTGTCAGTTCATGAGGGATCCAACGACAACACAGTTTCCGAACTTTGAATTCTTCGTGTAAAATTTTCTGGATTTGACTCATACCAATCCCCAATAGTCCTCGAATTGTCTCATAGGTAATCCGTGGGATTTCTTCAATTAACCGCTTAACAGTAGCCACATTTTTTTTCGTTGACGGCAGTTGAAGGCCGCCCTTCACGAAATTCGTCATGTAAAGAAACTCGACCTCTCTCAAATTCAGCAAACCATCGCCTCACGGTGCTCAAACAAGGTGCTTCTCTCCCAAAAGCATTTTGAAGACGAGCGGCACAGTCTTGCGGAGAGAGAGAACTTTTAAAATCATAAAAAATCATCGCTCTAAAATCTTTTCGACTTAATTCCATTTTCGTTGCATACGTAGAACTTTGATGTGTGATAAAAAACAATTGACAAATGATTTCCCTTCAATTGTTTTTTTTGTTACTAAGAAGGTTACAAAGTTTAAAAAAATATAACATTCGAAATTCAAATAGTTCCGATTAGCTAGAAGCACAGATTGATAAATAGTTACTACGTAACAGATACATCACTCATACAAAAGCGAAAATACCTACCATTTTTTTATTAGTCAATCAATAAGTTTTAGTTTTATATAATGATTTATATTTTTTATAGATCAATAAATAAAAACGGCAAAGAAATTACGTTTGTTGTATGGGTTGTACCCATATTGTGTTGTGTATATTTATTTTATTCTGGTTTTTAGTATTTGTTGTTATAGCGGTTTTTTATTTGTTGTTTTATTATATTATTTGTTGTTATATTAAAATAGTGCATACCATTTGCATACCTACTATAATCCGCACAATAATTACGTGGTTTCTGCATTTCGAAGCGTAAGCGCGGGAAACGTGCGTTGCGGTGCGATGCGATCGCTCAGGCGAGCGTTCGGCAGCCCTCTGCCAGTTTGTACTCTCGAAGGTACGCCGAGCGGTAGGTATATAGCGCGCGGCCTTGAGCGAGTGACGGAGGCCTGCTAGAAGTGCAAAACTTTTAGTGTGCCCCATGTACCAGCGGGTGTCGGCTACCGAGGAACGCAAAAATAGTTATAATTGACTTAAGAGCTAAGGTATTTGAAAATTTGACTTTATTGTAATGTATTTAGTGATGTAGTGAATAATGATTTGCACAATTTGAAAATGTTGACGGCGATAAATACCATGAGATCGAATCGATGATGTTAGGTGGTATCAGTCTTCGTATGTTATGAAAGGGTTTAAAGACTGTACTGTTAATGGTAGTTCTATAACTAACTAATGGCTGAATAGGTAAAAAAAAAAAAAAAAAGTCTCTGGCATGAAGTCGTTAAGTCTAGAATTCATTGAGACCCCTCCGTGCCTCGGAGAGTACGTTAAGCCGTCGGTCCCGGTTGTCATACTAACATCTATGGCAGTCGTTAGAGGTAGTTGGAGCCCAAAATAAAAAATCCGACCGGTCTAACTGCAGGACTTCGATATCGCCCATGGGTTGTGAAGGTCAGATGGCAGTCGCTTCACGGAAAATATAGTTCAGCCGAATCGCAGTTAGACTGGAAAGCCGACCCCAACACAGTTGGGAAAAGGCTCGGTGAATGATGAATGTATGTATGTTTATGATAAGTTAATATGTATGTATTTGTGTATTTATGTAGTTATAGTGTATGTAAGTTTATTAACCTTAACAACCGTACCAACCTGCACACACACCAGCATCTGATTGAACTCACTTCTCCATTCCTAGGCCCACTGGAAGAGATCTCTTTAGAGATAAGTGGCGCTATTGTATACATGTATATAATGTTTCCAATTTCACTATATTGTATATACTGTGTGTACACAAATAAATAAATAAAAAATAATAATAAAAATAAATAAAAAAACAGTCGAATTGAGAACCTCCTCCTTTTTTGAAAATCGGTTGAAAATTACCCTTTTATCCCCGTAAACAGAGGCATTTATGATACCCACATTTCGCCTTTACTTTGTCGCACGTAATAGAGGGCAAGGCTATTGACGCTTTCGGGCACTTTGGATTAATTGACGAAATTCAAAGTCTATTATTTATTAACCAGCTGTTTTAACGAATTCGTGCCGCTATCATTTTAGTTTTCAAACTTTCCCTAAACCTCTACAAATATTTCAAGACTAATATTAGCCAAATCGGTCCAGCCGTTCAAACGAAAGGAAACAGAAGGTAGATGTAGGTCACAAATTACACTTATAAACGTCGATATTACATTTAATGCCATATTACTCGTAGCAAGATGGTAGAGCCTGTGAACAAAGAACCTTGCTGTTCGATAAAACGGTTCGGAACTCCATCATACTACATTTCTTGGACGGAAACCATAAGAACGGACGTTATAGTTCGACGGCCGTTTAGGTTACCCTTTTCTTAAAGGAAGATGCACACAGCTCCCCGGCCACCCCTTCGACTGTGAGTACCTATTGCGCGTAATACAGTTGCCAAATAATAAAACAAGATCTATCATTGTGACTTTGTGTGATTACCATATCACCAATTCTACATAAAACATACAAACATAATATTATAACCACGCCTCTACCCCGGAGCGTGTAAGCAGAGATGCAATAGTTTTCTTAACTCCAAAAATATTACAGAAATTCGTGTAAAACATGCTTCGCGTCATGTTTCATTGGGTTTCCAGAACGATGGCTACGTTACGTAGAGTTCTGTTTCTTTATTTATTTTATTTATAATTTTAGTACATACACACAAAAAAATAAACAAGAAACAGAAGTACAAAAGAATAAAGTGAGCATAGTACAAGGGCACTACTTATTCCTAAAGGAATCTCTTCTAGCAGGCCTGAGAGGAGAAGTAAGAGTTCTACTATTGCTATACAGACGAGATATAGACGTTTGGCGATATCTCTAAAAAGGAAGTATCTTTTTAAGTTCAGGTTGGGCCTGCTTAAAAGAATGCTTGGACTGCAACTGCAGAGAGATTCTGTTTAGTGATAGGTACTTACCAATGTAACATTATGTTCTGGTTATTTTGAGATATATTTTGGTATGAATTTCTAATAGTGCCCGGTCACAGCAGAAGGTTTGCCCTCTATTACGGCAAAAGGTGGGTGTGTAATCTACCTCTGCCTACCCTATAGAGGATATAGGTGTGATTATATGTATGTGTAACTCTAAATGTCTAAGTTTTCGCTGTAAAATTCTCCTGTTATTGATTATCTATACAGTGTTATTTCTAGCCCGACAGCATAATATTTTACTACCCAAAGCACACACTGCACTTGCCGACATACACATTCACAAACACACATAAACATGTGCGTGTGTGTGTGCAGCATACATGTGAGGGTTAAGAAAAATACTCGTGTCGCGGGTTTTCCTCGGGAATAAAAGTGGGGTGGAGTGAGATTTATAGTACATTTTTAGTGGTTTTCATTTTTTTTAACTTGCGACGGAAAAGGTGGTGTTCTATTAGTTTTTTAACCCTTAACGAAAAACGAGGTGTGTTACTAACGTATGTATCTTTTTATCTACTGTCTGTCTGTGAAAGCCATAAAACGTTTTCCACATCTCATCATGGATTTTTTGTGAAAGGTTTTCTTTATTAATTGTTATTTATTGATAACAAATACCTCGCCAAACCAAAAGCCAGGACAGATGTTACTACACTAAATATAATATCCGCAGTCCGAGCATAAAAATAATACCTATGTTAAAATGCAGCGGTTGATTCAATCAGGGTTATGATAGGTTCACTCTCTCCTCTACTCCTCACTCTCTACTCATATATAAAGCTGAAGAGTTTATTTGATTGAACTTTCTAATCACAGTCCAATTATCTATATTTTAATATGGGATGTATAGAAATGTGTTATTGTTTTCATATTTAATCTAAAATTCTTCGACTGCATTGGTGGCGTGGTCGGTAGTGCATCCGCTTTCGACGCCGGAGTCTCGGGTTCGATTTTCGGTCGGGACAAACTTTGTGTGATGACAGATACTTTTGTACCGAAGTCTGGATGTTTCCTATGTAAAATAACCAACCAGAATGGCCTCCGTAGGCGACCGCTCCTGCATGCACCGTTTGCATCAACAAATTATAGACGCAATAGCTTCAGTATACGTAGTGTGAGGGCATTTAACGACTTATCTGCGCAATTTGAAATCGACCTCTTTTGTACTAGTGCACACAGTGTAAGAAAACTAATTAATAGGGAGTACTTTGGGACGACGACGGCGACGGCAGAGGACAGATGACCTTGAACAGGCATCTGGACCCAATCTAGTTTTTTATGAACTGTTTTATTTTGTTATTTTGGTGACGGTATGTTGATGTGTACAATGTTTGGATTTTTTTTTGTTTTGGTTTTTTTTTTTCGTTGTTTTCATTATGTTTATTTTCAAACCGGCGACTATAGTGTCATCACTATATGTGGAAGCTTGTTTTTGGCAAGTGTCACTGACCACTCTTGATTAATGATTGTAAACTCAATAGCTGTAAGCTTTCCTAAAAATAAAATAAATAAATAAATAATAAAATGTGTATGTACGAGTATTTACAAAAAAAATGTAAATAAGTATTTATATCAGTTATCTAGTACTCATATCACAAGCTCTGCTTAGTTTGAGACTAGATGGCGTTGTGTGAATTGTCCTAACATGTTTATTCAGCGGTAATAACGCCTGTTTTCCTGAAACGACAATTTCGCTTCGATTCGTTTTCGCCAATAATATTTTTTGTTCTCATAATAACTATCGCGCCTATAGCCATCAACTGGGCAATGATTACCACAGCCTAGCCCGTTAATCAACAGGTACACCAACAAGTAACGTTGGCTTGGGACTCTAAAAATACTCCAACACCAAATCAGTCATTTTATATTTTTCATCTCCAAAAAATATCATCCCAATTCGTATCCATACCTCTCGACATTTCCTAATACCCCTACATATAAGTCTTTTTCTACGTCACACGTATATTCGCCTTCCTCCTTACTTACCTTGTTAGAACGAGACAGAAAACTAGTTTAGGACTAACAATTTATATGTTGGCTGGGTCAGGGATATAAAAATCGTTCTCCCGACATATACTTACCTATGTATAGTATGTTAGAAAACATTAAGATTTCGTTATTACTAGAAGTTATGGTTCTTTTTTTGGTGTAAAGAATATTATGGGGTGCTAAGGGATCCTAACATAATTCACGGCCGAAGTCTTCTGTCTACACCCGGTGCACCTGCTGACAATAAGGCTCTGTCAAATTCGACTACTTCGGTGGCTTGGTTCGATTCCCGGTCGGTTTAAACTTTGTGTGACGACATTTACGTTTGTGCCGAAGTCTGGGTGTTTCCGGCGCACTGGTATAAGTCTCAAATATCAAGTCGAATCAAATATTTGTGTGATCTACAAATATTTCTTTAATAATATAATATATAATAATATTTAATATGTATGTATTTAGAAAGTATATAAGTATGTTTATCAGTTGTCTATAGAACCCATAGCACAAGCTTATATTAATTTAATTTGGGCTAGATGATGTTGTGTGAGAATATCCAAAAATATTTATTATTTATTTATTTATAATATGTATGTATTTTCAAAAAAAAAATATAAGTATTTATATCAGTTTATCTAGTACTCATATCAGAAGCTCTGCTTAGTTTGAGACTAGATTGAGGCGTTTTGTGTGCATTGTCCATTAAATTGTCCAAAGTACCTAAAGATGGCATAAGGTTGACTCCCTATTACTTGGAACCAACTATGGCTGTTGGCGACTGGCGAAAAGTGGGCATATTAAACACCCTTTGGGGACAGAGTCGTGATTTTGGCACTTAAGTAAAAAGTCTTACTTTTTCTATGAGCACGGTGAATCGATTTTAATGTTTAGTTTAATAAATAGTTAATATAGTTAAGTTCAATAAATAATTAGTTCAATAAATAAAGATACTTTGAATAAATAATTAGTTCAATAAATAAAGATACTTTGAATAATTAACGAGAAAGTTTTCGTGTGGATTGGGCGTTTTCACATTGCACGATATCGTCCACAATATCGCGACGATATCGTCACGATAATTTACATTCTTACCTTAAAGTTACTACTTACGATATCGTCACGATATCGTGTGTCGTTATCGTGCTATGTGAAAACGCCTATTCACAGGTCTCAGATATTATAAGTACATAATCTGAGATCACTGATCACAAAATCACGTCTTTGTCGTCGAAGGGGTAGACAGAGATGTTCATTATACCCTTAAAAATCACGTCTTTGTCGTGGAAGGGGTAGGCAGAGATCTTTTAGTTGGTCCCACGTAATAGGAGGCGAATCTATTTCCAGGAACTTTGAAGAGGTACAATTGTTGTAGCCTCGTCTGTCACAGGTGATTTGGTCCCTGGAGATAGTTCTTACGGCCCCTTAATACCCAAATTAAAAACAAAGAAACGTCAAATTAAAATAAAATTATTTGTCCAACAGCACTGCCAACAAAAAGATGGCCTGGAATACGCCGCGTGGTCACGACCACGAGGCGCCATGGCCATCAAACACGGCTATGAGGTGAGAAAAGTAGTAAAAAAAGTTATATAGTATACAATTATGGTCAATATTGTAGAATTTAGTATAGAAATCTGGTCAATATTGTAGAATTTAGTTACAAACATGGTCAATTTCGTAGAATTTAGTATACAATTATGGTAAATTTCGTAGAATTTAGTAAACAATTATGGTAAATTTTGTAGAATTTAGAATAGTACAAAGTTTGTGGTCGGTATAATTGTGTTTAATTAGTGTAGTTTTTCACAATTTTTATGGCTTAAAGCTGTACAAAATGTAGATAGTTTAACTACTCTAAATCAATGTAATTTTAGTAGATGTCTTTTAGTGGAATTTGTTGTATTTGATTAATACACCCACTCTTTTAAAAGTGTATTTTTGTGTTGAACAGTACATTTATCCAGGAAGTCAATATTATATGATTACGCTAGAATTGATAGGAGCGGAGCAAAACATCAAAACAACGAAATATCAAAAATTATTCCAAGACCTTCAATAGTAGCCTAGCTTGTTATACCTTGTTGAATAGCTAATGAAACGTAGATATTTTGAAGCGTGTCTGCAGCCTAGGTGTCATAGATTTTTTTTTAATATTGCTGGTTGAAGTTTGATTTGTACTGATTTTTTATTGATGCTATAACTATCAATCTTCTATCTACGACCCATTTAGTTGAGGTAACTCTAATTTTATTTTTTATAATGATGAAAAAACTAATCTGCTACACAAAAATCGTATAAAAATAAAAATTAGAACAAAAATAAACGAAAAAGATAGGCCAATAGACAAGAAATCGGCATTTAAAAAAAAAATCTTCAAAGCCTTATAACTAGAAAAGGGTTAGGTTAAGGGACAGGGGCCCAAGGTGAAATTTATCAGAAATGGTGGGAACTACCACCCCTGAACGGGGTTCGCACGACTTACCAGGTAACCCTGTATATAATTAAAAAAATGCTGAATAATAATTAAAAAATTGAGAACGCTCAAAATATTTTTTTTAACATTTTGCCATATACTATTAAAAACACATTTCCAAAGTTTATATAAACATTCATTGACTGGCCCTGGGTTCCGAGATTTTACCATTTTTATCCCTTACTGCACTCCACTAATTGTACGTCACAAATATTTTAGGAGCTATCAATATCAGTAATCATGTTATTCTTATTGTGAATATCATTCACATTAAGAATTACAATACATAATTACGTACCTACTAATCATGTTTACACTACAAAATATCGTTTAAAAAATTTGATTTAAAATTGATTATTGTTACTTACTTAGAAATATAAATGTGATATAAAATATTTTTTTTCATGTTATAGATTTATTTATATAAAATATGTGATAGGTGGCTGAATAGGTGAATTCCTTTGCTACAAAATGTCAAATTAACAACTGTCAAATAACACATTGACTGATCACGCGTCACGCGTAGTCTCTCTCTCTTGGTAGAGTCGTTGAGGTTAATATTAGGTTC
Source organism: Nudaria mundana (assembly GCA_963556515.1). Lineage (NCBI taxonomy): Eukaryota > Metazoa > Arthropoda > Insecta > Lepidoptera > Erebidae > Nudaria > Nudaria mundana. Next base: position 10,981,308 of record OY748313.1, read on the forward strand.
ATACTATTCGCATTTACTTATTATTTCTATACACAATGGCTGACACTGATGCCGCCTATATCAGATACTGTTTGTAAATGACTACCTGTGGGATAGAACCTCAAGGCACAAAGCAATTGTTTTATAGGTGGTACTGATTTATTTCTGTAAAGTCAAATGAATAAATGTAGAGATTTGTTTCAATTTGTATGTTAGCAATAACACATAACCTAAAATCTATTTGCACTTGTGGCATTTTAAATAGATAAGTTAGTAAAAATGTATCCAAAAGATATCTAAAATAATAACACTATCGCTTATGTACCTGTCAAGATATTCCAATAATTGTTCAATGTTACTTAATAAAAAGATAACAGTCTCCTTGCTTAACCTAAATCTTGTGAAAAAATCTTTATCGTCATATTTTTTAAATATATCTGGTCTATTACGGTAAATTTTCGGTCTATTAAATAAACTAGTATTATTTATCATCTCCACAATCTCAACATTATTTAAAAAATCCCATAAATCCTCCTCCATTTCAATAATTTAAACAAAGCGTGCGTAAATATGCGCAAAGTTATTCTGTCACTTTGTTAGGGGTTAGTTAGGGGGTGAACATTCGGGCCCTAAGTAACACCTAAGCATTTAGGTGTCCCCTAAGGTTTGGTGAAAACGAAAATGTCACTAAGGGTTACCTAACTAAGCTTAGGTGGCCCCTAAAATTTAGGGGATGCTGGTGAAAACGGGCATAATGCGCGCGCTACCACTGCCTCTGCCCAGTATGATAAGAGACAGACATGTACTTGCCAGCCTGTTTCTTACAGTGTATTAAATTCGAGATGGTACTACTTACTAATTCCATACGCGAGATACAACTTTATGTTCTACTTTCAAATTGTACCTGCCCACGAGCATCATTTAGAAGACGAAATAGTTAGTTCTGTAATTACGAACAAAATTGACTCAAAATTTACATAAAATATGAATTTTATGAAAATTCTAAGTTTGCTTTAAATTTGCCGTATATAATTACTACTCCGAATTTGATCCTTAACAGCAACACTATCGTATGGTGTAATAATAAAGGGTGTGATTTTTTTTACTAAATCAATGGGTTCGATTCCCAGCTAGGATTATAGGTTTTTAAAAAATCTAATGATGAGGTTTTAAGTTTCATCAAAATCGGGCTCGTGACTCCTTTGAGCATTTTTCGCTATTCCTTATAGTTCCGGATTTGGCCATTCAAGCACACTTGAAAAATTCACCTGTATAGTACAATTACATGGTGAGATTATAGTATTATATGCGTCATCAGAAAGAGGCAAATTATACCATGACAAACAGTGTCCTAGTATACCAATAATACCTAAGTAAAACCAAATAAAATAAGTTAAATACTTATCAAGTATCGTACCTTTTAACTAATTTCAAAACTACATGGGGCCACTGTGCGTATCAGCTCTTCACGCAACTCGGCAAGCGTTTGAGGGAGGAAACTGGTGATCCCCGCAGTCTGTAAGGATAGTCTAGGCAGAGTTAGGGGCACTAGGGGACCTAGGGGACTTAAATTTAGTGATTGACCGAGCGAGGGAAGCATCTACATTTCGAGATTGGACAATTTGCTTACGTCCGTCTGTGTGTGTGATCTAGCAGCCACAGTTTTTATCTGATCTTCACGAAACTTGGCACAAGTGTTCCTTGATTTAATACAATTTTTTCATCGTGAACTTTTTTTGGTTTGAGGGGAAAATGGGGTAAATAAGGTCAAATACCGTTTTACTGTTTTTCAGTGGTAGCGGCCCCATTTACTATCCGATCTTCACAAAACTTGGCACAAGTATTTTCTTTACTAGAAACAATATTTTTAGTGAGACTTTTTTTATTGGGGAGTGGTGTTCGTTTTTAGATACGAAGTTAAGTTTTATTTTTAAATTTATTGTTTCTTTTCTCATGTAACAGAGTAGTATGTATGTAGTAGTTTCTAGTATTTCTTTGAATAGAGGAGGTACTCTATTCGGCTGTATTTCTTATGTTTGCTACCTCAGAACTTGCTATTGGGCACAAACTTTTTTTTTGCTAAAATTATAGTTTCTAATTTCTAATTATAGAAGTACAATAAGAATTACAATATACAAAATATACATAATTATAGACTAAAAATATTTACATTACAAAATTTCGTTTAAAAAATCCTCCTTGTCATTGCCGACTGGGAAGGTTCCCAGAATGCTGGCTGTGTTGCCACGTTGGATGGCGATACTTATTCTTTGGGCCAGAAAATAGCCAGCCTTCTGGTTCTGAGAAGCATCGATTAGGCGTTTCGCAATGTCTCCATAAAGGCGGCGTGCACTCGGACCCCATGACCCCAGTGTCTCAACCCCAAACGGCTCAAATATGTAATCACCTGCTAGGTTAGCATATTTACGCCGATAGAGGCCATCAGCCGATACAGCAGCAGCGCCGGCACATCCGGATGTGCTTGGAAGGTGTGAAGGTGCTAAGATAGAAGAATTAGGTATTATAGAAGTTGGTTAACAATATTTGACACGACCGCAGCCGCTAGCTAGAACATTATAATGCAGGTAAACACACAGTACCATCGTGCAATACCGTTTGACTAGATTGATTATAATAAAAGGTGAAAAAAAAATACGTGCGGTCAACCCTCAAACGCTGGCACAGATTTGAAAAATCAACATAAGTATTCGTGAGGGCCTGTAGTGCCCCCACTTTGACTTCAGTATGACAAAAGATGTTCATTTGCAACTGTCTACGGCAGCGAAACGCCCACATTCGTTATTTTGAGGTACTCGTATTTTGGGGCTTAATCTGTGGACTTGTTTTAGAAGTAGTAGACGATATATACATAAAGAGCTGGTAGATGCATATTATTAGTTCGCTTTGCAACAACTTTGACGATTGCATGTAATTTAAAAATTAAAAAAAAAATCTATAAGTAATTGATTTTTACACAAATAGGATGTTTTTTTTTTAAAACGTGGCTCCATCGATGTTCATCGATGATTTCGCCAATGTCAAGGTAATGCTTGATTTTTCCCGCACAGAAGAACTAGTTACTTTGAACTAGTTCGCGGTGCGGGACAAGGAAACGTTGTTCGGTATTGGAATTGAGCGTTTGGGCCTGGATTTTTGCCCAGCGCCAGAGGTAACCTAAAAGGCAACCAGCCACGCGCTCCGCAAAAACCCAAGTCCGCAGAACAGTTTGTTGGCAGACGTAGGGGACATTATCCATAGATTGACATTTACGTAGCAGGTCGTGAGATTGGTTGTAAGATCTTGTTGAAATCCCGAAGCATGTACTGGGTAGCCAGCGGTGCATTATGCACCTAAATTTTGCTGAGTTTCGTTCGTCCCACGTAGTAGGGGTCATCTATAACCCATTCTTTAATGCGAACCTAAATTTCTGCTTGGGTGGCGTGGTCGGTAGTGTATCGGCTTTCGACTCCGGAGTCTCGGGTTCGATTCCCGGGTCGAATCAAATATTTGTGTGGTCCACAAATGTTTGTTTCGGAGTTTGGGTGTTTTCTATGTATGTTATGTATGTATTTAGAAATATATAAGTATGTTTATCAGTTGTCTAGAGATCCCATAGCACAAGCTTATAGCTTAGTTTGGGCTAGATGGCGTTGTGTGAGAATGTCCAAGAATATTTATTTATTTATTTATTTCAATATCCAAAACCGATGTCTAACCTTCTTATTTTTTTTATCGTCCATTGCCGGTCGTCTCTGGTACGCACAAGGAGGTATTTCCAGTGGCAACCGATGTCATACCTACAATATCTGCAGTCCAGGCTATCTAATAGTTTTAAATTTATGGTAAACTTGAAGTCTGCAAAGACATTATTTAGATTAAAAAATAAAAGTAACTTCTTTTAACCCTAAAACGGTAAAGTGGGTCGAAAAACACGCAAGTTGTTTGTTATCCGAAGCAGTTTACGTCGAAACTACCATTACCTGTCGATAGATGGCGATGTTCTAAAGAATTTTGTCTCAACATAACTTTAGTGTATATTTTGTACATTTTTACTGCGGAATATAAAAGTTTTACAGCAAATTTTAACATAATATATCTTGTAAATGCATTTTGTTAGTGGTAGTTTTTTATAGTAGGTACTTCTTTGATAAACACACACAAGCAAAACCACGTATTTATCTTAGAAGGGGTAGACTGGGGCCATTATTGGGCCCACATGTCGCCAGATAATTTGTTTGTTGTAATAGGGTGCGAACTTATTTCTCGTAGGGCACCAACATAAATAGACATCAAGAAAAATAAATTAGTTTCAAACTCAGGACTGGAGTTCGATTTTTCCGCAAAAATCGGGTTTCCAGTCACTCACATACCGAACAACGTTTCTTGTCCTGCATCTAGAGCTAGTTAGGAATAACTAGTTCTTCTGCGCGGGACTATCAACTAATCAAGCATTACCTTGACATTGGTGAAATCATCGATAAATATCGATGGAGCCACGTTTTTAAAAAAAGAAGAAGAAGAAACAGGACATATTTGCACAGAGTTAAATTTTTACATAATATTATTATAATGACGTCTCTCCCCGATGGCAGAGGTAGAGGCATATTGTTCGCCCACATTTCGCTAGTAAAATTGCTGGTCCCACGTTATAGGTGGCGAACCTATTGCCGCTAACCAGGCACTTTTTTAAACGTTTGTTACTTCATATATCTTTCTACTGGGTGAACCGATTTGGTCCTATTCTGGCAATCATTTGGTCCCATTGCGATAATTTAAAATAGGTAAGGTTTTTTTATTTCCACTTGTCATTTTCCACTTGTTTCAATTTAATTTTTTCTGACCAGAGACCAGACCTCTGTTAAAATCTCTGACGATTTCGTGAGACGAAACCGGTCACTAAAAATTAAATTAAAACTAATGAAGAAGCTCAAATGTTTTTGTCTAATAGGTTTTGTTTTGCCAAAACATGTTCTCTTTTGTTGAAAATGTAGTACTGATAGATACACTATTTATATTGTTTTAATATAGTACCTATAGATTACCTATAACTTTCTTTAATAAATACTCAAATGTTATCGTTTACAAATATTAATTACATCCCCCACATAGTTACAATGCAACAATTCAACCCTAAACTGCGGGTGTGTTTAATACTAAAATTAAATTTCACATCCAGCCACCAGAGGGCGTTATCTGAACTAAATTAATTCACGACGAATACCGACCTCGGGGTACTAAATGATTTATGTTGCTTAGTTTTGGGATCATAGTTTTAGATTAGAAATAAACGCATTTTACTTGATTATGGTTTATTTTGAAATTACATTTTATCTACATTATAATCAGGGATAGCCAAAGAAATATAACACGCCCAGTTTTCGCCAATATCTTTATTAATCCTACGAAATATTGGTGCTAACTGGGAACTTGTTTGCCACGGATCTTTATCTTTTTCAACGGCTGTACCACTTGCAAGTCAGAATGGCTTAAGCTTAATGGTCTTATTGAAAGCCTTATGCACCTTATTTTGAACTTTTTACCATACTCCAATGGGAAAAAGGAGTGAATGTATGTACTTATGTATAAGAACACCAAAGTTTGTGAAGATATTTTAATGTCCGCCGGGCGTCACTGGAATTTTTTTCTAGTGCTAACCAGTTGGCAATGGACGTAGGAGCGGCCGCGCCTTAGGCCGTGGTATTAAAAAAAATGTTTAAATATTTGGATATTTGGTCTCTATCAAGTGTTAATCATTTTCATGAAAATAAAATTGTGACGTAAGTAAGATTTATTTCCAAATGAATATATAATATTTATTATCATATATCTATAGTATTTATCTTTTATTTTATTTAGGTGCAGAAAACACAATACAATCATGTAAAAATAATTCTTAAAAGAATACAGATCTGTTCTGGATGGTATCGTAACTAGTTCATGCACACAGCTAAAACAATATCATAAAAGAAGGAAACACCACATTTCAACATCCCGTTCACCAACATCCCGTTAATATGTCCCCGTGGGAATAAAAACGAGAAAACTATACACAAAGCCACCAGCAATAGTTTTCCTGTACAAATACTTGTGTTCGATACATTTTCTAATCTAACCAGTGATTATAATACACAAACCCTTACATTTCTGGGGTGAAATGATACAAATTAGTATAAGCACACTACGGACAATGGGTTCATTAGTAACGGATGATTTGTCCCGCCGGCCCCAATGAGTTATGACCGTTCGACCTCTTAGTTAGTTAAAATATTAGTTTGAGTATGACCCATGACATTTGCAGGGTTAATTTTTGGAATACTATAGAGATGATGCACAGAAATTATGTTAGTAGTATATTATATTGATTTTATTATAAAACAAACTGTTTTTAATTTATTTTTGGTTGTATTTGATAATTTATGCCATTACTAACATAGTGTTAAGTCATTGTACACTAACATACTATGGGCGTTAGTTCGGCAGAACTCCGGTAGTTGGAAAAGCTAACCTTAATAGCGCGATCTAGAAATGATGAACATGATATAAAGCAAAAATTCGATGTTGTTGGTATTGGTCATCGTAGCTCAGTGGTCAGAGAATTCCCCCTGTTAGGGAAAGGCCGTGGTTTCGAGTCCTGTCGATGACAACAGTTTATGTGATCTGTTTATACTTTCTTTCTTAATATTGTGGGCCTTGAGACGCAATAAAAGATTTTTATTTTTATTTTATTTATTTATAGGTAGGGTAGGCAGATGCATATATTTACACACTTATCGACAGGTCATGCTAGCCGCGCGTAAGATGTGGCGACCTTTTGCCACTAACTAGAGGGTACTTTTATGTTGTCACTGTTAATTTTTTTTACATAATTCTTGGGCAACTTTCGTTGCCCTAACCTTTCTATATTTTTACATAACGATTTACATGACTATTACATAAATTTTATGTAAAACTTCATGAAAATTGGCGATTTTAAGAAAAAAATGTAAAATTCACAAAAATTACGTAAAATTTCATATTTTTCCGTAAGTTTCCCAGATTTTAAGGGAATTTTACAGGTTTATGTAATTTTTTTGCATGTAAAATTACAGAATTTTTAACGTTCATAAGTGTTACTTTGTGACCTACATGAATAAAAAGGTTTCGATTTGATTTGTTGGTCAGAGTCTTAAGTTAATCGGCAAGTGCATCACTTGCAGTCTGCAGTTGCTTGCGTGGCCCCTCATGTTTTTATGTTAAGAGCTATTGACTAAAGTACGATACTTAAACAAGAATTCTCGGAGACTGCAGTAGGTTCAATCCAAAAAGTATTTTTTATTTATTTAGGTCTGCCAACAACTGTTTACATTCATTCAAGTATACAATAACACTGGAATAGATGAAAGTTTAATGTAACGGTTACTTATAGGTAGACACAACATGCAAAAAGGTTTCATTTAAGGGGGCGCTTACCCAACATCACAGTAAAAATTTGTTAACAATAAAAAACATTCAGAAAAGAAAACAACATCATCTTAGATGTACAATAAAATCTTGAAATAATACAAAAATAAACTAAAACAACTAAGCCTGTTCGGGCAAGGAGCCGAAAACCAACCTTTGTCTACCATATGAGTGGAAATGTACATCCACACACTGGCCGCAACTATTTAATACCCTGCACAACCTTGCATAGGGAGAATTAGCTCCGAGAACCGTTCTTAGTGATTGGTTTGCGAGGGCTCCTAGATGCAACACGAAACCTGAAAAGGCCTAACAGTGAAGAGCAGTCAATTTTGTTACTGAGAACTTTAAAGGCAAACATAGCATCATTGAATTTGAAACGATCAGATAGACGTTTAATATTAAAATGTTTTAGTCTTTTATCATAAGAGCGAATTTTCTTCGCAACGCCATTAGAAAACGCCAGATGACTCAGAAAGCGTCTCTGTACTCGTTCCAGTCTTAACGCGTGAGTAGCATAGTGCGGCTGCCATACAACACTACAGTATTCCAGGATGCTCCTAATAAGCGAGTTGTACAATAAAATTTCAGTGGAAGTATTGCGAAAACTCTTGCACGATCTCAAAACGAAACCAAGCATTCGAGAAGCTTTTTTTATATTATGATCTACTTATATGCGTCGTAAATGTTAATTTTGAGTCTTAATATAACTCCGAGGTCTCTAATGGTATCAAGTTCATCAATTTTGGTGGTTTTTATGTAGTAGGCAAAATCAACAAGGTTATGGTTTCTAGTGAATTTTAAAAGCTTGCATGTATCTATGTTTAATTGCATTTTGTTAAGGTCCACTTGAAGATATGCCTTATAGTTCTGGAAAACTTTAGATCGCCTGCATACAAATATACTTGAGAGTATTGGAAGCAATTGGGAACATCGTTAATTTTTGGACCCAACTAATAGAGTTGGGTCCAAAAAAATACTTTTTGTATCTTTAGCTTTAAATACAACAACAAGCTAGTAAGGGTCGACCTAGGCGGACTTATGGCATCCAAATGGCAGATGTCTTGAATAAAGGCCAGGTTAAAAGCACCCATAACCGGCGAGCATGCATGAATACAGTAATGAAAGTTGAGGAAGCGAAAGAAGTATGCCAGGATCGTAACAAGTGGAAATCCGTGGTCTCTGTGTACCCCACTGGGAAATAGGCGTGATTTTATGTATGTATGTATGTAGCTTAAAATAAAAACTTTACTTTTTACTTTTATTATTAACTCTATATAAATAATTAACCCATTGAAGACTGTTAGGGGTAGGTTTTACAATTGGCAGAGTGAGTGAAATTGTCTCAACCAAGATATATACAAGAGCATAGAGATACGGAGACATACGGCCGTTTCAAACGAGCAACAATATCATATATTTATAGCGTTTTAATGAAAATTTACATAATATTACTTATTGCACTTGTTCTACTACTAATGTTTTCAACCGACTTCCAAAAAAGGAGGAGGTTCTCAATTCGACTGTATGTTTTTTTACATACATATTAATCACGACCATAATATACGAGTAGTTAGCCTATTTACCAAGTCACACAATCACATATCAGTAGGAGCGAATCAGTAATAAAATGTTGCAAAACAGTGTAACTACGACCAACATTCTCTAACAAGTCTACTATATCTTTTTGTGTCTATGGACAACTCTATAATTCTCTGGTCTTGTATTTTGTTGACCACACCCAAAAAAAAATAGTAAACTGTCCTAGCGAACTTCGTAACGCATTTTTTTGGTCATAAGAACTGTCGTGACCAAGGGAAATAGGGACTTTAAAAAAATACGAGTAGGGATTGGTGATAGAAGGATGATTTGGGGTTGTATGTATTTATTAATGTCACATTAAAAAAATTGTAAGGGCAAACCTTACCCCAGGGTTATGAAAAATAGATAGTAGTCTATTCTCAGACCTACTAAATATGCTTATAAAATTTCATAAAAATCAGGTCGGGCCGTTTCGGAGGAGTATGGTAAAAATGATAAAATAAAATAAAAATCCCATACTAAGATGTGGGGCCTTTCCCCGAGTTTTATTTACATAAAATGCCCAACAGAATGTAGATTAATGATCTTTCTATACAACATCTGATTCTGTGTACATACATTGGTGTACTATAGGGTCTAATTATTAATCAGACTTGATAATTTACTATTCCTTTTTTAATTTTAGCTATTGACTCTTAGCGTAAGGATCAAGAAATTACTTTCGGCAAAAAGACATCGGTTTTTTGCCGAAAGTAATTTCACTAGTGTATTACATGTTTTGTATGTCACTAGTGATAGTAGATATATTGGGGTTCCTAATAGATTGTAATTATTTGACAGATACGTTTTACTATTACGATTTTAGGGTTCCGTACCCAAAGGGTAGAACGGGAACCCTATTACGCTGTCCGTCCGTCCGTCTGTCTGTGATAGTTAGAAAGTTGAAATTTTCATAGATGATGTATTTCTGTTGCCTCTATAACAACAAAACTTGGAACCTTTTGTGTGCGAGTCCGACTCGCACTTGACCAGTTTTTAAAGTACGTGATAGACTCTCAGCGCAAGCATCAATCGATTTGGTAAATACACATGGTTTTTTGTGTAGTAACTAGTTCGCCACACTCCCTATCCGTGTGTCACAAACGAAATGATTTATCCGACCACAACTCCGACTCATTGTCGTCCCAATCCGACTTACTGACCACCGTCCCTTGCGTTATTTATTGATACAACTTACTTTTGATTTGTCTAACTCATAAATTATCTATTTACTGAAAGTTCTGTTGAATTTATAGCATTTGATTTTGAGTATATTTTAAATTAATTTACGGAGTATTATCAATCCATTAAGTTATTTAGACTGTGGACATAATCTGTGAAGTGTTTCGATTTAACCCTTTGAAGATAAAGACAAGATTTTGTATCGTGAGTTTAGTAGATATGTGAACAAAAGTGAAGATATAGAATATTTATACAATTATGTTCAGTCGTTATACATAATAATCACGCCTAAGCAGAGGTGAATAAAGTTTGAAACACACTGGTCCTTCACATTCGTATTACGACGTATGCCACGCGACGTGGGAAACAGCGACACACTGGTCCTACGTTTTACGACGTCTGACGTTTATGTTATCTACGCGCTATGACACTTTAAACGTGTGTGACAGACGCGTGGGATAGCATGGGCACACACGAGTCTGGTGCGGTAAGACAGCGTGGTGAATGACCAGTGTGTTCGTTACCATACAAATTATATATGCTAGATTCTGTTCAGATGTCATAATGCGTGGTGTACGACGCAATACACGTACATTTTTGTCGCTGTCTAAATGCCGATATCCTCGTGAAAAAAGAAAAACAAACAAACTCAGAAAATGTAAAATGTTTAACAGAAAGATACCTACTCAAAAGTACCTACTCTTGATCCAAATTTATGGGTACTTTTATTTTGTTATGAATGCATTCTGCTGTTGCAATAATTGAGCTGAGTTTGTCGATCCGGGTCGAACTCCTAAACGACTGGACCGATCTTTATGAATTCAGATATATGCACTCACGGTGATGGTCACTATGATCGTGCCAAATTTCAAAAAGATCGGTCCAGTCGTTTAGGAGGAGTTCAATCCCAAACGAAATACACGAGTCGCCTAAGAAAGAGCTTCGTAAACTCCGCTCAACTAGACTTGCCTTAATATTAGGTACTTTATATAAAACGCACTCGGCTTTGATCGCTTGACAAATTATTAGAATCACTTTATCCATTGGTGAAAACCGCATCAAAATCCGTTGTGTAGTTTTAAAGATCTAAGCATACATAGGAACAGGCGACTTTGTTTGATGTTATGAAGCTCACTTCTTTAACATTCGCACCTAATAATGCTCTTTATATTATGTTCCAGGCCAAGATGAGTACCGGTGACGGGTCTGTCGGTGGTCACCATCAGAAGGTCGACGACCGGCTCGGACACCACCAGTCCATGAGCCAGATGCTGTACGGAGCTGGGTTGGGTCCTGGACGATCAGGTTGGTAAATATCTCCGGAAATAATGTACATAATTGGAATTATTTTGAAAGGACTCGTGGTTAAGTGGTAGTCGATTACGTTGACACATTACAAAATCAGGGCCGGCTGATGAGTAACCGTTTCAAAAGACGTAAGACCGTTCGTGCCTCGAAGAGCATGTTAGGCCGTTCGCTCCCGGTTTTCATACGAACATCTAAGGCAGTTAAAAACCAACTGGTCTAACTACAGAAATACAGAACTTCGATATTGCCTATGGGTTGTGGAGGTCAGATAGCAGTCGTTTCATGGAAAATTTCAAAGTTTACCCGCTTCGCAAGCCGACCCTACATGGGATGGAAATAGGCTTAGTGGATGATAGATATAGAATATTTTTCAATCCTCTTCCAGGCTCATCATCATCATCGCCAGTGGGTGGTACCAACACCGGCAGTGGGCTACTAGTGGTCCCACAACCACTAGGCAAAGGCCCCACAAAACTGCAGCCGCTTCATGCCCACGCGAGGAAATATCATTGCAAGATGTGTCCTCAGGTATGTGTAACTTAATCTAATACAGAAGCAGGGTAGAAGGATTGCGTGCTGTGGGGCCCCACCCCACGCACGTCTTCATTCACCGACGCGGGATAAAACCCGACCCCTAATATGCGGGGTGAAACTCAACCACGACAGGTGGCCAAGGTCCGCAAGGCGCCTCTGGAAAATTATTTTAGTTATTACCAGAGGCGCTCTACAATGGACGCTTACATATAAGGTAGTTTTCTAATCTATTTTATAAACTAGTATGTCCCTTTTTATTATTATTTAATAATGTTTTTGATGTTTTATGACTATGCTGATACCCTCTTTTCACGAGGACAGTTCTGTACTGTTCTACCCGTGTAAACCCGGCGACCCACTATTTGTATTTATTATGTTAAATGCTACCTGTAAAAAACGTTGAAATAAGGAATAATATCCCTTAACTGCGAAAACGAACTTAGAATTTTTTTACAAAATTTTAACAAAAATATCAAAGAAAGTAAAATCAAAGGACTTTTTCTTACACAATCGGTTACAAAGAAAAGGTCCCATAAATAAGAACTTTCCAGACGAAGCATCCATGATAGTGTCAACGTAGATGGTGGCGATATGAAGTGATCTTCAATTCATATATCGGGCGGTCGCAAACTTGTTTGTGCGATGTCACTGGAAAGACAACTCAGTAAAACAACTTGATAAAAAAATATTTTCATGTCGATGGACAATACTTTTTTTGCGGAAAAAATAATAAATCGCCTTGGCCTAGTGCTCTGCGACGCGAATCGCATTTCGCCTATCTTTACTTAATATTATAAATTTTAATGCGGAAGTAACTCTGTCTGCATGCTACGCTTTCACATCTATACTACTGATAGAAAGTCAGACATAAATCACGCCTATATCTCAAGAAGGGTTAGGCAGAGGTGCATTATACACCGACACTTTGCCAGTAATTTTATTGGCTCCACGCAATGCAATCAAGGACAAATGTTACATACCACTAAATATAATCTCTGTAGTCCAAGCACGAAACTACTGAATCGATTTCAATGAAATTAGGTACGAGTACAAAAATAGTGTTACTTTTTATCATGGTAAATAGTCTTCTGGGAATTGGGAAGAAAAAAACTATTTCATTCATATTTGAAGCGTCCGACGGCGACGTCCGTAGCCTGGCGTTGGCGGATGTCTGGCGTTGGGACAATGTGAGTTTGATATCCAAAGAATCAAAAAATCAATTTCGTTTATTCAGTTTGGGCACATAAAGAGCACATTATGAATGTCAACATTTTACAATTTTATGTCAAGTAATATTATAAAAATACTTAACTAATTAAGTAGGTACATAAATAACCATTTGAAAATGATTCTTTCGCTGGTTCGGTAAGTTGGTTCTCCTAAGAAGATACCAGCAAGAAACTCAGGTAGATCCGGTCAATATACTTACTAACAACGTGAACCCACTCCTAACACAAAACTTAGTTAGTCAATGGAGTTACTAGCTTGTTAGTTGTTGGAGTTATTTTTTTTAACATTTGTTAAGTCCACAATAATTATATGTATAATCATACCTGTTTCTTCACTTTGTCAGAGAATAGGAAATAGTGCTTATACAGAATGAATTTTTCAAGTGGGCTTAAATGGCCAAATCCGGAACTATAAGGAATAGCGAAAAATGCTCAAAAGAGTCACGAGCCCGATTTTGATGAAACTTAAAACCTCATCATTAGATTTTTTTAAAACCTATAATCCTAGCCGGGAATCGAACCTATTGATTTAGAAAAAAATACCACCCTTTATTATTATATCATACGATAGTGTTGCTGTTAAAGATCAAATTCTGGGAAGTAATGATATACGGCAAATTCAAGGAAAACTTAGAATTTTAATAAAATTCATATTTCTTGTCTGTCTCTTAGTCTCTTATCACACTGGGCAGAGTTGCAGTAGTTCCGGATTTGGCCATCCAAGCCCACTTGAAAAATTCACCCTATATAACTGTGTCCTCACTGTTACAGATGATGTATTTCTGTTGATGCTATAACAACAAAAATAACTAAAACCAGATAATAATAAATATGTAAAATAAATAGGCTCGGGAATACAAAATACACACAACAAACATATTTTTTGTAATTGTTTTATTACAGTTCGCGAGGGATAAGCGGAGCTTTGATTTGTGTGAGTGACTACGATATAAATAAAATACAGTGTTCAATGTTCTATAGGTACAGAACCCTTCGTACGCGATTCGGACTCACGCTTTACCGGTTCAAATACAAATATTGTTCCAAGTTAGACTTCTGTAATATTACATGATATTACTCATATTCTGCAGTGCTATAGTGAAATGATAATGAGATACGGACGCCGGCTGTAACTCATCAAAATTCAATTCGTCAACTGCGGTAACGTCAGCAAAATACGCGTGTGTAATCGTCTGAAATTAATATTTAATTTATTTAATTTTGTTTTTTTGTTATACCCTTGTACGATTATCTCAAATAATTATTTCAAGGAATTTTCATTGTCGTCGTAGGATTAATATTACTATTTATGGATTCTCATTAGAAAATATGTATTCGTTTTTTGTAGTTATTTTAACAAACAACTTCTCTTTCATTAAGTAATTCTATTAATATTTACCAATTCATCTTCAAACCTTAAGTGAATTGCCCTCTATTACGCAACTAATAACACATTTTGGTCTACGATGTCGTAAAAACTATGGTCGGGGGTGGAATTTAAACAGCGGTCTAGATGCAATAAATACTTTCAAAATATTTATAATATATGTATGTAAAGAAATAACTTAACGAATAAACATGATAAAAAAGACAACATTATACCTTCTTTACAAATAAACACAAAAAAGAATCTTAAAAAACTAAAATAAACAACAATGAAGTAGAATAAACGGCCGTATCTCAGCGCTGATTTTCAGAGACGGCCGGATATTAAAAAAGTATGTTGTAATTTTTTTGTTGACGGTATATAGTTGCAGTGTTCTGTATAACTTGCAATTAATTCTCTATTTTAGCGTTTTTTGCCGACGGTCGCTTAGCGAAAACAACTCATCTCTGATATTTCGTACATATTGCTGGCGTACTAATCGAGATATAAATTTAAATTTTATTTTAATTTCATAAAAATATTGTTAAAGATCACAGGGTATAAAGAATGTTAACTCAATATTAAGAATAGTTTACACGGTATAAATTATACTTCGTTATGTTCCGGTAACATTTTTCAACAGATCTCTAGGAAACTTGAGATATACAGTTCGACCAGATACGCGACCACTTAACTTGTGATGTATTTCTTCATTCCATTCTCCTTATTTTTATCAGCAGAAAATCATAGCTGAGGCATCCCTGTGGGGTATTCCGGTAGACTATTTTAAATTGAACGATTTCGATGCACTTTCAATACATAAAATAAAAAAAAAACAACAAAATATTTATTTTTTTATAAAATTCATGCTTTCGATTGTCGGCACTTGGTGGAACTTTTAGTAATACATTTATGAAAAAAAAAATCCACTTCCACAATTTTTTTTTATTTAAACCTTCGCTTTATGGCATCATCAGAGCGAAATATATTCTAAAAGTAAAAATAAATAATATTAGTAGAAAAGTGTTACAAAAGTGAATTATGTGTGTATATTGAGTATGAGTGAACACCTCTGATAATGCCATAAGGCGAAACCGGTCAGGGTTATAAAAAATAAAATATTTGTGGAATGGTGTACAAGTGAGTTTTTTTTAAATATATTAATATAAAGTATATAAGTAAGTAAAACCATATGATATATAAATAACGACCAAGTGCGATTGGTAGTCCCGCACAAAGGGTTCCAACATTATCTATAAAAACAGAAAAAACGTCATGTTTGTTGTGTTGAAGCCCCCAAATATTTTTTGAAATCTATTTTTTAGTATTTTTTGTTAAAGAGGCAACAGAAATATTTACATCATCTGTGAAAGTTTCAACGGTCTAGCTATCACGGTTCACGAGATACAGCGCAAGACAGACGGATGGGTAGCGGAGAATTAGTAAAAGACTCCCGTTTTACCCTTTGCGTACGGAACCCTAAAATCATCAAAGGCGGTCACCAAACCGCATGCCTTTTGTGGAATCCGAAAATTTACACAAACTAAGTATCAACGCATGCGGGTTTTTGTTAGTCCGTCTGTATGTCCTGTCGGAATTTCACGATGACATTCTTGCGCGACCGATTTTGATTAGAACGAGTTGACTTTTGAGGTGCTTTCGTTTTTATACATTTTGCCTTTTTAAAGTCTTCGATTTTTTTTTTGGTGAAATGAATATGGATAGCTGCTGCTGGGTCTTTTGTGGAGAAATTTGTAGCTGATTTTAACGTTTAGTAAATAATTAAATCAAACCAAGAATTCTCAATCTTTAGGTCTTTTTTTAAAATTTGCTAAATAAAACATACCTAAATGGTATGCTGCACAAATGCTTATTGTTTCGGTTACTTACGTCTAGATGCAATAAGCACTTGTAAAATATGTATTAATTGTATTCTTTGCAATATTAAAAAAAAATGTGGGTAATTTTTTTTGTTGAGGCCACTGTTGCAGTGTCCTGTATAACTTGGAAATAATTCTCTATTTTAGGTTTTTTTTTGCCGACAGTGGCTATTTTTTTTATTTGCAAACTAAACCTAAACGGTATACGTGATGTCTATTGTTTCGGGTACTTAGTAACTATGGACGCCTCTCCATTATAACTCACATAGCATCTCTATATAGTCCAGATCTATCCTGCTTCCCGGGTTGAAGCTTAAAAGACACTGGTCCTTCACATACGACGTATGCCACGCGACGTGGGAGACAGCGACACACTGGTCCTGCGTCTTACGACGTCTGACGTTTACGTTATTTACGCTAGTGCGTATATAACACTATAAAAGTGTGACAGCGTCGTCGCCGTCGTACGCGTGGTACAGTATGGGAATACGCGAGTCTGGCGCGGTTACGCGTAAGACAGCGTGGTGTGTATTTGTTACCATACAAATTGTATAGGCCAGATCCGGTTGAGATGTCATAATGCGTGGTATAGGTACGTCGTATGTGAAGGACGAGTCTGCCCGTGTCTTCAGCCGTTACCGCTGACTTATCGGTAAGCGACCAATACCATATTTTACAGAGAAGGATTTTTTTTTTATATTTCAATTAATTAATGAGCTATTAATTAACTTTGTAGTATTTTTGCCGCCTACGATAATACACAGTTGGCTAATAAATAGGAGTCATCAAAATTGGCAAAAAACCTTTAGAAAAATAAGAACAAAACACCTCAGCCGCATGTCTTCTCTGATAATGATGACTGCTTCGGTGGCGTGGTCGGTAGTGCTTCGACTTTCGACTCCGGAGTCTCAGGTTCGAGACCTGGTTCGAATCAAATATTTGTGTGATCCACAAATGTTTGTTTCAGAGTTTGGGTGTTTTCTATGTATGTATTTAGAAAGTATATAAGTATGTTTATCAGTTGTCTAAATCCCATAGTCACAATCTTATAGCTTAGTTTGGGCTAGATGACGTTGTGTGAGAATGTCCAAAAAAAATTATTTATAAAAATATTTATTTATTGATAATAAACTATCCTTTTATAAAATCAGTTAAATATAGTAAAGATTGAATACATTACGAAAATCGACTTTCATCAATGTCCCCTTATTTCAATAAGAGGCAATTCTCGACTGTTCAATATAAACTCAAAACGATGTTACGAGTACAAAGAATCATTTTGTCAAAACCCTAATATATTCTGCTCACAAAAAAAACCATTTAGAAACAAAATTCAACCTTACTGTCTCCAAATAGAACTTCTTTTAAAACATCAACAACTCCAGATCGTTGTGAATAGAAATTGAACCGTATTTTCTTTTAATAAAGTATAATATATTGGTGCTATATTTGGTGATGTATTAGACTTAGGTGTCATCGAAAATTGGAGTCAATTTTTCATACACCGTCATTTCCGGTTTCCGTTTGTTTCAGTGGACGTTAGGAGCTTTTTTATTGGCTGTCATTTGTGGTCGTACGTGATAATGTGCCGCCATCTGTCGGTGACCAAATGTTGGGAACCGCTGCATTTGATTTTCTGTCATTCATTATCATTCACCGAGCCTTTTCCCAACTCAGTTGGGGTCGGCTTTCCAGTCTAACTGCGATTCGGTTGAACTTTCGATATTTTCCGTGAAGCGACTGCCATCTGACCTCCACAACCCATGGGCGATATCAAAGTTCTGTTAGCTAGACCGTTCGGATTTTTGATTTAGGGCTCCAACTATCCCAAACGACTGCCATAGATGTTCGTATGCCAACCGGGACCGACGGCTTAATGTGCTCTCCGAGGCACTGAGGGGCCTCAGTGTCTTAAGAAATGGTCACCCATCCTAAGACCGGCCTGACTAGATGTTGCTTAACCATTGCAATGTGTTGACATTGTCGGTTACCACTATTTGATTTTCTGTCATTATTATAATTTTTTTAGATAACATATTTACTTAAAACACGTTATATATATTTTTTTTTTTAATTCCGCGGCCCAAGACCGCGGCCGCTCCGTTGCCGGGCGTCTCTGGTTAAAACACGTTATCTAATATAATCACGCCTGCTTCCCTGAATAGGTATGTTAGAGTCATAGAATTCACCTTGGGACCCAAAAATGGCATTATGTGGTTGAGCAATGCACATCTGCCTACCCTTTGGAGGTTAAAACCAATCTGTGTCTGTCTGTAATTAATTAAGTAGATTTCAAATAAAGATATTCTCTATTTACGAGTTCAATATTTACGGGTAGGTTATTTATTTATTTATTTATTTTATTTTTAAGGAAAGCTTACAGCTAATGAGTTTACAATCATTAATTAAGAGTGGTCAGTGATACATGCCAAAAACAAGCTTCCACATATACGAGTACTATATTATGTTGTTGTATTTGCCAGTATTTTTAGTCCCACGTAATAGGGGCAAGCCTATTGCCGTCATCGGGTACATTTATAATGGGTTATGTTCGAAATGGCCGAATGAAATTAAAAAAAGTAGCAGCTATATTGTAATTATGAAAAAATTAAAATGAAAAAAATTTGAAACCCGTTGCCTTGCGATGAAATGTTGATGAAAGGCAACAAAATCTTACGTGCCACTATGGCACAGCCAATTA
This sequence comes from Nudaria mundana, assembly GCA_963556515.1. Classification (NCBI taxonomy): domain Eukaryota; kingdom Metazoa; phylum Arthropoda; class Insecta; order Lepidoptera; family Erebidae; genus Nudaria; species Nudaria mundana. Next base: position 11,000,508 of record OY748313.1, read on the forward strand.
AAGTCCTGGGCGTCTCGGACGATTTTATTATAAGTATGTCGAGATATAAAGGTAAATACATACTAGGAGTAGGTAACAGTTTCGTAATTTTTTTTGTCTCAGCTAATGACCTCATTAGGACGAAACAGTCAGTTCCTTTCTCAGGCGGTTTCAAGATGGCGCCTGCAAATTGTTTACCGCAGAAATTAGTTTCAGCTTTTCGTTCTTATTAACTAGCTGTAGCCTACCGACTACACCCGTGTATTACTAACGTTATAAAGAGGAAAGTTCTGATTGATTGCATTTCATTATAAAGCTACAATATATTTTACTTTACTTAATCGTATCTTAAACCTATATAATATATAGGTTTAACATAATGTACATATTATGTACTTATAAGTATACCTTCTTTCTTGTGCATTTATTAAAAACTGTTATATTAGAATTACAAACAACCACTGCAGTTTTATTTATGTGTATATATTACAGTTAATTCTTATGACATATCATTCAGAAAACCGTTAGAAATGTCACAAGAACTGGAGTTATTAATCAATAGAATGTCAATGCTGGGTGCGCACGCGCCGCAGGTGTACTGCACATGCGTTGCAATTAATACATGTCTCTGTTACCGTTTGGTTTGTAACGTGCAATTGTAGGCACGTGGCTTTAAGGAGCAAGCACACACACTTTGCGAGGTCGAAGCGCAAAAATCTGTCTAAATAGGTTTTATGAATTTTATAAAGACCTATCGCATAATTTATCGCATCCTACACACAGACAGACACACATTTAAACGTCGCCGTCGCTGATTTTTGTTGCGATACTATAGCAAGCGGGTTGCAAGTGTAGGTACCTACTAAAAATCCATCAATGTGTCGCCCATATGCAAAGTAGGTAAGCATTTTGCACTGCAGTGCTTTGCATATGCTAACAGACGATTGTGAATTCGAATTCTATACTTTCGCAGAATGAAAGAAAACACACATACAGTACCTATTTCGTCCTTAACTCCGAATGGGTGGACAGACAGAGGCGTTCATTATACCCACATTTCGCCGGTCACTTTGTTTGTCCCAGTCCCACGTAATAGTCTTCAGAATACTGACGTAAAACCCACTCTTAGTCCAAGTTTACTACAATTTAAGTACTGTAGGTCCTATAAGAGCATGGTAGCTTAAGAATTATACGTTTTTATCCCCGGGGAGTCAGAAGCGTTTATTAAGCCCACATTGCATCAATAACCGTGTTGGTCCACTATGGGATAGCCTATTGCCGTCACCAGGCACTGTGGATGAGGATGACTTCACAGCCGGAGACTTTAATACACTAATACTACTACTGTATCATTTATTTACATTAAAAAATATCGTTTAAAATCCATTCATTGCCGACTGGGAAGGTTCCCAGAATGCTGATTCTGTTGCCACGTTGGATGGCGAGACTTATTCTTTGGGCCAGGAAATAGCCAGCCTTCTGGTCCTGAGAAGCAGCGTTTAGCAATGTCTCTATAAAGGCAGCGAGCACTCGGACCCCATGTGTCTCAACCCCAAACGGCTCAAATATGTCCTCAGAAATAAAAGCCTATAAATCTACATTTACTTTAGTATTTACACAACACACTATAAACTTTAATGACCCCACTTTATATTAGAACATTAGGTATAAATATTATTACATAATTTAACATTTTTACACTCGTTAATAATTCACAGTCATTTTGCGACGGTTGGTTACCGCTTATCAACCAGCCAACTTGTTAATTTACAAGTAGTTATTATGCTGATAACTTAGTTTAATAGGGTTGCCACATTTATTTCCTGTTACAGGCAGTAGGTACTAGGCGATAAACAGCAGGTGATTATTAGGTATTGCTGGTTCAAAGACATATTTATCTACCTATTTAACCTACCCCATTAAGCTACCAGTATGCAATGTGTGTGATCATGATCATGATTATGACTGCCTCGGTGGCGCAGTGGTATGAGTATGCGAGTGCTGTCCAAGAGGTCCCAGGTTCGACCAGAGTCAAACCAAATTATTTGTGTCTGTTTCGGAATTTGGTTGTCTTCTATGTATAATATGTATGTATTTAGAAATATATAAGTATTTGACTGTCTCTGCCACTGTCTCACCAGGCTGTTTTCTCTGAGACAGTCTTGATAATGCCTCGTTTAGAGGCGAAACAATTGTCGACGTTTTAGTGTCCTTTAATGTTGCGAAGATAATGCTATTATAATTTGAAAAGTTTTAACATCTTACTTACCATTACTTTGTCATGGATTTTCGCCAGGTAACGCCTGTTTCCATCCAATATATATAAGTATGTTCATCAGTCGTCTAGATCCCATAACACAAGATTATATTAGCTTAATTTGGGCTAGATGACATTGTGTGGTTAAAAAATATTTAAATATTAATTTACTTATTATTTTTTTTAATAAGTAAATTAATATTTAAATATTATTATTGTTCGTTCGTATATTATGTAATAATATACGAACGAACTTTTAACCCTCTAAACCCTAACCTACCTCTTACGTTTTTTTTAACTTTCATTAATTTTGTAGTCAAAAGAGCTCTCTGTCATCGAAGTTATGCGTCATTACTTGTAATGATGTTTGAAATTTCTACAAGTTTCAAATTTTTCACGTGATACTACTCATGACGATCAATATAAATAAAAATATAAATTATATTTTATTAAGTGTATTCATATTTATAGGTACATAAAAAATACACACTTCGAAGTTCAAGTTGGTATTAAATCAATAACACCTTAACGATCTTCACCTTAATCTTAATTAATTTTTTATCAAAACAAATTTTATTACGTATTAGTAATTGCCAGCCCTAACAAAAGACAAACACTTTTCTTTCTTCAATCGTGCGCAGGCGCCGGAAGCTTGCAATTTCACGTCATTTTAATAACATTGTATTATTTTTAATAGATGCCCGTTTTACATTTTAACGCATACTTTAAAAGGGTAAACTGGGAGTGTAAATTACTAAGTGATGCACGCGGCACGTCCGGAATACCTTAGCAGTAACATGGGAAACAGAAAAAAGAGTTTCATGGAACTATCAGAGTACCTAACTAAACTAGGTATAGTCCTGTGACTATACCTATACTATTATACTATTTTCTATTCTGTAATAGGAAATAGTATATCGTACTTACTCCCTGCGTAGTATAACGTATAACGTATGTGATGTTAAGATTAATCGCAGTTAAAGTTTAACAGGAAGGGTTAAAAGTACCCCTTGAAATGTGGGCTTTTCAATTTTGTGGTAGAAAATAAATTGATAATATAAGTTTAGTATTTATATCAAAGCTAGCTGAAACACGCGGTATAGCATATCTGGTACCATTTATCCAACAATTTCATGGACAGACCGCATAACGTAAGTATGTAGAAGAATATGACTTACAAAGAATGAAGAAAAACCTTGAACTGTTAGAAACAATTAAGAAAAGGAAAATTTCATATTTTGGACACATTTATCTAACAATAAAAATGGACGGCCAAAGAAGTAGAGGAAGAAGGAAGCTAGCCTAGATGGATAATATTAAAAGCTGAACAAATATTGACGACGCTGCCAATGTAAGCAGGATGGCACAGGCTAGGGATAAGTTCCGAGAGATGATCGCTGAAGTCCGATGAGCACAGGGCACAAGAAGACGAAGAAGATCCAACAATAAAAACTAGTTAATATCCACCGGCCATTTCAATTTAAATGTTGGATTTTATTGTAGTTTTCAGCAATAGAGTGTTTCAAGAGTTACTCGTATTATCATTCGCTGAGCCTTTTCCCAAGGTAGTTGGGGTCGGCATTCCAGTCTAACTGCGATGCGGCTGAACTTCAATAATTCCCGTGAAGCGACTGCCATCTGATCTCCACAACTCATGGGCGATATCGAGACTGTAGTTAAACCAGTCGGATTTCTTTTAGGGCTCAAATACCCATAACCCGTAACGTTCCATTAGATGTTCGTATGACAACCGGGACTGACGGTTTAACATGGTATCCGAGGCACGCATAGTATTTTTCAAGAGTAAGGTTTATAATACTATCTATACTTTTGTAAAGGATCCAGGAGATCCAGGAGGACGAGTACAAGTTAGTATTTCTATAGGTACTACCTAATATTGTAAAGAGGAAATATTTGATTGAGTCCGAGACGCCCAGGACTTTAATTGGCTGTGCCACAGCGGCTGCACGTAAGGTTTTGTTGCCTTTCATCAACATTTCATCGCAAGGCAACGGGTTTCAAATTTAGTTCTCAAAATTATAATATAGTTGCGTATTTTATTAAATTAATTCCGTCGTTTTGGACATAACCCACTTTCTAGAGTGCCCGGCGACGGCAATAAGCTTGCCCCCTATGTGGCACTATAAATACTGACAAATTATGGGTGTGAAATGCGGCTCTGTGTGGGTGAAAAATAATGAATTTGATTTTATTACATTGTTTATACTTACCTGAGTCAGGCCAATGTCACTCGCCTAACCATCGCAAAAAATACGTGATGTCAGTGACAACTTGAAGTTGTAAGTCAGTAAGGGTTGTCTCTTGTTTGTGATACGGCATTGACCATAGAATTAATATTGAGTATTTTCCTGACAACGTTCGAATTATGTTCTCTGTAAACAAAATAATGTTTTTTATATTTATATAAATAAACGTATTAACATCGGAGTGCAAGTTCTGTTATTCTCAATTCTGTGCCTGAGTGTTATTTTCAGAGCTAATTTTTATCCCGGTAATGTGTTCCCATTGGAAATGGTAATAAAAAACTATATCACGTAGGTGGAGACGCGGTAATCTTTTTTTTTATAAATTCAAAAATATCTTAAATGTTAGTTATAATGTTTTGTTTCTTTTGCAGCTATATATTTACTCTGTAGTTATTTATTATTATTATTATTATTTTTCATATGTAAGAATTTTATAAAAAAAACACGATAAACTTCTCCCTCCATGAATAAAACCTGGTGTCCTCTACAACTCTAAGCTCTGCTGGCAGATAAGTCACATTGACTTAACACGCCTTTTTATCACGCCTTTGTGCATATTGTTTGTATTAAACTTTATATCGTGTATTTTCTTTACCTATGTACCTACAAAAGAATTAAAAAAAATACATTTGCATGTTGTTTCTTTCAACAATGTTCGATCGCAACACTTACTTTTGAAGCTTATTTTAATCCTATTGGTGCTGTTTGTAAAATTATTATTATACCAAATACGTAAACATCTTCACAATTCATACTTCTAATAATACCACCATACTCGCGGTTTTAAGGCAGAGATACACGGACTGTTTACTTTCTACCTGATGGATCTTTGCGACCGCAAGACGCTTGCGGTTGTAATCTTGCCCTAATAACCTAAGATTTTGTCTTGAATTTATGTTCTTAATACCCCTTATTTTGTTTTGTGGACGACAAACAAATAAATAAAGGTACTTACTCACAGCTTGAGGATATTATATTTTTAAAAATTACACACAAATTACGTCTGTATCTCCGAAGTGGTAGACAGAGGCGTATAATACGCCCTCATTACACCAATATCTAACTTTTATGTTTACCCATTGCCTCGTTCTTTGTACAGCAGGTGTACCACTTGTAGGTAAGGTTAAAAAAAAAAATTAATCGCAGTAGAATTATCCCAGAAGCTTTAGAGTAATAAAATACGAGTATTAACGGCAGTTTAAGTCTAGAATAGCTTTAGAGTAATAAAACACTTTTAAACGGATTTATTTAAGAGTTTTTTATAGTTTTTTCACCTGAATTTGTTAAGAAGCTTTCACAGTGTGTCTCCCTTCACCACTAACAAGAATCGTGATAGTTTCGAAACATCACGTTTTACAAATAATAAAGAAACTTGCGATTCAATTCGTTACCTAATAATTTTAGAAAAAAATACCGACTTCAAATACCGGACTGGGACCAAATAATTGTCGGAATGGGACCAAATTAGAAGCACTAGCTTTCAATTTAAAAAAAATTAATCAGTTCCCCAAGTTATGAGGTGACATACATAAAAAAACCATACAGTTGAGTTGAGAACCTACTCCTTTTTTGAAGTCGTTTAAAAAGGTTTTTCATTTGCATAATGCACAGTCTTGTAAACAAAAGACAAAGCTAGAGTAGATCTTTAGTAACTAAAGCTAGAGTAATTAAAACAGACTCTATCCTCAGGAAGTTTTATATTTTCCAGGGTCTGTTGAATTCCACATGGGTTATTTCTTACAGGAAACTATATGCAATAAATATACTTATAATCCTACTAATATTGTGGGCTCTATTCAGATCATGTACGAGATGTAAAGGGGTATTCAGGTTAAACACAATATTTGAATGACAATACTGGTGTGTGCTAATAGGCGTTGCGGTGCGAAAGCTTATTGTGCACTCACCTTAAGGACGATAATCTATAGTGTGGGGATAAAGGTAGCAAAAACATAGTTTTATCGATAGTCGATAGAATTTCATATTCATCGACTGTTTGGAGAAAAGTAGTAGTCAATACTTTTCTCATAGTTAAGGTTACAAAAAGATAATTTTAGTTATCTAAGCTGTGAAGTTTTCAAATCGGTCAAACTTGCATTGCTAAACTATTTTTTGAATTTTTATATTATCTATAAGATATATTTTATCCCAGTGATGTGTTCCCGTGAGAATTGGACCATTGTTAACAAATTAATTTTGACACCCAAAACAAAATAACATTTTTTTACCTAACCTTACTGAGGTATTAATTACGCCCACATATTGCCGGTCACATTCTTGGTGCAAGTTTTTTTTATTTATAATTTTTTATTTTTATTTTTTTTATTTATTAGATACAAAAATACCTCTAACTTATATCTAATATATTAAAAATAAACTAACTATACATTAATACTACACAATATATACACATGGCCTGTGTGATTCAGATACCGTGTTAAGCGCCCGCAACGTACGTGTCAGCGGCGCGAGGTGCAGCAGGTTGGTGCGACCTGCTGGAATCTCTAATAGCGGTGTCCATCTCCGTCGTCGTATGTAGTCATTAGGGATACAGAAACGTATCTCCTGTAGGACCGCCTGATTGTTTGTTTGTCCCCTCATTTAAAATTATAACCAAACGAAAAGTACACGGCTTAATTTATATTATTGCACAAAAACACATATATACTATTTTGTATATTGTAATTCTTACTTTAATTCTTATACATAAATATATCGTACTACATATTCTCACTCAGTGTTTTAATGCCCTTATGAATATGTAGGTGAAACTGATCAGAAAATAAAATTATAACAGTGTAAAATATGTTTTTGTGCAATATGTGTAGCAGATTCTACCAAGTGCCGTCAATCGACAGTATAAATAGGCTTAATTTATCTATATACCTATTTTATTGTATACGGGAACGCAAAAGCTTTTGATTGGGAGGGAAAGCTTAAATAATGTTTTTAATGTTCGCGAGGCTAACATAGTTTATATAGGAATATATAGTTCTCTAGTAGGGTTTTTATCGATAAACATCGATAAAAAGAACATCACATCTCTATCTATAAATCAAATAGTAGATTGATGGTATTATGTCAACATGCACCAACACAATATCGTTATTTTGCATAATAACCAAAAACGCTTGACAATTATTGAATAAAACATTATGCACTAATAGGACAGATGGTCTGTTCATCTGTATGTGAGAACGCATCTTGGAAAGTGCTTGAAGTTTGTCGTAATTTGTCATTGCCAAATTCGGAGACGAAATTTTATGGAAATTTCGAAAGGATTAGAGTTCTGGAATATTTTATAGCGTCTATTGTGGGAATTTAGTTTATTAATGATCCATCATTAGGAAGATCAGCTGTTGGTCTTACTTACGCACGGTAACTACTCAGTTTGGCTATAATATTACAGTTTTTATATCTATGTAACAACATAGAGCCGCGAATTTAGGCCCCGCGGTCGACCAGTGTAGCTCTGTGTATAACAATATTAAAAGAGGTGTGCATGTAGTTTGAATTATCTTAGAAACCACTGAAACAATTCAGAAAATTATTTCATTAATAACATAAAATACATTTTGTACCTAAGTTTTGTACCAAAATGGCAAGTAAAAACTATTTACCGTGACTTATTAAAGGTTAAGATAATTGACTTGATGTATAACAATCATTTTATTTTAAAATGCAAGTTATAAAGATTTTTGTGCCTTAAATAAAACGAAGGGCAATGGGCTCACAAATTTGCTGCCTTACACTGACTGACGAAGATGATGAGGAAGAACTAGACGAATAGATTATTATTTTTTGTTTTACTATAATCATTAGTAATTTAAGCTTCAAGTACAAATTTAATGTTCCTTTAAATATTGTGATCTATTAAGTGTAGGTATGTTTTCTATTTTATGCTTCATTGCATAATAACTTTACAACTTTATTATGTACCAACTTTTGCTATTACTTAAGTTGGCCGTTTTTTAAGTTTAGTATAGTATACTAGTGGTCGCCCGCGACTTCGTCCGCGTGATTATTGTTCCCGTTTATAATATTAGTAGGATTTACTGTATTGAAAACTATGATTTTGCGCAAAGAGACTGAATGTTCAATTATTCAATTTTATTTAAGTGTGTTGATTTTCTACTAAAGATTTAAATAATTGCCTTTTTAGTTTGATAATCTATCTGATCATGACTGATAATGTTGTGCCATAATTATAATAGACATAATATTTGTTTTATTTAATAAAACAAAGTTGATTTCTGAATGGAGTCAGGCGTTACCTGGCGAAAGTCCATGATAAAACAATGGAGAATATGATATTTAATTTATATATAATTGCAATGATTTCGCTAAATAGAAGACATTATAACGTCGAGATATGTTTCACCTACTCACGAGGCATTATCAAGACTGTCTCAAAGAGAACAGCTGTCTCTGAAAGTTGATTTCGTTTCTGGTATTCGTGTATATCGACCATAATTCAGTAGTTAGACTATTATTAATGGAATTCTGACACATTCTAACAGTGTTGAGATTGTTTTTATTAATCATAATTCTATTGATGTGAAAAGTAAATAGTTTTTACAGCAAAAAAATCTACAGCCACGTGCTTTTACATCAGTAAATTTAACTTAATTTTACCAAATTTAATCATATCTATCTCCTTTGGTTTGGAAGTTAGCATGGATATACGTCTTAGAAAAAACCATTGTGAAACTGAACAGTGAAACCCATGAAAATTGAATAAAAATTGACAACTTATAGCTTTGGATATAAGCTATAAGTTGTCAATTTTTATTGAATTTAGATATGATTAAATGATTTAGCTTTCTTTATCCCCGAATTCTAAGAATCTTTCTCCTTGGATTTTTTTATGTAACTTCTAAAATAAAAAGGTTATGATTTTTTTCTGAAAATAAAATCGTTTTTTTGCTCTCCTGAAAAGTTGTGTTTTGGTTTATACGCCAATTCAACCCAGAGGTGTCGATATGTATTTATTTAGAAATATATAAGTATGTTTATCAGTTACTGTTATCTGGATCCCATAGGCCGTAGGCTATGGCCTACTATGGCCAAACTAAGGTATACGCTTGTGCTATGGGCCATAGCTTAGTTTGGGCTAGATAACGTTGTGCTAGAATGTCCAAAAGTATTTAACTGGATACAACTTTCCATCAACAATGACGGCAAAAAAATTTTAAATAAATCAAACCGGCAACAACTAGTTTTAGGTATATGATAACTAAGTCTCGTAACACTGAATCCAGGGGGGCAAGTCGCGTATTGCAATTGTAGCAAAGTAGCATCGTATTTGCACGTCGAAGGCAAATTTTTACAGTTTTCGTAGTCTACTAACACAAACGCAGTCCAATAGCGAACGTGCGTCTGCCTGCTAGCTTGTGACGCACTAGTAATTTTACATATTTAAACTACAACATAGCAGCCTGTGAGGGGGGGAGGTATGATTGATTTTGCATTACCCTGGTAATATATATCCTGATATAGCCCCAGACCTACTCCTAGAACCTAGATAATATGTAGGGGAACATAGAAACACGTCCAACTGTCACCGGTAATATCAAACTTTGGGATGTGGGATGGGAATTGGGATTTTTTTTATGGGAAGATATGGAGTTTTATTACTTGTGGGGATGAGAATCGGGAAGAAAAATTTTGTGGGAAGATGGGGTTCAAATACTTACTTAGGGTACTATGGGGCCGGAAAATGAGGGCAAAATTGACCTGGGGTGCTTAGTTTTCGAGATATGGGATACTGGGAGTCTTGGGTATTTTTGCGGGATGAGAATTCCCGGGATTTTTTTTGCCGGCGAATATAACTTGTGATGGGAGGGGTTGTAGGGGGAACAAAAATTTGCCCAGAATTTAGGTGGGAAGCTTGGTTCCCGGGATATAGGGTCTGGGAAGTTGGTAATGTCGGGAGTAACTTAATCCAAGCTAACCTTATGATGATTGTACTCTGCAGTCATTCGGTTTGGTGCCTTTCTGGCGCCATCCTGGCGCGTTGCTTGTGAGTTTAGCAGACTACCGATTTTTTGACCAATTGCAGTTGCAACGTAGTAGTATAGCAGTAGCATGGCGTTTTACGTTCATTTACGCGATTTAGGCCCTTGGTCATTCATCCAGTGAGCCGTTTTCCCAACATAGTTAGCGTCGGCTTTCCAGTCTAACTGCGATGCGAACTTTAATATTATTCGTGAAGCTACTGCCATCTGACCTCCACAACCCATTGGCGATATCGAAGGATTTCGAGGGCTCTAACTACCTGTAACGACAGCCTTAGGTATTCGCCAATCATTTAATCCAAGTCATTATTGACATTCATATAATTAAATGTTTCAAAATACTTTTCTCGTCCTGTCAACGAATACATTATGAAGTTACCCATATGTTATATCTTTAGGGTAATACGTGAACCATAAGTACTTAACCCTTCTCACCCCCAACAATACATCAATACCCAATAATCGTATAATATAGTATTGAAGGGTTAACCTTTTAAGAAATACAATAGAACTTTTTTATTGCAAAGCCGATTTTGCTTGACTGACGAGTAATAAAACAATGTATTGTGAAGATTTTTGTATTTTTCTTTGTTGGAGGTTTGTAAATTGGTTCGTGTTGGTTTGTATTTGGGTGCTAAGGGGTTCTTACAATATCTTTATGGCACCTGCTGACAAATGGACGAGACTCTGGCAAATTATACATCCAAAGTGCCTGAAAACGGCAAAAGAGTCTTATAAAGGAATTAATAAAGTAACTGGCGAAATAAGGGCCTCTTAAATGCCCTTACATTTTAATGTAAATTATCAATAATTTCGTAGTTTAGATAGTTTATAGTAGCATGAGTTATCATACTTTTTATTTCAGTAATGTGTTCTCGTCCGCTGTTATCAATTAGTTAAGAATATTTTAGACGGACTCGGAACATGATAAGAATAATATAACCTATATTATCTTTTGGATGATATTGATGATGTTGTTCTCACGGTGATGGTGGTGGTGATCATCATTAAAGATGATACGCTATTTTTATTGATCGTATTGGGCTCAATATTCGTTATCTCACTTCCCTTTTAAATAAATGGCTCAGTTCCGACTTGGACTAGATTGCCTCAACTCTTTTCATTCTCATTATCGCTTATCGCTTTTTATCACTTTTTTTTTAAAGTTTAGTTAGTACGACCACTGCCGTATCGCCCAATGTCGGGCGTCCCGGATCTGCCTTCGTCGTAAGGATAATTTCAAGGAGCCGTTGCTCGCTTGGTGGACTTAGGCCACCTCTGTTGCTTATATCCTGCAGTGGCTTCTCTCCTGCTGTAAGGACGGTGGGCTATTAACCCGCCGTCCTCAGGCCTGGTCATGGAGGTCGGAAGTTCTGTGCGTTATGGTATCGCTAGCGTTAATCTCAACATCCACGTTTCTTATACTTTTTTTAATACTCACTTAAATCATTGATCTACCTAGATCTATAGATCATTATCGGGCACGTGTCCATGTTAACAACAACAAAAGAAAAGAAATATTCTCTGTTATAATGAACAATAACATGTAACTTTATGATATTTGTATCAACCCTTTAGACATTGATGAAACTTAATATTTTAAGGGTTACTTCTGCGCGTACGCATGGCCGTAATAAAGCGATTGTGATATTGTTGTCATACAATAATAATTTAAAGGTGATAGTCGATATTCTGATTGAAATTCGATTGAATGATGAAATAGAAAGCAGTTTGGACACACTTTTGAATAATAATAACGACGCGTGACAAAAGTTTCTTATAAATCGAATTACATTAAATAACAATATCAGTTATCAACTTCCTATAAAAATATAAGAAGTAATTAATGTCGTTTTGTAAAATCGTGCATATATAATAACTTCAAGGAAAAGAAACTGAATCACGTTTATTTCACTGTATGGAATACAAAAAGATACAAAAATGATTAAATGTATATTGTACTTAAACACGTAATTTCCATTTCCAATAATTAATAAATTTAAAAGGTACAGGCAATACTGTGAATACATATATTTAGGTGTCCAAATTCTAGTAAAATTAAAATCTCTTTTGTCAAAATCTTTATCCCATAGCTGTAACAATGAATTCAAAACCGTTAACTAACATAAAGCTTTAACGAACTACTCGTATCTATGAAACAGTAACCACCATTGAATCACAAGGAACAAAATTTATAATTAATTCGTAGTCTTTTCTCACGACTCCTAATTGCAAAAAAGCAGATGGCAAACACACCCAGAATCAAAAGAACACACATAAAAAATAAAATATGAAGATGACGCGGCATCAAAACTGGATTTCAATTAGACATACAAAAGAAAGTGGGGACATAAGTTCTTGTTCCTATCTTTAATTATTCACCTCCTTAACAATACAAGCGAAATTACATAAAGAAAAAACCCTGACCCCAAAGAAAGGCAAAAAAGAATTAAAATAAAACGCGAGTAAACACTCATGGAGTTTAATATGCAAAATAGCTGAACTAGAAATGCAAATCGTCGTGCGAAGATAAAAACAAATAAAGAAAAAAACCAGCTTGTATGGAAGACTGACAAACTTTGCATAATTTACCCCGGACCTAGTATCGTCCCTTGAGGGACACCTTTCTGAATTCGTTCTCATACTTCCGTATGCAAATGGTTATGGTGCTTGATCTTTTATTTTAATAGCATCTTATTGTATTAAATCTTTTTAAGCATTATGGGGTGAAGTTTTTATAAAAATTCCAGTGAGGAATTATTAATCATTGGATACGTATGCAAATCAAACGCTATGTTAAAAACTGAGACTGTGGGAATTTTATCTAGTTTTTTTTTAAATATCAGGGTGAAAATCCGTTGGGCAGCCGTTGGTGAGATACGTTTTTGCCACTAAAAAAAAATTAGAACTTAAAGTAGGTGTAACGGTTTCAGTTGTGTGAAATTAATAAGAATTTTATACAAAAAATCACGCCTTTTGCCTTGAAGACAGTCGTAATACGGGGATGCGTTTATTACTACATTTCGCCAATCACTAACTAGTCCGACGTAATAGAACATTTCGTTGGTGGACGTAATAGGGTTCAATCCTATTGTCGTTGCGGAGCACTATAGATAACCCATAACCACTCCGTAATTCAATCCAATAAAAAGTACCAGCTATATTGTAATTTTGCAAAAAAATCCAAACCAACGGCTTTCGAATTTTTTTGTTATGAAATATTGATTAAAGGCAACAAAATCTGACGTGCCAGCCGCTATGGCCCAGCCAATTTAAGTCCTGGGCGTCTCGGACTATGACAACATGAATCTCAATAACTATAGCAAAAAAACGACTTCAGATACCTACCGTAATGGGACCAAATAATTGTAGGAATGGCACCAAATTGAATGAGACTACTTGGGAATCACAAACTTTTGATTAAAAAAAGTTATTCAAAATCGGTTCACAGTCGCAAGTTATAAGGTAACACATACAGTCGAATTGAGAAGCAGCTACTTGTTTCCAAGTCGGTTCAAACCATGATTTCTGGATTTGAACCAATAACAGTTCCCTTGTCAGGGGGAAAGTTAGCCGCCACTTTTTTTTTCGGATCTCTACGAAACTTGGCACAAGTGTTCCTTGTTTTTATTTTGTATTAATTCTGAGCTTTTTTATTTTTAATTGGAGATGAGAGGGAAGAAAAATGTCCAAATATTGTTTTAAGACCGTTTATCGTCCATGTGTCAGCAGTTGCTCGACGTGAAGGTGAAGATGACGATAAGAGATGTTGATAGAGTCCCCTAGCACTTTAATTTTAAACTTCGACTGACAGTACCAAGTTAAAACAAATCAATAACATTGAATGGAATCAGGCGTTACCTGGCGAAAATCCATGATAAAGAATGGGGTAAGATGTTGATTTTTTTATATAATTGCACTAATTTCGCTAAATAGAAGACATTATAAACGTCGACATATGTTTCACCTACTCACGAGGCATTCTCAAGACTGTCTCAGAGAGAACAGCTGTTCTCTCTGAGACAGTCGACGTTTATAATGTATTCTATTTAGCGAAATTAGTGCAATTATATAAAAAAATCAACATCTTACCCCATTGTAAATCAATAACACTCAAAAATACTTGACTAGATGACTTTATTAAACAATTTTTTTTTTTATAAATATGGTTGGACATGCTCACACAACGTCATCTAGCCCAAACTAAGCTATAAGTTTGTGCATTGGGATCTAGACAACTGATAAACATACTTATATATTTCTAAATACATACATAATAGACATAGAAAACACCCAAACTCCGAAACATACATTTGTGGATCACACAAATATTGGATTCAACCGGGGAATCGAACCCGAGACTCCGGAGTCGAAAGCTGATGCACTACCGACCACGCCACCGAAGCAGTCAAGTCAATTTAACATTATATTTTTGTAGTTATATAAAAGTGTTTCATGTTCCTAAATAAATAAATAATTGTAATTTATGTTTAAAACATACTATTTATTCTATTTTTTGATTTAATATTTTAATTCAATCTTTTCAGGTACGTACAATAGCAGTTAGCACAATCAAGAATACAAATATAATGTAAGTTCTTACTATTCTACAGAAATTTCATTTACTTATAAAAACTGCACAAACAATAATTTATTAAATTTTCACCCTTCTACAAAGATCTATTGATAAACTTCTAACGCCATCTATGTATACTGCTAGAAAACTTACTTCTAAGTACCGTCAGTAAGAACTAGATGGCGCCACTTGTAACTTGACGAACGATTTATTGATCGGCTTAGAAGATATTAATATTTTAATATCTCAAGGTTCTCGACAGTCATCCGCAGATTATAATCATACTCATTTATCATTCCTTCACATCATTGATTCGTTAAAATGATTTGTAAAACAGGTTTATATAAATAATAATTACACTTTTGGCGGCATAGCCTCGAACCTATGGCTTGTACAGTCAATCAAGTGTCAATTATTAAATTTCCGGGTTGATTTATTACTTATTATATATACATAAATACATACATAATCATGAATAGTTTACCTAAGTTCTATAACACAGTCATACTCGTACCTTTGATTACCAAAAATATAATAATATGAATGTTTCAGGGCTTCTTTATGTCAGGTCTCGTAGTGAGTTTCGGCATTCCCCTTTACGTCTTCACCTGTTGTAATTAGTGGCCAATCTACTTATGGAAGAACTGTACAAATTTTAAAACATATCTACCCACTATTTTCACCTACTATCTATGTTCTATGTACAGACGCTTCTACAAGTAACAAATTTAATTTAATTAAATTTGCAAGTTACTCAAATATTTTTTGCAGTTATTACTAACACACATTTTATTTTGTAAATATTGTAGGTAAGTACAGTTCACGAGGAATAAGCGGAGCTTTGCATATGTGTGAGTGCAGTGTACGTGAACGTATATGTGACCTCTTTTACACACACATGTGTTGTACACACAGCTACACAAGAGTTTTTACTCTACTTTTCGTGATCACTCACACAAATGCAAAGCTCCGCTTATCCCTCGTGAACTGTAGGCACGTACTTACAAAATCGAATTCGGAATAAAATTTCGAAGCATTTTTTTATAGATTATAAAACATATCGCCGACTTTAAGTTTCCAGAATGCTTAGCTACATTGCCATGGTAACTGGCAGTGCCAATTCTCTAAGCCAGGAAATAACCAGCGTTCTGGTCTGTATCAACACTCATTTCCACCGCAACTGAATGTCGACCTTGGCAACCATGTTTAATTATCTAATTTCTGACCTTCACTTGTATTAAAAGGCCTCCAAGGTCATTAACATCCAGAACTCGGTACTAATTACAGATAAGCTCTATTCTTAATCATAACTTTAATGTACCTATAAATAGGTATGTACTTTTACCACCTTATTTTCATTTAGACATGTAAAATGTACCTGAATATCGAAAAAATACGTACTAATTAATTATTGCTATTTACAATTACATTATGGCTATTTAAGTAAAACTAATAAGGTAACATTATCTCGTCATGAAAAATTAAAAAATAAAAAGTTAATGTACTTTTTCTTTTTGTTGACTACTAGTCTGCCTCATTTAATAATTTTCCAAATTTTTCATACTAAATACCCAAACATACCTACGCAATTTAGCATTTATGAACTTAAAAGTCAAGTTCAACGCCAAAGTATTATGCAACATTACGCATTCATTAGTTTAATGTAAGTACAGTGTCAAAATTTATATGTTTACTATCACTAGCAGAATATTTATAAAAACCGGCCAAGTGCGTGTCGTGTCACGCATAAGATAGGGTTCCATAAAAGCCTCTATAACTCCTGAACTAACAGAGTTTTACCATCCGATGCAGTTTTCCTTTGAAGTTCATTTGATATGGACTACCATCATGAATTCTTTCAAGTTCTTCACGCCAGCCGTTTAGATTTAAGAGGGGGGATGTGCGCTATGTTTTCCCAAAAAAATGCTCTTTAAAGCTTAATATCTACCAAACGGATACTTAAAGCAATAAATCATCCTAGCAACCTCTCAATGTGTTTAAAAGACCTATCTAATGATACCTCACACGATGGATTAGACGCGAAAATAAAAAATTTATTCCCACTTTACATGTAGGGAAGGCAGCCCAAAACAAGATATTTTTCAGAATTTTATGTTAGCACTTTGTTGGCGTAGTAAATATACATATCCATGCAAAGTTTCATGTTTCTAGCACTAACCGTTTGGGAGAAAAGCCGAGAACAGACCGACGGATATGACGAAACTATAAGGGTTCCAAGATTTTTACTACGAAACCCTAAAAAGGTTTGAATTGCCGCGCCGGCACAGACACACACAAGAGTATGGTTCACACACACCCACACATCCATGCACAGATGAAAAATGACTCGCGAGCCATGTGGTAGTCGCTGTCGAGTATTTTGACGAATTCCGAATAGACAACGCGGCTTCAAAGTGCAGAGACGGCTTTCTTACAAAATTTGATTAAACTAGCAGACACCCACGGCTCCACCCGTGACAAATTATATAGAATAGAATAGTCATTTATGTGCATAGAATGTATGTACATTTTAAAGAGATAGTAAATAGGTACTATTATTAGTTTACAAATATATTCTGCCGTTTGGCATACAAATATTTCGTCGGAGTATAAATAGAATTATTTCAATAATTATTTCAAACCTTTCTCAAAAATCACTCTATCCATTAGTAAAAGCAATATGAAAATCGATGCTGTATTTTTTGAGTTTATCGCCAACAGACAGACGCTGTGGAGTACTTTGTTTAGTAACTAGGTAAAGCTACGCTACTGTAAACAGTGCGCGGCTTCGTATTGAGTGAAGCGTTTTTTTTTTTGTATTTAAATTGAATATTTGAGCTTCGTCACGACCTTAATTGAAATCAGCTATTAATTTAGGTGAAAAAAATTTAATTATCGGTCAAAAGGTTGCTGAGAAAAGAACATTTTACATTTAACCTGCTCCATGGGAGCTCCGCAATAATATAGGTAGTGATGCTACTCAATTATTTTTTTTTACATACACAAACAAAAGACTAAGAATTCAGAAATTGCATTATACAAGGGCACTACTTATGTAAGTATGTAGGATGTAAGGGTGAAAGGGCAAGTAAATAGACTCACATCAACTATGGGTACATATAATAAATACATGAATAAATACATATTATTATGCTATGATTTTTACACTTACATAAACTACATAACATTAAATAACTAAGTTGAAGAAGATTTTGTTAATTTATGCTTAGAATATGTCTGCTTTTGCGTAAATAGTACTAGGAGCATGGAGCGAGTATTTCAATCGAAATTATTTCGCAACCAACAATGATGAGAATCACAGAATTAGTCTATGTGACTAGTAATTTTTTTTTAATAGAAGTTATAAATATTTACGAAATTTTTTTTTTAGGTGTGAGTCAAAATTAAATTAAATAAAAATAAAATTGTTTCTCACATTCGACACTACGATTCCAATATTTACTTCGTTTACTTATTAATAACAATCTCTTATCATTTTACAAAACAAACAAAGGTAGGTAGATATTTTCAACCGAAATATATTATGGTGCCTAATATCCTTTCTTTCTTTTTTGAGGTTCCGTAGTTCAAGTCTCAGAACCCTTAAGTTTCGTCATGTCTGTCTGTCGGTATGTCTATTTGTCCGTCGTCGGCTTTCCTCCCAAACGATTGGTGCTAGAAACATGAAACTTTGCATGAATATGTGTATTGATGATTTTTTTCTCGCGTCTATCCCATCGTGTGTGTTAGAAAAGAGAGAGTGTGTGTGTGTGTGTCCCTCTATAATTTAGTACTACTGGTATGGTAGTCTATGTAATGAACTTTCAATGAAAACTATAACGGTTTGGATAACTTTGTTAGTTCAAGAGTTATATAGGCTAGTATGGGTATCTACGGAACCTTATTCTATGCGTGGCCCGTCACGTACTTGGCCGTTTTTTTTCGTATGCTTTTCTCTCTCCTCGTCTCTTTTGTTCATGTTAAACCTAAATAAGGTTGGTAACTAAAGACTTATTACAAATATTAAAAGACAAAGTTTTATTATCATTGTCATACAATGCCACAAGTACCCTTCCGATTGACATCCATGGAAAGGAATATTACGACGCTTACTATAGATTTAAGCTTAAAACACACTAGTCCCTCACATACGACGTATGCCACACGACGTGGGAATCAGCGACACACTGGTTCAACGTCTTACGACGTCTGACGTTTACATTATCTACGCGCTATATCACTTTAAACGTGTGTGACAGCGTCGTACGCGGGGGATAGCATGGGAACACACGAATCTGACGCGGTGACGGGTAAAAACTTTACTATACCAATTGTATACGCCAGATCCTGTTCAGATGTCATAATGCGTGGTGTACGTCACATGTGACGGATGAGTTTGCCCGTCTATTTACGTACCTGTCCTTCCTTATTGTCTGTTTTAGTTTTATTTGAGGTTAATCTTGAATGTGATCAGCAAACAAAGACTATGTACAACTGTTACAAGAACCGTGAATAAAATGTAAAACTAAGAAATTTTTGGGTAGACCATTAAGCCTAAAAGTGTTTTTTTTTCTTTTCATTATCGTAATTTATTGGGATTATTTTGTGTTTTTATGAATATATACTTTGCTACATAAATAAAAAACATCACTTCTAACTACATGCTATTTGTTAGATAGCATTGTGTAGAAATGTATGAACTCCACCTCGTCGCCGACTGGCAATGTTCCTAGAAACCTGGCAGCCTTGCCATGTTTATAGCAATTCTAATGTGCTAATTCTCTGTTCTAAAAAAATATCTATGATAATTTTAAATAAAAAACTCTCGTAAGTTTAAAAAAAAATACAAGTAAATAGAAGTGTTATCCATACAATTTAGCTCTACGGCGTCTCTATGACGCTGCTCACGCGCATGCCTGCGACGAGCGATGCGGGAGGGGGAGCCGAAACCTGATTTTCGGCTCAAACTAACCTTGGACCAACGCGTATTACATCATAATATTTATAATGCCTTATTTTTAATGCTTCAAATTATAATTTAGTGCTTATTATTGTCTAGTATACAGTTGAAATTTGATTGATAGTTTAGGTGTGTGGTTGTGACGTTTTGCGTGTAATTTAACGCTCTAACGCATAAGTACTCGTCTGAGATTACTACCTACTGGTCAGGTTTTTCCGCATACAGCTTTCCGTGTTTTTATTTCATAAATTTAATGTTACTTTTATTTATGACTAGTAGACAACTGCAACTTTGTTTGCGTTCTTCCCCACCAAAACTCCCCATTGGTGGTAAAAAGTAGAGTTTTAATTATTTTTCCGGCCTTTTATTCCCACTGGTGGTAAATTACCGAGTTCCTGAGAAGACTGTGCCGTTATTTAAACTAATTTTTATCAGATTTACAAAATTTTTCATTACTGCTCTATTCTTATAAATTGTAGTTTAAGTTATCTATCGTCTTTCTCAATAAATACTAAAAGAACGAGGGCTTGAACTATTATTTCTTAAAGTAACACTGATGTAAGGTTAGTGAGTCGTAATAGCCCAATTTTCGCCAGCATCTTTGTAAGTCCCACCAAAATGATAGCCGAGTCTACCGCTAACGTATATTTGTCCGGGCCTCGATTAACTTAGTAGGACCCCTATCACCCCCACCTCAAGCTAGGATGTACAGAATTCTCTTTCCATGTTGATATATCAAACAAATTACTAGATTTACATAATGCAATTAATACGAGTATCAGAATTCTTTATAAAACTGAAACCTACATGTTAAATTTATTACCGGTGGTATTTTTTTTTGTGTTATTTAATTATTTTACTTCAAACTAAGCACAGCTTGTGCCATGAGAACTAAATAGGTACATTACAGAATATCTGTTAAGTTTTATCTTGTAAATAGGGACATATACTCATAAATAATAGATGGAAACACCCAATTATTTACGAATAACACATATTTATGAATCATTTGTTAATTTAACAGTGTATAGTTGTGTATATCGCGTGTTGGCACCATAATTTTATGTTTAAGTAGCGGATGACTACGCTCGGATGGCATAGTTGTCCTGTTACCATTGCCTACCTATTATTTGTCAAAATAAAATATGTCTTCAGTACCTTTCGTCTTTACATGTCATTTAAAAACACTACAAACCTCCCGTTAACAAAATCCTGACACAGAAAAGGACCCTGTAAAATATTCTGTGCATTATGCGTGAACGCCCTGGACTTTATTTTTTTTGTATTTGTTTTTATCAGGAGAAGGAAAAAAAACAATTGGGACAAAGATCTCAAAATAAAATAAATCCTCCTTGTTTAAAAATAATAAAATCATTCGTCAACTTTTTTTTTAAATCAAGCTTTTATCATCATAATTATTGCATTGTCATTCACTTTACATACACGTGCAAAGTTTCAGCTAAATCGGAAACCGGGAAGTGTGTTAAATTTAACTTGCAAGATTTGATTACATACGGACATCGGGACAGGTGAAAGTATAAAAGCTTAAATATTGAATGGAATCAGGCGCTACCTGGCGAAAGTCCATGATAAAACAATGGTGTAAGATGTTGAATTTTTATATAATTGCACTAATTTCGCTAAATAGAAGACATTATAAACGTCGACATATGTTTCACCTACTCACGAGGCATTCTCAAGACTGTCTCAAAGAGAACAGCTATCTTACCCCATTGTTTATAAAAGCTTGTAAAATATATAGCAATTGCGCTGAATATAAGCAAATTTAAGAACACCTAACGAAAAGGTCTTCTGTCCGGTTACCAATGTAAAAATTAAAAAATATTGATATAAAAAACGTGACCACGTCACGCGATGCCAACTTTTTTGCTTACTATGCAACAAAAACAAGAAAACTTTCATTATCACATCACACACGAGTCTAAAACTATAAAAAGAAAAAACAAACAAAAAGAACTCATTCATTGTTCGAACTTGTACCACTTGTACATCCATATTGTTTCTTCTGTCAAAAAAAAACGCCAAAAAACCTTGTTTTTTTTTTCAACAAAAACAGTTAGATAATGGTTTTTATTGGCTTTTTTATTGTAGAACTACTGGGTCACTGGTATTTAAGGCGTCCTTCGCGTTATGTGACTATATTTTTATTTAAATTAAGTTGATATGACTCATAATAACGGGAATTGCATTATTTATTGGGTTACAAAACGTAATAAATGTCTACGAAACACCTTTTTTATTGTTACCGCTTTTTTGACTATAAGTATGGTTTGCTTGACTGCTTATAGATGGCTCTATATCAACTTTCATAATTATGTCTTGATATTACGAGTATTATTTCGGTAACTGGTCTTGGGTGTCTTCGTTACTTGGCGGAACGTTCCTCCTGGAAATGAAACAGCAGTTCGAGTCCAGCCTAAGACTATCTAACATATTATTTAGTTGCCATCACAAATATATTATCAAATAGCGGACACCCGCGATTTCGCCTGCTTGGCAAATTATTTGCACAAAAATCTTCCTCGAGAACTATTCTATCCATTGGTGAGAATTGCATAAAAATCCGTTGCGTAGTTTCAAAGATCTAAGAATAAATATCGAACGGAAGAGACTTTGTTGTATACTATGTTAAATATTCATATATTTAACATAATATGCAACGATTATGATGTACGGACTTAAGATGTCAATACAGAACTCTCTATCAGTAACTAAGGAATTAACCAGTATGATAAATACGTTATCTTATAGATACATAAATATTATGTAATGTAAATACATATGTTGTGGTATGTCAGAAGATGTAGTAACCAAAGTGGAAAAAGGGATGCTTAGATGGTTCGGACATGTAGAGAGGATGGATGACAGGAGACTGACAAAACAGATATATGAAGCGAGTGTGAATGGACAAGCTAGTAGGGGCCTGTAGGGGTCGACCAAGGCGAACATACTGCGACCAAATCGTAGATGTTTTAAATAAACGCCAGGTTAATAGTGCCAGAAACCGACGAACATGCACGAAGAATTAATAAAAGTTGAGGAAGTGAAAGAAGTTTGCCAGGATCGTAGTAGGTGGCAGTGAGACCGATCATGGACGAGTGGCTGCAGAGGCGGCATGGTGACCTCACGTATCGTGCGACGCAGATCGTTACCGGGCATGGGTGCTTCGGTAGCTATCTGTTTCGCATCCATCGTGAGGTCACACCCCGGTGTCAACACTGCGACGTTTCCGACGACGACACCGCACTCCACACGTTTGTGGAGTGCTCAGCGTGGGCGAGTCAGCTCCGGGACCTCGTAGTGGGTCTGGGCGTGGATATCCTCTCGCTGGAAACCATGCCAAGCCATGGTCTCCAGCGCGAGTAGGTGGAACGCGGCCGAAAAAAAAGGATCGTAGTAGGTGGAAATCCGTGGTCTCTGTCTACCCCACTGGGAGAAAGGCGTGATATTATGTATGTATGTAAATACAGTATGTATGTAAATATATTCCGAGACACCCAGGACTTAAATTGGCTGTGCCATAGCGGCTGCCACGTAAAATTTTGTTGCCTTTCATCAACATTTCATCGCAAGGCAACGGGTTTCAAATTTAGCTTATTTTATTACATTAATTCGGCCATTTTGGATATAGTTCACTCTCTAGAGTGACGGCAATAGGCTTGCCCCCTATTACGTGGGACTAAAAATTCTGGTAAATTGTGGGTGTGTAATGCACCTCTGGCTACCCCTTCGGGGACATAGGCGTGATATTTGTGTGTGTGTTTGTGTAAATACATACATACTACTAAATGCTTCCAAAAATACATACCTACCCACAGTGTAAGTGAATTAAAATACATACCTAATGGATCTCGTTTTTCTTCGGCATGCGTATCACGTTGTACATTAATATCAAGCTTAATACATACCTACGTCTATATTCACGACATAATCCTTAAGGAGTATGCAGAAGCGTATTCTATACTGATATAATAAAGAAGAAAATTATTTTAATTTTTTTTTTGCATTCAATAGGCTTCGTAACTACTGAACGGATTTAAAAAAATATTTTACTAATATGTAGCTACATTATCCCCAAGTGACATAGGCTACTTTTTTCCCGGTAATTGTGAGAAATCTATATATTTCTCGGTGCATTAGACATCCACATTTTGTGTGCGTGGTTTTGTTGGTCCTACGTTTTAGGAGTACAAAATATACCTCTGCCTGCCCCTTAGAGTACATACAAAGTGTACCTACAAATCGAGTTTTTTGTCGGACTAATCAAAGTGATTGACATGTAGGCATTAGTCAATATACAACGTGCTCCTAAAAGTATGTACGTTCACCATCATTACTGTTTTATGTAGGATATTTTTTTTCTTAATTAGGTACCTATATAAACTGGCAATGGGCGTTTTCACATTGCACGATAACGACACACGATATCGTAAGCAGCACTAACTTTAAGGTAACCCACGTAATAGGGGGCAAGCCTTTTGCCGTCACCGAGCACTCTAGAAAGTGGATTATGTCCAAAATGGCCGAATTAATTTCATAAAATAAGCAGCTATTTTTAATTTTGAAAACTAAATATGAAACCCGTTGCCTTGCGATGAAATGTTGATGAAAATCAAAAAAATCTTACGTGCCAGCCGCTGTGGCACAGCCAATTAAGGTCCTGGGCGTCTCGGACGCAATTGAACACAACGCAACCTATTTTCAAACTAAGCCAAACTTTTGCTTTGACGACAAGATTACTTATTCCAGATAATTGAAAGGTTTAGTTTAAATTATGGACGCATAATTCTATTAATGTTGAGTAAATTTAAAAGATACTTTATTTTTACTATTTATCATAATGATAGTTTCTATTATTTTATTAATTAGTGTCATAGTTTTATATATTTATGGTCACCTCATAAACACGTTTTTAGCTAAGACAGGGTCGAATTTGACCTCTGGATCCGCCGAATAATGCTAAATATTACTCTTGAACATCAAGTATCTGTCATCATCAGAGACTGCCATTCACACCGAATTGTAACATGACATTTTTATATGCGAATAACTATTATAAAAAATCTTCTTTTTCATAATTGTAAGTCCTTGATAAGCGTGAGAGTATTAAAAAAAAAAAAAATTCTCTCATTGCTTGAATGTTTACCGTGACAGTTATCTACTAGTTATTTGTATAATTCATGCTTATCACAGTCATTAATAGCACGAAAGAAGACTGCTTATCAGCAATTGACAGTTACTGGAAATTAATATTAAAATGACATGATAGTACAAGCGGATTACTGTGGCTCCACCCCCACGTTTCGTTTTCTCATTCCCAATTCCTATGGAAACACATTAACGGGATAAAAGTTAACCTATGCCACTTCGGGATAATGTCAACAAACAATCAAAACTTTCCTCCTTATAACAGTTACCTATAGATGAAATATTGTAATTAAGTATAGATAGTAAAAAACTAATATAGTACTATCTATAACTACCTATTCAAATATAACTCTATACTAATACATATAATAGACATATTATTATATAGGTTGACTGTAAAATCTTACGAAATAGACGGGCTTCGAATTGGGAAGAAAATGTGGAGATGTTGAGAGAGCTAACTCTATTGTCACTTTAAAAAAAGTGACATGTAAATAGCGTTACTGACTATGACGTGCAAGATCTTAAATCGATAATTCGTTCTACAAATTTTCTACGCAACTATAATTACAATTCGGTGTAATAGAAGACAGATCTAATATACCTACACAAGATCATCATAATTTAAGCCGTAGCATTTAAATCATAAGAGTCATAATTCAGGATTGTTTGAATGACATCATCGCATAAAATATACACCAGTTATATAACATATAGTGTGTTTGATGGTTTGTTCTTACATCCGTAATATACGTACGGATTATATGTATATACCTAATCCCATGAATAACTCGTAGCGTAACTTTTAAACAATTATCTCAAGAAGTTGACGACATTGACACAAAATCCGACTTCGAAATAATTGTCGGAATAAAATGGGACCACTTGCGAAGCAATAGCTTTCGATTAAAAACAAAATTTTCAAAATCGGTTATAACAAAAAAAAAAGGTAAAAATATAAAAAATAAAAAGTTTATAAATAAAAAACTACTATTTTTGAAGTCGGCTAAAATCAAATAATATTACAATATAAAGTTTAAGGCAAGTGGAGACATGGTCAGTTAGCAAAACTTTCCTCCTGGAAAGGAAAAAGTCGCTGCTTGGAGTCCTGCCCAAAATTATAAATTTTTCTATTCTCATGAATTATTTTAGACAAGTTCCATAAAATCAAATATGTAGTGAGTAAGATAGAAAAAGGGATGCTTAGATGGTTTGGGCACGTAAAAAGGATGGATGAAAGAAGATTGACGAAACAACATAAGGCGGGCGTGAATGGACAGGCAGGTAAGGGTCGACCTAGGCGAACGTACTTCGACCAAATCGAAGATGTTTTGACCAAAGGCCAGGTCAAGAGTACCCATAACCGGAGAGCGTGCATGAAGATAGTTATGAAAATGACGGAAGCGAAAGAAGTATGCTAGGATCGTAGCATGTAGAATTCCATAGTCTCCGTCTACTATACAATATGTATGTATCCTTAAAATCACTTCAGATAGTCACAAGCAGATAGTACAAATAAGATGGCAGAAGCGTAACATACTAACCTTTGCGAGTAATGTTGAACTTCCTCTGTAGGTACATTATTTTTAACCAGCTGCAGCTGTCGACGGTTCACTCGCGTGGCCACGTTTGCTGATTTCCGTGTCTGACTAGAATAAAATGTTGAGTACTTAGGAAAGATCAAAAACTGGCCAAGTGAGAGACGGACTCGCGCACAAAGATTTCCGTATCAAAACGACAAAAAAAATCACGTTTGTTTTATAGGAACCCCCCTAAGTATTTAATTGAGCGGAGCGAAGCGGAGCTCAATCTTAGGCGAGAAGTGTAAATCGTTTGTGCGTCTACTCCTCCGAAATGGCTCGACCGATTTTGACCAAATTTGGCATGCTGGTCGACATCATACCCGGGAGTGCATATATCTGTAATCATGAAAATAGAGCTGACCACGGAGGAATAATCACCGAAAATGTCCTGGACATCGACGAAAAACCAGATGATTAAATATTTGCCATGGAAACACGTGCGTCAACAATGAAAATAGTTTTTTTTTTCATTCATTCGATTAATTAATTTAAGTGTTCGATTCTGATTCTGATATGTAATAAAAACAATTGCTTCGCTCAACATTTCCAATAAGCAGCATGCATTGCATACCTAGTATTATTGTTTTTTAGTATTTGTTGTTACAGAGGCAATATAAATACATGATCTGTTAAAATTTAAACTTTCCAATTGACACGGCACCGCGTGGAGACAGACGGACGGATGGATGGACAGTGAAGTCTCGGGTTCCCGTTTTACCATTTAGGTACGAAATTCATAGGAAATACTTCGGCTAGGATCGAACTAGCCTTTGCTTAAAACGAGGAAAGGCCGATTGTTCGTTCTCAGTTTCCCACATTCATTATTGAGAATTATTATGGTGAAATCTTTGAGAAAAGCCTAGCCTAGGTCCTAGGTACCTAGTTTTTTTTTAATTTCGCGTGACCAAGGTTCGCGGGACCAAGGCCTATGCTAAACTTTTCTTTATTCTTTTCCTTTATACAAATAAATTCAAAATTTAAATATAAATCAAATACAACATGTAATTTAAGATCGATACGGTTTTCTCTTTTTATTTCACGTGGGCATCAGCTGTAGTAGCTTTTTTAATAAAAGTAGCAGTAAATACAGTTCAAGTAATTAATTTTCTTTTCTTTCATCTTCATATTTTGATAAATTAACACTTAGCAACGTATTTTCGACCAGCAATATTATAATGACCTTAATTTTTTCCAACCATTACAGCGAAACTTTAAATTAACGTGTCAAAATATCCGAATCCATACATTGGAGTTATTATAAATTGATTTTTATCTAACATAGTTATTAGGATAATATGTAATGCATGAAATTCGTTTAAGTAATACAAGTTCCGTGTACTTATAATATTACCTATAATATTATTAATGAATATTAGACATAAAATATAACCGGTAATATTTATTAGGTTTTATAATGAGATTCTCACACACACATATCACGCCTATATCCCGAAGGGGTATTTAAGTTATTATTAATGAATATTAGACATAAAATATAACCGGTAATATTTATTAGGTTTTATAATGAGATTCTCACACACACATATCACGCCTATATCCCGAAGGGGTAGGCATAGGTGAATTACATACCCAAAACCCACCAGTACTTCCAGTCCCTCGTAATAGGGGGCAAGCCTATCGCCGCCACCGGGCACATTTATAATGGGTTATGTCCAAAATGGCCGATGTATTTAATAAAAAGTAGCTGCTAGCTATATTGTAATTTTGAAAAAAACTTGAAACCCGTTGCCTTGCAATGAAATGTTGATGAAAGGCAACAAAATCTTACGTGCCAGCCGCTATGGCACAGCTAATTAAAGTCCTGGGTATCTCGGACTATTTATTGTGAGATTCTGGAAACTTGAAGATTTTTGCTACTTACATATCGACGGCAACAAAGCACAAACGGCTATTTACAAAATCACTAGTTTTCAGGAGAATGTTTAACAGAAGTTTTTTGATAAATTTTACAAAATGCAACCTTCTTTTTGGAATATTTAATTTATTTAGTACTAGCTAGCCCGTGGCTTTGCCTGCTTGACAAATTATATACTAATACCTTCCTCAAGAACCACTCTATCCATTGGTGAAAACCACATAACAATCAACGGATTAATTTATATGCTTAAATGTTTAAAACTACTCGTATTAAACTTAGTTTTATAGATCTAAGCATTGGTATAAGGATCTAAGCAAATTTTGGGTAAAGGTAGTAAAAATAATTTAATGAATTTATCTAAGTTTATATGTTAAATCTTTCTATTAAATTATAAAACAATCTATCCTAATTACCTACTAAGATTACATCTAAATCTAACATGCGTCCAAGAATTCCTCCGCCTCGTCGCCGACTGGCAATGTTCCGAGAAGGCTGGCAGCATTGCCACGTTGTATGGCAATGCTTATTTTTTGTGCCAAATAGTAACTGGCCTTCTGGTCTTGAGAAGTGTCGATCATGAGTTTAGATAAATTTTTGAATAGGCCGCGAGCACTCAGACCCCAAGGTCCTAGCGTCTCTGCCCCAAACGGCTCAAATATGTAGTCTCCTCCTAAATTGGAGTATTTGCGCCGTTGAAGGCTGATTTACCTAAATAAGTAGTAAGTACTTTATTTTCGAAATACGGTAGATGTCCTTTTCTAATTCTTTCTTTTTCTAAAAATAAATAAGTAGGTTTACATTTAGTTTTTATGTGGAACTTTCTAAATTCCTATTTTTTTTTGAAAATTAAGAAGCGGTATATTGAATTATATATCCTGTTCATTTATTATCAAGATGTCAAGTCTACCGAATAATGTAATGTAGTTATAAAAATCAGAAGCCTGAATAATTTTTCAACTTTCACAGTAATTGATATTCACGCCCACAACTAATAACCAAGTAGGTAATAGCATGCTACTACATTTTTTGTTTAATTTCCTATTTCGCACCTGTGAGTTAGGATCATGCAAGTTTTTTTTATAAATTTCTATCTGTGGGTCATTACAAATTAAATATATCAAAATCAAATTCTTGGACAGTATACTGTTATGAAGTAACACTTTACATAGTATCCACGAGTGGGTAGGCATAGGTGCATTATACACCCACATTTGCTAGAAACGTTATCTGGTACTATGCGATAGATGCAGTCCGTGATCTGAACCTAAATTCCAACAACTGAAATCCGAAAATCGGTCCAACCATTTCAGAAATTAGCCAGAACAAACAGACATACAGAGACGGGGATGGCCTCATGTGAGACTCCCAGCACATAGAGCACCTATCTCGCAGGATAGGTCCCTTATTAACGAAAATTGAGGCTGGACTACACACTAAAGAGCCACGGTGTTTGAACTGCCCCATAGCTCACCGGATAGAAATTGCTGGTAATCGAACAGCGACCCGGCAAAAGGTCGCCCGTGAGTAAAGCTCCAGTTTCCTAGGAAAGTGGCGCCACACCGTTTCTAAAGTGGTTGCAACTCAGGTCTGACAGAAAATTTCAAGAATGTGTTAATCTGGGCATGTGACTGATGTTTTTAATTGGTCGATACTGTGTTGTGACCGCGTTTGGACATCGCCTTTCTTGGGAAACTAAAGTTTCAGGTGGATCCACACGTATCAGTGAAGCGCAAAATATTTTTAATAACTTTTCTATGAACACACGATTCAGACTGACATGTGAGGATGCGATCATAGAAAATATATGAACGAATATTTGGCAGTGATACTGAACTGTGTCGGAACTGACGCTTTACTGATGACCTTTAAGGGTCTTCACTGGTAAAGTCTGTATTATGTGGAGGTTAGATCAGCTTTTAGTTTTTAAATGTACCTCTATTGAACTCTAATCCGGCGTGCAATAAATTACATGTCACGAGTAACCGGTCCAAACACATTGAAACGTTTAATTAACTATAATTAATTTATCATTTGCGCGAACTTGGGCAACAGAAGAAGGTGAACTTAACACTTAAATATCGATTTGGTTGGTTTTTGTTGTTTTTTTATGTATTCACACTTCTGGTGGGAAAAAGAAACATCTTCGAGGACTCAACTCACGTGCTGACAATAAATAAGGAGTAAGGACTTGCTGACAAGGTCCGTCACAGCTAGCATCTTTTATTTCAGTCAATGATATCCCAGAGATTTGCGAAAATGTGTTGATTTGGTCAAGTGTCTAAAGTTTTCCTCGATATGTTTGAATAATTTCGAATGACTTAAAATACATATAAACTCCGTATTTTCGTAAAAAGTGAGTTAAGATTTAAGCATACGTAATTTAGTCCTGTAATTGGCTTAGTATATTATTGTTCTGCTTAGTAGAAAAAATTATTGGCTGTTGGTTTTCCTAACATAAATAAATTTATATGGATATTACATATTTTCTTTTCGTTTTTTTTTTCACTTAAATCATAGTAGCGTTAGTTTATAAATACTTATAGAAATATGTCATTATTGAAACTTGAGTAAAACTTTCCGTCCGCGTAGGCGTCCGCTCAAATGGAGACATTTTATACGTCTATATTGTTGGCCTCCGTGTGTTACCAGTGCCTGATAGGTCTTCTTAGTTTACAGTGCCCTAAAACATATATCGCAAAAACTACAGCCAAAAACTACTAACGCTGAATTAAAACCAGTGTCAGTTCGTTT
The DNA here is from genome assembly GCA_963556515.1 of Nudaria mundana. NCBI lineage: Eukaryota > Metazoa > Arthropoda > Insecta > Lepidoptera > Erebidae > Nudaria > Nudaria mundana. The sequence continues at coordinate 11,031,946 of OY748313.1, forward strand.
CAGAGGGGATGCTCTGACTTACTAAGCGAACTCAATATATAAAAATATGCTTTAAAACAAAGTCGCTTCCGTGCCCCATGTATGCTTAATGCTTAGATCTGTAAAATTACGCAATGGATTTTGATGCGGTTTTTACCAATGGATAGAGTGGTTCTCAAGAAAGGTTTTTGTGTATATAATTTGTCAAGTAGGCAAAGCCACGGGCGTTAAGTAGTATTCAAAAATATTCTATTTTCGTCAAATTTTTCTTGAGAAAAACTATGCCATTTTTTGCAAGACACCCACAAACGGTTCAGATAATGGACAACCTTCGTCATGGATCATAGTGCTCGTTATCTAGAACAGTTCTGTCAAGGAAAACAGTTTCTTTTCCTATAGATTTTGTAACGTTTGATGTGATGACCTTTGGTTGAGTATAAAATTATAATTATAAATTTTGATGAAAAAATACTTACTAGACGGAAAAAATACGGATATAATCATGAAAACCAATTTAATGATTCCTTATCTAATGAAATTAGTTTTAAAGAAACTAACACTAATAAAGTAGGTATAATTAGTCATACTAGCTAATACATCCAGCTCCACCCGCGTATCAGAATACCTACGGCTTTTCCTGCCGTCTAATTTTGAGAAAACAAAGCCTTTATTTCTTTGAATTGAGCTTTTATCTGTGGAAACTACACTAAAATCGGTGCAGTAACGATAGGATAGGCGTGAACATAGTGAAAAAGTATTTTTTTTGTCCACGTCTATTTTTTGTTAATTTCAGGCAATGTACAGTCGTATGATTTCTACTACCTCTGCCTACCCGTTTCAATTTTTTTTTTTCAAAATTACAATATAGCTGCTACTTTTTATTAAATTCATTCAGCCATAAAATAAAATAAATAACGTTTATTATCTTTGAAATTTTCAGAAAATTATTTAGATTCGTCAGAAGTTGGTGTGACTCTACCGAGGGTTCCAAAATGCAACGAGACTGAGAAGAGCCCTCAAGAAACTCAGCTCGGCTTTTTTCAAAATATTTCATCTTAAATCTAATACAGAGTTATTTAGAAAGGAGCAATTCGTTAC